>VZRX01017382.1:352542-432304 GCA_013398075.1 Notiomystis cincta
AAAAATATTATTTATATATATATATATAATGTTTGTGTATGTGCTTTTGTGCCTGTAGTTTTGAAGGTGTGACTTACTAATTAGCACAAACCCTAAGTTTTAGCTAATAATGTTTTGCACTGATATTGTGTTCAGAAACAGGGTGCTGTTCTTCATGTCCCAAACTCCATGTTAGCAGTTGACAGAGGGGTTGAGATCCGGGTTAAACCCAGAAGAGCAAAGAAAATTCGGTCTCTGTGTATAAAATGGAATTAACTATGAAGGTTGAAAATATACACAAAAATGAGACTAAAACCAAATGAGGTTAGATGTTGGTGCCAAAAAATCTCCTCCTCCTTTGGGCACCCATCTGCTCCAGTTTGGGATTCTCCAGGGCCTGCAGGTGGATATCTGCTCCACCATGGACTTCCATGGACTGCCTCTCCATAGTCTTCTCCAGGCTGCAGGGGAATCTCAGCTCTGGCTCCTGGACCATCTCCTCCCCACCTTCTGTACTGGCCTTCGTGTCTGCAGAGTTGTTGCTGTCACATATTCTCATTCTTCTCTTCTGGTGCTGCTGGTGTTGTGCAGTCTTTTCTTTCCCCTTCTTCAGTAAATTATCTCAGAGGTGCTGCTGTCATCACTGATGGGTTCAGCTTTGGCCAGTGGCAGGTTCATCCTGGAGCTGACTGGATTGGCTCTGTCAGATACAGGAAAAGCTTTTAGCAGCTTCTCACAGAAGCCACTTCTGTAGCCCCCTTGCGACCAAAACCTTGCCATGCAAGCCCAACATCCTTTCCATCCAGGAAATAAGTGAACAGCCAACCTCCCTCTGGGGACTGGGAGACCTGACTCCTGTTCCCAGACACAGAACTGCTCCCAGCAGGATCTCCAAGAGGATTTGCACTATGAGGTTGGTGAGGGGGCCCCCCTCATCCCACCTCTACGTTATGACCCCTCAGTATTGCCTGTGTCCTTCATAAGAGGCATTTGCCTGACCAGCCCTTGAGGCCTTCTGGTGACAGAGATACTATATTTTCTCTAGGCAGCCCATCCCAGTATCTCACAGACTTACTGTCAAAGTCAAGTATGTGCTCATGTTTAACCAGCATCTTTCTTACAGCAATTAAAGTCAATTAGACTTTGTTCTTTGACTAGTGAGAAAAATCTTCAAGTCCATTTCAAGTCAATGAAACCACGACAATTTCTACTCCCTAGAGGTATAAAACTGGGAAGGGTTTGAGTTTTTTGTTACATGGGAGAAGTGCAAGTCCTTTTGTGGTCTGAATTTCTTAATAGAAAAAAATCGCAGCTGAAATTCCAGAGCATCAAACTGCCATACAAAAAGGTTATGTTTTCAGTATTTCTCACTTAGAAAGCTAAAGAACCAAATGTTTCACAAAGACTAGATGTTCTCATGAGAATGAATTTCTCCATGATTTTCATAGTAGATTAAAATGTTTAAGACTTAAATAATCTTTGGATGAGGTCCTGACCTCATGCTTGTATAAATATGGGCTTGTTCAGCTGAAGTCTATGGAGCTGTATAAAAATAGCACCAGTGGAAGAGAGGATCCAGCCCAGAATATGTCAGCATATCCTCAGCCCCATGATATTGCCCAGCATCGTGCTGCCTGGCCCCATATGCTTCCAAGTGTCCTGACAGAGGTGTTTGCAACTGCTGTTGGAGTGCTCAGATATGTGCTACAGGATGAAACAGATGGTAGCTCCATGTAAAATAATATATCCAAAGGTAGCACTGCAAGAGCCCTCACGGTATTTGTGTCTTTGAGGTAAGTTTGCTACAGATGTTAGCCAGAGGACATACTAAGCTTATTCACCGGATGTCTTTAGGGAAGGTAGATGCTTCACCACCTCAGGAAATCAAAAATACACTGCATTTTCTCCTTGCTGAGATCAGTATTTATATTCAGATGTTGCCCATCGATCCCCCATGCTCCATGGGTGGGAGTGTGGGTGCTCCCTGTTTGCTGGGGAGGTGCAGGGAGGTGTGAGCAGGGTGCAGGTGTCAGAGCCCACAAGGGATAACAGCTCCTGCCAGCACAACAAAAACCATGGCAGTGGCACTCCAGCATGCCCAGCTGCCCAGTCCTAAATGCTACAGAACATTAAAAAGTAACAACAACAAGAACAACAACAACCCTATGATGTCCCTCCTCATTAACTTTTTAAAGCTTCTGCTCACTTTGTGGAATCACCATTTCTATCGTGTGGTCAATAATGTATGAAATGAAAAACTCCTGTCCACTCTGCGATGGAAAAAGCAGACAGAGATTTACAGTAACTGCTTAGTGCTACTTTTGGTAGACCTGAATTCAGGGACAATAAATTAAAAAAATCGCACAAACACAGAAAAGAGGAGAGGCAAGAAAATTAAATTAAACAAAAAAAAAAGGTCAAACATTTTAAAGACAGTCGCAGTGAGGGAGATATATTTTTTTTTTCTTAATCTCTTTTTGTCACCTGCTCACAAGAGAGACACAGTCTAGAGAAAAAGCAACGCAATCTTTTCCTTAATTTCCTTTTTGAAATGAGCTTATTGCTCATGGAAGACACTTACCTCTGCTAGCCCACAAGACCCAGAATTAGGAGTAAATTCACATCTTCAATCCATCCCCCCATCACTAACAATCTCCTTGACCTATTAACCATCTCACTGTTAGGCTCAGCTGAAGCATCTGTCCAGAGGTAGAACATGGCAGGATTTTTCTGGCCACATACAGCACTCCAAGGCTAGAGAAATGCTTTGCCCTATGCAATTAATGCATTTGTGCAGAGAAAAAAGAACAATGACAAAATATATTCCCAGCCCTTTCTTCTTAGAATTAGAAAGCACTCACTGTTTGGCAGAACAGGATAACTGAAAGAGGACAAGTAGCTTTTTCAGAAGTATATTTACAAAAATAATATGCTTAGCCATCATGGCATGCTGTCTGTGTCCAGGGTGACTATTCCTTGCTGCCATTGCTACTGAATTCTCTTGCAGAGGGAACAGCACTGACAGACCTACATATGCAGCTTCTGCAAAACCTATTTTGGATACAACCTGCCAGGGAAGCTTCCAGAAATGGTGCTGAACCCTGAACCTATCCTTATTCCTGCTGATGTGACCTGCTTCATTGCTAGGGTGGCTGCCCCAGCCTCCTCTAACTTTAGCACATGGGTCAGAAAATTCCCTGTCAAATGGCAGCAATGAATGGCTTCTTCATCTTACAACAGCTCACAGCAAATTGTTGTAATCTCCATTTCCAGCTACAGGAGTTTTGGAGCAGAATTAATTGTAAATGACTTCTAGCCTAGTTATAATCTAAAATACTGTTTCATTTTGGCAGTAGAAAGGAACTGCACTTTCTGCATAAAGCCAATGCCTATAAAACAGAAGAAAGCAAAGCATGATCAGTGTGGTGAGCAGGAGATAAAACAAGCTCCTTGGCACTGGGCAATGGCAGAGGAAGTCTGTTTCCTCCCTGATAGCTAGTCGAACATTGTTACCCTAAGCTGGGCTGGTTCTCCTCCCACCAGGCTGTTCATATACCATCTGTCCGTGCTGAAAATTATCAGGAGCATTATGTTGCATCTTCACTTATTAAAAGGCTGAATGCAAACTTTCCAGAGCATACAGAGTGTTACAGCTTACTGCACTGGAAACTTTATACCATTATGTCTAGTGAGGCCCCTGAGTCTCTGTTTTAATGGCTTGGAAATGCGACAAAGTAGAGCCAAGAAAGGGCAAAGTAAAACCTGAAACTTGAAAATCAGGACCCACAGTCTTCTCCCATTTCCCTCCTTCACTCACATAAAACTAGGAACAAGCCAAATTTTGACTTATATTGTATCTTTAAAACAAGAACAGAGTAAAACCTTTCCCAAAATAATTTTGTCTGTTCTGGCTTTGAGAGACAGAAAAGCCTTTAGAAAAAAACCATAGTGCTGGCACTTTTTCTTTTCCCTCAGGCCCCCCATCAAAACTTGCTTTCACTAAAATGTGAGCAGAAAACCATCTTCAGATACCACCTAGATAAAAAGCGAAATACAGTTCTTGCTATTAATATTTAGCAATCACATATATCTCCACATGTTAAAACATTCTTTTACCACCACCTGTGTCCACTTTCCTTTGATGGGCAACTTGATATTTCCTGTAGCAATAAGATGATGATATGCTGACTTGACCTGTATCTTAGATATTCATTCAACAGAATTAGAAAATCAGTCACATTAGAATACTGCACATGTGAGTTTAAATTCTTATTTCCATGTGCACCTTGGGGGTAGACAGGGGAATAGAGAGAGAGAACAGAAATTGCTTACTTTCACTCACAGAACAGATAGATAGCAAATGTTGGGCATAGTGCTGTGCATCCTGGTATTCGCATCGCTGCTTCAGCAATTGACTTGTTAGTAGTTTGAGAAATGTATTTTATAATTCCAGAATTAAAATCTCTCACTGCTGATCATTTTCATGTAATTGAAAAAAGGATATAAATTCAGCAAAACACCTTTAGTAACTCTTGAGCAACTCCAACAAGTAGGAATGCGTGAGTATCAGTTTATTGAAATCTATCACTGAACACTGTATTTTAAATACTATGGAAAATAACAGACTTTGCTTCTATTAAACAATCCTCTGAAATATTCTGCTCTGTGTGAACATGTAATTTTATTTATTTTTACAGAAAACCAGATCCTATTCTTTATCTGTTTCACACACACTTAGAAAAGTGTATTTTAAAAGCCTTATGTAGCATGGGAGAAATCTTGCTCTGTAACTTTCGCTATGGACTTCATTGATAGCTGATTCTCCTTGATAAACTTCCTGATGGCTCCTACTAAGGGTGAGACTTTAGAATCTGTCCAGGCAGTGTTAGGACAGTGCCTTTGAGGAGCCCTGTGCAGGCACTGCATGTGCAATAGCCTTGCTGGCCAAGCATGGCCCACGAGAGGTTCATCTTCCCTAAAGCCTTCATTGCTCAGATCACCCTTCTCTGTTTATTCCATTTCTGCTTCTCACCCAGATCTGTCACAAAGTACACAAACATATGTCTTTCTAAGCCAATCTCTATTATTTTATAAAACCCAGTGAAAAACATACAGGAATTGATTGTGGTAGCTGTCAAGCCTGCAAGTGATTCAGGCGTGTTTGCCCTTTCGTTCGCTGCATTTTTGGGTGTTATATAAATAGAACAGGAAATGTAAAATGCAGGTTAAGTCATTCAACACTTCAGTTTTTTTCTGATTTCTGCCCTGTTCTGGCGCCTTTGAAACTACATTTTTGTCAGTCAGCTAGTGTTGGAATATCTGTAGGTTTGAAAGCCAAAACAATAGGTTCTGCAGTGAACATTATCAGCTTTGTCAAAATCAAGTATTGAATCAGAACCAGGATCCATCCAGGTTCTTCAAAAACCATAGTAGACACATTCCTCATTAGGCATCTGTTTATTCCAAAACACAAACACACAGGGGATAGAATTAGATAACACTTTTCTGGCTTACTAAATGGGTTAGACTTAGTAAATATGGTACTCGATTTTCAACTGATTCTACCATCTGTCAGCAAACTTATTGCTTTTAGCAGGGGTTTTTCTTGTGGTAATTTCTGGGATTTTTTTCCCCTCTGTTCTTTTCATGAATATACATGCCTACAAAGTTTAAGGGAAAAGTAAATTAAAGAAAAAATTAATCAGTCCACAAAATCTGAACAGGGCAGGTCAGATTATAATCAGAAACTACAAATGGATTTGCAAATTATTAATAACAAGCATCAAAGGAAAAAAGAAAATCTCATATGTGGAAGGAACTTCCTATTGTTTTTCAGGTGTATCTAAATCCCACAATCAGTTACCATGGCATATGGGGTTTGTGCAATGCACAGAGCAGCAGCAACTGTGTGTGGGGGTAGAGACAGGTGTAAGAAGGACAAATAGCTGGGGGGAGAAAAAATACCCAGTAAATTGTCTAGCTGGGAGCCAACGTCATAAAATCTAAGCATAACATTGCTGTTGTGTTTGCATGCTGAAAAAAAAATAAGTCTCAGACCCATTCTGACGCTCTGCCTCACATCACACAGGGAGAGCTGTGTTGCTATTGAAGAGTTTGATGCACTTAGCTACTTGGAAAGAAATGTTGGCCTCATCCAACAGAATGGAAGAGTTTTTTCAGTATTTCCAGCAGATTTTTAGTCTTGGTTCCTGACTTTTTGGATGTTTAGGGAAGGTATGGACTCAGAAGGAAGAAGGAAAGGAGAATGAAGACTCAGTCAGAGACACTGGTGATGGTGGTGGGTTTAGCAGTGTGTCTCTCCAAGGTCTCCTTGGTGCCCAAGAACATTTCTCTCCTCCTCAGGAGCCTCCAGCACCAGAACTGCATTGCTGTCATCCCCCTCATTTTCAAAAAGATGTTGCTCTTGGCAGGGAAGGGGATGACAGGGATATCTTGTACTTGCCCTACCAGTAGAAGGGGGAATTGTTCCTGATACAGAGTTCATCAGACAACAATACTCTGCCCTTTTTTCACTCACAGTTCCAGGACAAGTTTTTCCCCTTCACCAAAACAACCCTTTCAGCCCAGGAATAAAACAGGACCAGGGCAAGGCATGACTCTACTATGGACAACTTGAGCCGAGAAAGTCAGCCTGCTGGGATTTAAGAAATTATCACTGGCTGGGAAATAGATTTAGGAAGAAAAATGGCAGATAGCCTTACAGGCAGATTCATCAATATATCCACAGCACTGAAGAAGGCAACCTCCAAGTGTGTAACAATTCATACAACCCTGCATTGAACAAAAGTACAAAAAGTAAAAAGGAATGAGATAAAGGTTAGCACAGAGCATAAAACATCAATACAGGGGAGGAGCAGAACATTATAGAAATGTTTGTGATACTGTAGTAAAGTTATAAGTAAAGTCAAGGTGAAGAATAGAAAGAGGTGTGAATGAGATGTAAGATAAATGGGAAGACATATTCCATATACCTAAAGGGACAGGAGATTGCAGGAGAGGTGGAATGAGAGATAGGAGGGATAATAAATTGTTGAAGAGGCTGACACAGTAAAAAAATTATTTATTTATTCCTACATTCAATATCTGTCATAGAGAAATAATCAGATACTTATTTTCCATGAGAAGAAAATATACCATGATAAATCAAAGTTATGTCCAAGATGAAGTCAATGAAGAGAAGACATCAGAAGGCTTAAATTGATTGCCAGTATCAAAGACTCATGCCCTATTCAGGAAAAAGAAGCATAAAGATAAATTCAGATATATTAGCAAATGTGCTGCATTAAAAAGCTCTTTAAAATATGAAGAAAAAACCCCCAATAAAATAGAAAATATCATATTTAATGTCTGTGCTTTCAAGAAGGGATTTGATGTGACAGCAAGAAACCATTCCTTTTATTCAAAACAACACTGGGAAAAGTAATCAGGTGAAGATAATATTAGATGAAAGTGCTGTCGGAGAAAATATTGGGGAAAACTTGCAAGAGAAAGCTATAGTGACAGTTCTTGTTTCAGTTACAGCAGGCATCATAGACTCAGCAAAGGCAGGAGACTGCAAGCCTCCCAGCAGGATGTCATGGCCAAAAGACCTAAAAAGAACCATTCATGGGTGAACAGGGAAATAGGAAGTAGGGTTATAGATATTAATGTACCTTTGTAGTTGGTAGGAAGGAGAGAATTACTGTGATATGCTGTTTCTGCTTACTTCACCTACATGTATAGGGGACAATAGAAGATTGGAGAGGGCTTAGATTGCTGGCAGAAGGATACTGTGAAAAGTGGAGAACATCCACTGGAGGGAGGGAAGTAAAGGGGTGAGGAGGGAGTGGGCAGACTATTTGGAATCTGAAATGAACTTTCCATACCTGCTAGGGAAAATTACTGAGGGCATTAAGTTGTTTAATCTTGAACACAGAAATATAACAGGATGCAGTGGCTGGAGGCTGACATCAGTCAGATTCAAACTGGATTCAACAAACAAACTCAAAAGTGTATATTTTTCATGGCAATATTAATTAACCACCAAGAATAAATGACCAGTGGCTGTGGACAACTCTTACTACTTGAATTCAAGACTAGAAGTCTTCCTAAGAGATACTCTGCAACACAAGGAGTCATATACTCCAACTAAAAATGGCTGGATAAAACTGTAGGTCAGGTCATACTGAGCATTAAGTGAGATGTCCCTTCTGGTGTGAAAATGCATAAATCTATGAAATACCAGTTAAAATTCTGAAAGAGTTAACCAGCTTACCACATGGCATCTGCTGACAGGAGATCATGGTGGCAAAGGAACCGTTTTTGTAACACAGTTCCCCAAAAAATGCTCGGTGTAATAAATTATACTGGCAGGGTATATTATAATGGCAGGTATATAGAAAGAATATTGAACTTCAGAGTGATTTAATGGGAAAGGGGATTATCATAGATTCAGAAGCTTTATTATTAGGGCCAAGGTTTGTTGTGTTTATTTATTAAAAGGTTGTTTAGTCAGGCAGTGGTATTTGATGATACCAGGCTTGGGGAGAGGCAGTCAATAACAAGGCAGAGTGGATTACAGTTGAAGCTGGTGCTGATATACTACAGACAGAGAGTGAGATAGACAGATCAGTGTCATGTAATTGATTGTAAAGAAATTTAAAGAGATGAAGGACTAAAAGGGAACAAGCATCCTCAGCACAAATAGAGGGGGAGGGAAGTCTAAAAGAGAGCTATATGTCAAAAGCTAAGCTGTTTGACTGTATTTGTTGCATCTATTAAAAATAATGTAGAAAAGTATAAACAGGCTTGAGAGAGAGATCCTTGAAAGGCATTTCAATAAGATCACACCAGAAGACCTGAACACAGGTACTAAAGCTGTATCCTCATTAGCAGCAGAAGTGTTAGAGAATCACTTTGTGTAAGCAGAAGCTGGAGAAATGTAGTCCAGTCTGCTTCAACAAATGCAAAAAAAAAAACATATGTGTATTTGTGAGAGAGCCACGGTTTCTGTCAATCAAATACTGATGTACAGACCTGGAGTGAATTCATAGACCCACTACAATTATATGAAAGGTTAATGCAGAGTGTTTTGTGATAGCTTCCCTCACCAAATGGCTGATATTATGTTCTTGTGAATACTCATTTCCTTAAATGACAGAGTCTGGCTTGAAGAATAAAAACTAATTGAAAATACACTAGGTAATATTTATCACAGATTTTATTGCTCTAAGGGTCTGTGGAGATCATACCCTGACTGCTTGTCACAGATTTCCTGGCAGCATCACCTGCCATCCTGTGGCTCCTTCCCAGCAACATGCAGTGGTCAAAAGCTGACTCGAGGCTGAGGGGAAACTGGTAATGGATTTCAGCTGTGATCCTTCCTGAATTCCCATACAAAATGTTTTTAAAAGTTAGTATATTGTCAAAGTAAGGGCTAAGAATATCTAAGAAAATATTTCCTTCACATAAAAAGAAAACCACTGTGCTAGAGGCTGGAGGTTAAATCAGAAAGTAATTTAGCTGCCTGGTATTTGTCGAGCCCCCTTCCATGAGCAAAAGCAGTGGTGAAACCAAGCTGAAGAACCATTTCCAAGCAGGAAGGATAAAGCTGCCACCTGCACTGAAGGGATGCCTGCAGGAGAGAACTGTCTCTTCTTTAGGTATTAGTGTGAAATGTCCCTTTTCCAGGCATTAGTGTGGTCTCAGGGGAGCTATGGGCAAGCACTGCCTCGGCCCTGGGCTCCCTGGCAGCAGAGAAGGAGCTCAGACCTGCTGTTCTCCCTGCCTGGGGCTTTGCACAGGCATTAATTTAACCCCTTGTCATGCTCCATCTCATGGACCCTGCCTGTGTTTTTTCTTCCTACCTAACGCAGGTTTTATTCTTGTTCAAATTATTTATCCCAGTGGACCTAAACTTTTGCTCAGTCCCCTGCTGAGTTCCTGAAAGATAATGAACTAACTGATTTCTGGGTAATTTATGCATAAATTTATATACTGAGCTGTAGTTTAATCAAACTCCTTTGCCTTGTGTAGTATAATAGCAATATCTAATGAAAACATATGAAGTATGTGTTCCATAATTACCTCAGACAGCTCATTTCGATTTGCTTCCTATTTAAATCCCCAAATTCCTATCTTCTTGCATTGTAAACACTTTCCTTCCTATCTCATCAATCTGAGTTATGTAAATGATGTGGGGGTGGGGGTACAATTAAATTTTTCCCTCAGTGTTATCAAAGGCCCTATTCTCCCAGAAACATCTGACTTGGGTGCACACAAAATATGGATTTTTATTTGACTGGAAAACGAAGTTAACATAAATCATAAATAATGGCCAACACAAGTAGAGTGCTATTACTAGAGCCAGGGCATACAGACTTCTGGATTAATTATTTAGAAGATACAGACATTAGAAAACTGCCTTTGTGATGCTATACCAGAGACACTTAACATGAAATACACTCAGAATGGTGGCCTCAATTCTACTCTCACTGAAGGACAGTATATCAGGAGGATCCACTTTGAAACCAAAGTAATTGCAACAAGGCAACTCGATGTTAGAGAATCCAGCACTGTCTTCTGAGGTCTGAGAGACAGTTTTTTCAGAGCAGAGGAGAAGAAAATAAAAAACTTAAGTAAAACTCGATATTTACTGTGTAGCAAAATTGCTTTTCACCAGCCTAACACAATATTCCAACATCCACCTGCAGGATGCAGATATATTTTCTCTGCATCCAGCAGTAGTCAGCTTGTAGTTATATGTGGTGGCATTAATGCACCTAAGGAAAGGGCAAAGAAAAAAACTATCAGCACAGATGCCAAGTCAGTATAGAAAGAAATTTTGAGTGTCTGACAATTTGACATTCATGTAGCATTTCTGCTTTGAAAGATTATTCTTTCCCAGAATTAATTCCAGGCGTTTACAGTATAAGTGTCAGTTTGCTTCTTTATTATTTCTCCCACAGACTACAAGTTGCACGTACACCACCAATGAAATGTAGTTACCTCCTGGACAAAACCACAAGAAAAGGGTACAAAGCAATGTGATGCAAAAGCAGAAGATGAAGAGAGCCTAAGCAAGAGCACAGCGATAAGCACTGAACTGATGACATGTTTCAGCAGTTCTGCTTCATATACAGAGAACAAAGAGTGTTGGAGCAGCTTCTCAGCGAGTATGAAGTGAGAGCCATTTACACCAGATAAATTCTGCCCCCTGCTATCTACTCTGAGACAAATTATTTTGTATTCAGCAAAAAACCCTGCTGAACCAAAGAGCGAATTCAACAGTTCCATATAAGACAGAAAAAGACAGCAGAAACTTGATGTGTATTTCAATTCTTGAGTGCAGGATTTCAAAACCCAGAGCCACCTCCTCCTCCTCCTGTCTCCCTGATTCCTTTAATTGCACCTTTTGCCCTGTGCTTTTTTTTCTAAACACCGTATTACCGGTGGGTTATTTCCCTGTCTGGATCCACTCCTCTTCCATCTCCTGTGGTCAGTGTTTGTTCCTGCCAGGTCATGACATCACCATCCTTCATGTCACAGAATTGATCAACAGCTGCACTGCTTCTACTTAGAAAATAGAATTAAAAGAAGACCTCTGTATTCATTTCTTAGCAGTAATATGTTTACAGTAAACCACAGAGTTTTACAACACTGGGAACAAGTAATTTGTGAGGAAAAATTAACAACAAAGCATGAAAAAATGCCTGTAAGGAGATTTTTATCAACTAAGTATTATCTAATTTTAAATTGGATGATTTTGTCTAAAAATTGCGTTACAATGAGAACCTGGGGGTTTTTCCCCTCCTATTAAATAGTTTCTACATAGTAAACAGTTTGATTAGCAGTTTTTAAGGCTCCTTTGTAAGAAATGTGGTACACAAGGAAAGTCCAATCCTCCAAACAAGCTCCAACGACCAGCCATAAAAGGATCTAAGAGTTAAAGACATCAGTTTTGATACATCTGCCCTAACACATCATTCATTTCTTGAATCATGAGGTAAGTAGGGATAAATGAAATTGTAATTCATTGAGTGAAAATGTGTAAATAGATATCCTTGGTGTACTTAGAAGGAATATGAGATCAAGGGAGAGCCAGCAAACTGCAGGCAACAGTCAGTGAAGTGCCAATCTAGGACTCTACAGGAAATGTGCACCTCATCAGCCCCAGCTGACGAGTTATTATCAAGCTGGTGGAACTCCTGTTTCTGTCCTAAAATTCATAAAATTTGTGTTCAGTTCACTCCTCTCAACCACCCCCAAACTGCTCTGCTATAGTAACATCCTCCTTCAAGCTGACTATGTTACTGTTTACAAAACAGCAGAAATATCTATGTCTGGAGAAGTCTTATTGCTCAGGAACATGGAAACCATTTGACACTCTTGCTAGCTAGCCTAGGAAAGATAACCCAGCAACAATCTCTCCTTCCAACTAACTGTCCTCCCAGGAAAGCTTTCAGGGAGGAAAAATGTAAGGGAGGAGGAACAGTATGGAGCAGGGGAGTATTACCAGTATTATCACAAAGGGAAAAAGCCATGCAGAGGTGCTTTCTGTTTTGTCTGGTGTTTGTGTTACTGGAACAAAGCTCCTGGGTGCTGCCTGCCGTTCCCAAGAGAGATGAGATTATCCAGCAGGTGAGGCTGTGACAGGGGACAGGTTCAGAGGAAGAGACAAGCGGATCTGTAGCCATTAGACCATAATCCTTTACATCCTGGAAGCAAATCTAGTATTCCTGAGCAGCATTCCTTAGTTGTTCAGGAGATGTGTTTGAAACCTTCTGGCAGAGGAGGGCCCATCTGTTAGGGCTTGTCATGGCCAGCAGCCCGACAGAGGGGAGCTGCTGCAGCTCGGCAGCCTGCGGATCAGCCGGCAGTGAGGCTGGGCGCGCGCTCCCCACAGGCTCACACCCCTCTGCTTCTACACACCTACCTTGAGCAGCCACATGGGTCCACAAGGGTGGAAAAGGCAACACTTGCAGGCACAAACAGCACCGTGGCCTCATCCTGTTCAGCTGATCAGGATTACAGCTGCTAATGGGAGAAAATGTATACCTGTGTACATAACATATGGATCCTTCTACTAGCTGTCTCCAAACACTCTGTCTGCCCCAAAACTGTCCCTGGGTGTCCCCAGCTGTTGACACTCAGACACATAGGTTCCTAAGGCAGCCCCTTCAGTTGCTGGTGGAGAACTGGCAGTTCCTCTGGTGCCTACCTGGCTTTCCAGCCACCAAGTCCAGTTTGGTGCTTGGTAGCAATCCACACTGGTACACAGGCAGTGCACGTGGGCTCTGGCCTCTCCACTTGCTGGCACCCCAGGCACCTGTGTCCCCAGTACAACTCCAGTTGTTGGATCCATACACATGGAAAATGTCCCTTACTCAGGAAAATAGTTCAAAACAGAATTTAATTTGAAAACAGGGCAATGGTTCATGTCCCTGACCAGGGTATTGGCGGTCCTCCCTCTGCCTTTGTGTTTCTAGGATCCTTCATGTCATGAGCCTTTTATCCCACAGCCCAACACCATCCTCTTTCAGGAGAAGACCAGCAGAAAGGGTAACAAACTGTGCTCTTCACTGAAGGCTGGCTCAAGCCTGAGAAGACCTGTGATGCTCATATTAGGATCTCAAACTTACTGTTTCTTCATGCAGTGGATCTGTAAGGCTATTTAACAAAGATGATATTTCAGTTCCCTTTCTAAAATAGGGTTGAATGTGAAACAAATGTAAAACAATATGAAGCCTTAAAACTCTATGAAACACAAGAAACATGGTTCAACTGTCACCCTGAATACGAAGCTTGGGTACCTGTCTACCACTACAAATTATTTTTACCCTTCCCTTGACATCAAGGTTATGATGACCACAATGCTTTGAATGCACCAACTAGTTTCAACCAAAATTTCTCAAAGATGGGTGAGACCTCACAGTCTGTACTTTGTGTGGGTCTGGGGGCTTTTTTATGAGAGTGGGCACCTTTTACTAACCCCTTTAGAAGAAAAATTTCAGAACTCATTCATTATTACCTGTCAGAGAACTAAGACAGGAGAAAAAATCTCCAGTGAGGCTTGATCCTGGCTTAGATGCAGAGGACATGAAGCAGTCTTGATTTCACTGATTCTGGTGCTGAGGCACACCACTGGTTTCACTGGGTGTGCAGACAGGATAATTCTCACCATATGCTGGATCACTTTGGGTTCTAGTCCTGTCAGGGGAAGGCCCTTTCCCATACACCACATCCAATCCAGGTACTGAATACAGACATTTTACTTCAAGTGTTCTTCAAAGCACTCATCACTGTAACACCTAACTGGTTCAAAATCTTTTATGACTTTATCTATATAACAACCTGATGATGGAGAGAAGTATAATTATCTCATTTGACTACTGAGGAATGTAAAGAGATTAAGATGAAAATAGTAAAAATAAAAAAGGCAAGCCCATTAATTTTAGGTGCCCACTTTAGGATGTCTAGGAATTANCGCTCCCCACAGGCTCACACCCCTCTGCTTCTACACACCTACCTTGAGCAGCCACATGGGTCCACAAGGGTGGAAAAGGCAACACTTGCAGGCACAAACAGCACCGTGGCCTCATCCTGTTCAGCTGATCAGGATTACAGCTGCTAATGGGAGAAAATGTATACCTGTGTACATAACATATGGATCCTTCTACTAGCTGTCTCCAAACACTCTGTCTGCCCCAAAACTGTCCCTGGGTGTCCCCAGCTGTTGACACTCAGACACATAGGTTCCTAAGGCAGCCCCTTCAGTTGCTGGTGGAGAACTGGCAGTTCCTCTGGTGCCTACCTGGCTTTCCAGCCACCAAGTCCAGTTTGGTGCTTGGTAGCAATCCACACTGGTACACAGGCAGTGCACGTGGGCTCTGGCCTCTCCACTTGCTGGCACCCCAGGCACCTGTGTCCCCAGTACAACTCCAGTTGTTGGATCCATACACATGGAAAATGTCCCTTACTCAGGAAAATAGTTCAAAACAGAATTTAATTTGAAAACAGGGCAATGGTTCATGTCCCTGACCAGGGTATTGGCGGTCCTCCCTCTGCCTTTGTGTTTCTAGGATCCTTCATGTCATGAGCCTTTTATCCCACAGCCCAACACCATCCTCTTTCAGNAAAACCGAATTTAATTTGAAAACAGGGGAATGGTTCGTGTCCCTGACCAGGGTGTTGGCGGTCCTCCCTCTGCCTTTGTGTTTCTAGGATCCTTCATGTCATGAGCCTTTTATCCCACAGCCCAACACCATCCTCTTTCAGGAGAAGACCAGCAGAAAGGGTAACAAACTGTGCTCTTCACTGAAGGCTGGCTCAAGCCTGAGAAGACCTGTGATGCTCATATTAGGATCTCAAACTTACTGTTTCTTCATGCAGTGGATCTGTAAGGCTATTTAACAAAGATGATATTTCAGTTCCCTTTCTAAAATAGGGTTGAATGTGAAACAAATGTAAAACAATATGAAGCCTTAAAACTCTATGAAACACAAGAAACATGGTTCAACTGTCACCCTGAATACGAAGCTTGGGTACCTGTCTACCACTACAAATTATTTTTACCCTTCCCTTGACATCAAGGTTATGATGACCACAATGCTTTGAATGCACCAACTAGTTTCAACCAAAATTTCTCAAAGATGGGTGAGACCTCACAGTCTGTACTTTGTGTGGGTCTGGGGGCTTTTTTATGAGAGTGGGCACCTTTTACTAACCCCTTTAGAAGAAAAATTTCAGAACTCATTCATTATTACCTGTCAGAGAACTAAGACAGGAGAAAAAATCTCCAGTGAGGCTTGATCCTGGCTTAGATGCAGAGGACATGAAGCAGTCTTGATTTCACTGATTCTGGTGCTGAGGCACACCACTGGTTTCACTGGGTGTGCAGACAGGATAATTCTCACCATATGCTGGATCACTTTGGGTTCTAGTCCTGTCAGGGGAAGGCCCTTTCCCATACACCACATCCAATCCAGGTACTGAATACAGACATTTTACTTCAAGTGTTCTTCAAAGCACTCATCACTGTAACACCTAACTGGTTCAAAATCTTTTATGACTTTATCTATATAACAACCTGATGATGGAGAGAAGTATAATTATCTCATTTGACTACTGAGGAATGTAAAGAGATTAAGATGAAAATAGTAAAAATAAAAAAGGCAAGCCCATTAATTTTAGGTGCCCACTTTAGGATGTCTAGGAATTAATTTTTTAGAGTACTTAGCATAATGAAGTCATATATACTCAAGAATTTCACTGCAGTCAGAAGTGCTCGGCACTTTTTATGTAGAAACTCTCATCTAAAGCACTTTCAAATAGAGGAACATGCAATTACTGGCCAATCCAAATGATTGTCCAGCAGTACACCAGAATTTGGTAATGGAATGAAGGAGAGAATCCAGTTCTCCTTATCTCCTTTCTTCTAATTTTGGAAATCTTGGATTTACATTCAGATAGTCCTCTAAAAATTTTTTTTCTCCCAATACAACACAGGTGCATATGTACCATCAAAACAACCACTAGGAATCTCTTCTCATGTCAGAAATAAGACATTTAAAATAGAGACTTACAGAGGGCACATTTGTTGCAATACCTTTGATATTTATATTGAATTCCTAGCAAATTTGGGGCTTGATTTTTTGTGGATATTGACAGGATTGTAAAACAACTTTTCTCAACAAGTTCTGGGTGGGCATGCTGCTGCATCTCAGATATTCAATGGTATATCAAAAAAATGTCTCTCATTCATACCATCTTTTCTGGAGGTAGTTTTCTGATATTGATTGAGCCAAATATTTTTAAGATGTGCAGACTTTTCAGATTGTGGAATTGGCAATACTTAATGTCTGGTCTTTTTGAAACCAGCTCATCCACATAGAGATGATACGTGTCAAGCAGCATCAAGTAACAGTGTCTAGTAAGAGTCTTAATGTCAGGCACATCAGTTTCTAATTTAACTCATAAAATAAGTAAAGTAATCCAGTAATCTCACTTTTATACATACAGATAAGAACACGAGCAGCTCTTTGACTCAGACAGTAGCCACAATTTTTTATTTTCTCCTCTCATTTGATGCATGTTTCAGTGTGTCTCTCTCCTTCACCATAAAATACATTGAAATGTTGTGAATATTCACAACACACAGAGTTGTGATTGCTAAGACACACGTTGTGAGCAGCAAAAGTATTTAACTCAGATGTTGACATGGAAAAATGAAGGTCAGTCTTGACTGTGGAGTTGCAATTGCATCATTTTGACTTAAAAATAAAGAAATAGGTGTAGAAGGAGGATGTATATGGGAGTAAAAAACCAAGAAAGGTAAAATTTTCTAATGTTTAGCACAAAAAAACATCAAACTGAAAGAAGGGCCTGACACCCTGGGCTATTTCATCTATGGTAGGCAGCAAGAAAAAGGGGACACACAGTGGTGTCATACAAAGCAAATGGCAATGGGGATATTCTCCAAGAAACTGCATCACTCCCAGGACATCCTCAGTGCAGAGATGTATTCAGACAGCATGAATTAGCTGGGAGTTAATACATTTTGGAGGGTTCTACTTGAATGGAACATACACATGGGCCATTTCTGAAAAATGAGTATTCTATAGTTAGCATCATTAAACATGGGATAACTGCCTCCCACAACAATAACACTGTCTACAGCATTTGTCATGTTTCCAAGCACGGGAGATGCCACTGAACAGATAAACATGACAGCTTGGTAAATAGCCAAAGCAACTCTTACAAGTTATGCCTATGTCAAGTAATATTTTTGACCTGATTTGCACAGTATGAGTGTGGAAAATAAATATTTTATTTTGAAAGTTTGCTGGGAAAGTAACGAAATGATCCGAAACAGATCCGCAAGTGACAGTCTGTTAATTTAAAAGTATACTCTATGATAGGAAGCATCTTTTCCAATTAGCTAGCTGTGACTGCACCCTATTTGGAAAAGACTGAGAAAATGTATGAGCCTGGCTTTGTTGATCTGATAATGCTCTGAAATTACTAGCCAGCAATTTTCCCACCCATCCTTACAGAAGCATGCTTTGGGGCTTGAGAAAAGGCTCTATGCCCTGCAGTGGACTGGTACAGGTGGGGATTGTCAGCCAATTTATAGAAGAGCTGAAGACTTTTCTCCCTCCTGGAATGATTGTCTTGGGAATGAAAACTTAGTCTTGTCTAAAGCCAAAATATTGAAAGTGTGCACACTGCTGGAGGAGAAAAACTGTGTTTGTGGCCCCAAACAATTTTTAGTTGTGTGGTTTTGTGTGTATCTATGTAGATACACACATACTCTTACAGACTTGCATCTATACATTGTGTATTGTTACATCCAGGAACCATTTTAAAAACAAACAGCAAAAAAACTTTTCTTCTACTGGAGATTTGATGCTTCTTAGGGAAGAAAAAAAAAACCCACCACTGCCACAGAAGAGATAAAAAACAACTGAAGGACTAGTCAGAACAACAAAACGGAATGACTCGTTCCAGGATGTCTGTATGTATCATGGCAATAATATCTAATTAGGTTAAGTGTTCTATTTAATAATTCACTGTGTAATGAGATAGAGTAACAGAGAGTAATGGGATTTGTCAAAGCCCAAGCCAGCGCAGTATAAAACATGTTAGATATTTAAAACACTTTGAGAATAACAAGATCAGTTGATTTAAAAGCCACTTATGATGTTTTGCTGTTGTGAACTGCCACATCCTATGGGTTATCTGACGGGAAAGCTGTTTACTTGTCCTTTTAAAACTTTTTTTGTCACTGACTTTCAGGAGGAGATTATCTCTGTGCACTAAGCAAATTGCATAAAAGCAGAAAACTATGAAAATATGTATTCTTAAGCCATTCTGAGGCAGAAAAGGAAAAGAAAAGAGAAAATATACCTCCTATAAAATAGCCAGTACATAATCTCAGAAGTTCATTATAGCCTTGAGCACACTGGTTTGCATCCCAGATTAAAGGATTTTCAAAAGGAACTGTGATTGTCTTGTCACGGTTGAGCTAGATATTAGTTGGCTGAGCTGAGTATCAAATATGGGAAATTAGTTGCCATTAAAAGCTAGCTTCAGGCAGTTCATTTCTCATCAGCCAAGCTGTGTGAGCCTCCTGCTGTGGACAGTGAACATTAGCTTACTAAATACTTTTGCTAATCAGACACCACATTACTAACAGAGGTGCCTGAATTTAAAGAGGAGGAGTTGGATGGTAGATACTGAAAATCTGTCTGAGGTAAGATTAACTGCTTTTCTTTATCAGAAGAGTTAATTTGTCTTTTCCCCCAGCCTTTTTTTTAAAAAAAGATAAGACCAAATGCTTCTCTGGTTTTGTTTCTGCTTTTAGAACCATTCTTCTATCATTATTATTTTCAATCCTGGGAAAGCCATAGAGGAGACAAATTGAGTCAAGGTAACTTACAAGTTAGATAATAGGAATTTGCTGCATTGGTGGTACTTTAGGAACTTGCTGGCTTGGAGGATAACAACTATTTGTGACACCTTAGCAAACACCATCACCTCTGAAATAAAATTTGTGCACAGTGTGAGGTACAGAGAGCTGCAACAGGACATGACATGCCACAGTTGTGCTTCTACTGTGTTGCTTTTAAGGAAGAAATAATTTGGTTTTGACATAATCAGAATTGACCTAAGTGTCTGAACTAGTCCCAAATTTATTTTACTTTTATTGTAATGGTGGTTTGGAAACATTAGTGACATTTTTCTTCTCTTAGCATGCTCCTTTGCATTTACTTCATTGCTATAGCCACAGACTAAAGTAGTAGTTTCTGGTCTTACTAGTTTTCCAGGAAAATCTCTAGGTGCTGAGGAAATTCAGTAGGTAACCTGCAGGTGAATGGGTTTGACTTAAAATGAACAGATTTTCACATGTCATTAGACTGTTTTTGTTGATGTTACAAATGCCTTTTAAGTTATCACTTGACATTAACCCAGTACGTTAAACAGGGAGATGGAAACAGGGTAGAACCATTAGTCCAGGAGATGCAAAATTCAGGAGCAGTGGGAGCACTGAGCTAAGGAGTGTGGTAAGCAAAGCCAGTCACATTCCTTGTAAGAGAAACTCTCATGCAAAGAACAACTGCTCTGCAGAGAAGATGCCTGATTCCTGGGACAGCACACAGATGCAGCAGCTGCACATCTCTCATCCTACCTCACTACCCCAGCTTCCAACCAACTCCCAAAACTTCTACTGCTGTTCATGCAAAAGGAAAAGGATCTTTTAAATGTGAAGAGGAAGGGACTGTGCCTTAGGTCTCTGCTTTGATGCTTGGCCTCAAGCAGTGATCAGCTCTAAAGTCATCCCTATGTAAGTATCTCAGCTTTCTTTTATGTTGTTCTTCAAGAAAACAGGTAAGTGGATGAGTAAACCAAGCTTCTCTATTTGAGGAAAAAGTAGAAAAAACTGCTTTCTGAGAGTAATGATGAAGGTGGTGCTAAGCTCTTTTTCACTTTCAAGATTTTTGTGCCTCTAGACAAGCCCAGGAGTAGATCCTTAAATACCAGATGAACTGCAACCTCAAAATCAAAAGCCAGTAAAGGCTTTAGATAGCAACTAAGTGAGAATTACTAAAATTCTGAATATACAAATGCCAATATTTATGCCTAGCACTGAGGAACACACTACCTTGTCTATCTCTAGAGTCCAGGAAACAAGAATGCCCAGGTGGCCCCAAGCAGGGGACTATTTGGCCAAGTGTTCTGCCCCAACAGCAGCAGCATAAAACATCTGACCCTCCTCTCTAATCCATTCACTGTAATCCCAAAATTAGAGATGATGCAGAGTACATTCATTTATTCACTCTGTTACTGTACTGTTGGTCTGTGGATTTGTCCATCTTTTCTGTAAACCAGCTGAAACCATCTTTCTGTACAAGTTTGTCCAGAGTTTCCTTCTGTCTGTTTTAAAGCAGTCTTGCAGTAGTTACTGAGTGCCTGCACAACTGGTGGATGAAAGAGCTGCATTGATGTTGTCACCTCCATGATTTTATATCCATGACTCACCTTCCCCTCTCACCAATCTTTACAAGAGTTTCAGTTCTAGTGTCTCCTCATAACGGCTGATGTTTCCTCTCCCTAATGGTTGCAGCTGTTCCCCTGCCCCTCCCTCTCTGTTTTATAAGGACCCCTAGAAATTACTGGATCTCAAGTCTGGAAATCTAGGAATGTACAATAAATTTGTAGGCATCATCAGTTTTCTCCAGTTGTGCACACCTCCCAGCTGTCATTTGTCAACCAGGTAAAAACACATGCAGCATCCTCTGGAGTTAGCCAGGGCTTCTCTGGCTCCCCAAAGGATGTTACAGATGGTTGGCTTTGGAATCTTCAGGAGATGCTCCTCACTCAAAAATGTCTAAGAGCTAAAACTTCTCAGAGCATTTAGACAGTATGAGTTTTTCATACACACAGTTTGATTTGGGCTATCCCTGTTCTTGTTTTTGCACAGGTCTCATCTTCTCACCAGTAACACAGTAGATTTAAAAGGTGTCCAATTTATCTGTGACAAGAAGGAGATCCTTTCAGCCTGTGCAGAACTGCACTGTACACATTCATTGAAAATAACTGAATAAAACTCCAAAGGTATTTGCAAAACTAAGTACCTAATGAGCAACTGTACTTCCAGTACTTGAGCTGTTCTTTTGTGGTTTGTCAGTACAAAACAAAATGTAGCTGAGTTACTCTGACTCACTACTTAACAGCTCTGCATACATTAATGATTGCACTTACTAAAAGCTTTAAATTGGTACCAGTTTGATGGAAACTGTCAAGCCTACAGTCATTGTTTCTGACAGTATTATGTGTTTCAAGTTATTGTACCACTTAGTGCCTTGTTTCCTCATGTAATAGTTTTATGTTGGAAGGTCTATTTTGTTAAAGACATTTTTACTGTATGGGCTCAAAAGAGGATTACAGTTTCTGTGGGTGAACTGATCACATGAGGGAGAGGCAGCAGGTCAATTCAGCTTCCAAATTCAAGGAAGGTGTTTTATCCTCTGCATATGGTGAATGTAAATTTTATTGAAAGCCCTGAATTAACTGCAGGCTTCTGTTGAAGCTATACAAATAGTGTCATATGTGCCCTGGAAAGAGAGACTTCATTGTTTGTCTTCTGGTAGCACTCTGTTTTCTGGAGCCTAAAAGACAATTACTTCCTTGCAAACACAGGCAGATTAAATAAGCCACATTTTGTCCTTTTTGCCATCTGCCCCTTGCTTACTTTATTTTAAGCTGCATGACTAAGCTTTACTATCTGACATGTGAAGGTGGGACATGCTGTTTTCCTGCTCAGCTCCTTGAGGCTTGTAATGAATCCGAAGCAGCAGAACGGATCTGCAAAGGAGTGAGTCAGAAAATCAGTAACTGTACAATAATTACTTGCTGTGCCAAATAGCAGGACTTGGATCATAACATAACAAAATCTCCTCAAGGAAGTTTCATGATGCAAGAGAAATATATATTTCTTTCTTCTAAAAAAATACCTGGTGGGCCTGATTCTGTTCCTCATGTAGCTCCACCATTGAAAAACAGATCAGAGCTTTACCCAGATTCTACAGAAACCTGTTTTGTGGGTAACTCTCAGAGCAGAGGAGAAGGAAGGAAGAGAGATGGGAGCACTTGTAATTAAATTCAAGAGTCACTCTTTAAAAAATCAACCCTTTTCCCTAAGCTTTCCTTCAAGACAGAGACTCTTACAAGCAGCAATGGGGGGAGTGTCAGGAGCCAATAGTCTGTGAGGATGTGGCAGGGGCAAAGCAATCTCCTCTGGTGTCAGGGATGTGCTGTCCAGTGGGAGCTGCTGCATGTGACCCCATCCTGAGAGTTGAGCTGGGTGCTAGTGGGACTGAGGAGGGCCACTCATCACAGGATGAAGGGCTGCCACCTTGCCAGTGGAGCAATGCATTAAAGCCTCTCTCCAGCTTGGACCAGCTGAGGATTAAGTACTAGTTGTACAGGATTAAGTACTAGTACAGTACTAGGATTAAGTACTGCGTTTCAGGTAACCAGGGAACTGGACCAAACCTGAACAAAAATCATCCAGACAAGGGGAAAGTGAGACAATCTCCTTTGTATGTAAGACACTTCTGTGCCTGTGCCTATACAGGGAAGTATATGAGCTCATATGTATGTCACGTGTCAGGAAAACTACTGGTCATAAGGATTATTGTTTCCCCTCTCCCAAGCACATAATGTACTTGTTTGGTGGGTTTTACTCCCTGTTTTAAAGTATTGGAGCAAGGACTGTACTTAGGTGAGTGATTTTATCTAAAATTATAGGCACCATATACTTAACTGGGATGCCTTTGTATAACTACTTCTAGAGCAGTGGAGATAGACCTGGTGATACACCCCAAGAAGCCTGAGAACTTGCTGATCTGTGTAGCCAGGCAGCATCTTTCACACCCCAACTGCCCAGGCAGAGAGACCTCAGCTGAGGCAGTGAGTCAGGACCACCAGAGCCCAGAATAAGGATAGTCTCCAACCCACTGACTATTTAGAGCAACTTAAGACTAAGTCTTTGTCCTGCAGGGAACATTGGCTTCAGTTAAAGGTCAATGCAACCTTCTTGTCTCTTCCTCAAACAGCAAATAGCCATTGGGCATTCTGGTTTTGCACCTTTCCTTTCCAGCACAGCAAAGACTCATGTGAGTGGGTATCACACATGATAGGGACGCCCACCCCCTGTGGGGATGCACATCCCAGACCCATGCCCTTTCCACATTCTCCACTCCATTGTCCACTCAGCATTCTGCACACACTCTTTTCTAGCATGATTGTCCACATGCTTTTTAACTGCACATCTCATGGGCTTTGCTTTGTGGAAATCACAAAAGACAAAGGATGGAGGATGGAGGGGTGGGTCAAGAATGGATTGCATCAGATGGAGATGCAGTCCCTGGATGCATAGGAGGCAACAGTGCATCCAAGAGGCTGGATATATGTGTATAGGCTTCCCAGGGTTCCCTTCTGGTCTTAGGAGGTCCAGGCAACTCACAAGGGTGAGTTTAAGTAGACTGACATGACCTTTCTTTGACTACAGAGGAACTACAGAGAAGTATGATCCACATGTTAGGGGCTTAATGACAGATTGAATCTGGGCTTCTGCCTGAACAGTGATGACAGCTTACTAGGTGAGAAGGAGAATCATAGCAGAGGAGATAGAGCTTTACATGATCTGAGCTGTGAGCTCTTCTGGGTAACAGGGGCCCTAGATGCTCAGAAAAAAAAACAAAGATAGCATGTCCATGGTGCATTTTTTCTTTTAACTCTATCCCAACTTAAATCTTTCACTCTTTGTATATCCGTGGATGCTGTAAAATAGTTCTGTGCTTAATATATTAGGACATATTTACAGGTATGTCTATTTTAATACACAAGAGATGTTGCTTTAGAAATTATGTGCACTGTCAGAATGATGGTAAAAGCAAGTGTAGGGGTTGTCATATTATCCTACTTTCTCAATCTCGTGCCTATCAGAGAAACACCATCTAGGACACTTCACAGAGAAGCAATTCACTATAAAACTATCAGAAGATTAAAGTTTTCTGTGTTTTATTGCCTTTTGATACTGGAAGATTTGTTTATATCTTGGGAGGCCAACAGTGCTGTGATAGTTGCTCTGATGGTGCGTGGGATCTTAGGGCTCTGAGGTTTAACATCCCCACAAGCCAACACAGATAAGAGCAATCTGAGAAGACTCTGCTGTCACACAAGGAACCTGGAATAACAAAATCCAGGCAGAGCAAATACAGAGTTTCTGCCTTTGTTTGAAGTGCTGAAGAAGTGCAGGTCAGAGCTATAAACAGGGAAGGGAGGAAGGATAAAACATTTCTGTCATTCCTTCAGGAGCTGTTGCTACTCAGAAAAGCTTGAGTAACTTGAAAGTTCTGTGCATTTTTTCTTTTCTCTAAGCATAGGAGCTCTTACATTATGTGGGCCAAAGACCTTTAACATCCAGCAGCAAAACAGGAATCCTGTGAGATTAGCAGTTGCATTCAGATAATATCTTTACCTTTTCTCTCCCTTTCCTAATTCACAGTAGTCTGCTTTACAAAGCACTGTCACAGACCTACTGGGCATGGCACAGAGTCTGACAGACCCTGCTCATACACAGCAAAACTCCTTAACCAGGTTTCCAGGTCTCAGATAAACCCCTCCTAAGCTTCCCCATTTCCATGTTTTGCTACTTCCAAGGTCACACAGAGTCCTCATGTGAAGCATGCTGAAGCCAGTTGTAGCCTTTTGTGGCACTGTCATGAAGCGTGGCTGTGCCTTTGTGTTGTGCTACTCTCTCTTCAAACAACTTACATATGGTGAGAAACCACCCTACCTTACCTTTATAATGATTGGAAACTGCTCCTCTCTCCTATTACAGGCACATTTGGGCTGTGTCCTAAGCCTTTTTCCATGCTGTGAATGAAGCACCAGATGATATGAGCACCCAACTTCAAAAGGAAGTGATCTGTGGGAATAACAGAAAATAGTACAAGGTTCCCTGTGGGCAAGTCTAGATAATTTTTGTTTAAAAGTCAAGATTTCTAATTTATAACACTTATGAAATGTAAAAATTAACTTTATTTTTTCAAGTGCCTGTTTTGAAGCAATTGAATTACTTGCTTCTACAACAGGCCTACAACAGCCTTTTTTTCTCATTGCTGCTCTACATTTATGCATCCTCTCCCCACCAAGGCACAGAGTTATCAAGGTTCTTTAATAACCAGGATTCCTGGGGAAGATCAGTACATCTCAGCAGTACCTTCACTACTCATTGCCCCAGCACCACCACAAAGTCTGGGAAACAGTTCCTGTGTTAGGAACTAAGCAGAGGTTTGGAGGCTGGCTGCCCTTACAGCCTGAGTTTTAGGACAGCAGAATAGTACTAACATAGTTGCTCTTCCAGTGTTGCAGATAAAACCATGCTCTCCTGAATGAATTGTAGAGCCAGTGGGCTAGTGATTTTAACTCAGTCAAAGTCAAATGAAACTTCTTGCCAGCAACAGGCAAAGTCCTGAAGATATATGTTTTCACAATGCGCTATTCCATTCTGATGAACAATCCATCAACCTCTCGTTAGAGTCCTTTCCATAATCTCCCCCAAAACCTGATATACTTGGGAGAATTTGCAGAAGCTTTTACACAATCAAAGCAATATCCCAAAACACTTCCAGCTTGAAGCTTTCTCAATTACTGCTGTGGAGCATTGCATGGAGGGAAGGCTCTAATAAGCTAGGCCAGACCATTTCGGTTTACAAAGGTCAATGCCATCACCTTGAATCCTACCCAAGAGACCACTGGGAATTGCTGTGGTTTGTGGCACATTGTTGTTAAATGTTCCCTGCCTTTGATAAGTGGGATAGCTCGTGCTGTTAAATTCCCTCCAGAAATAGCTGCAGTAGAATGCATTGCAGTTGTCTGATCTCAGGGTAACAGGGATAAGCAGGAGAGGATGCGTGCCTGAAACAAAAGGTTATGCACACATGAAAAAGCACAGAGGCAAAACCCCACAATTTTCAGCACAAACTCTCTCAGGAATCCAGTTTCTCATATAATATAGGTCTTACCTTGATGACTGCAGACTCCTCAAGTCCTGTAAGTCTGATAGTATAAAATACCTTTATACTACTGGTTATTAATGCAGATAAATTCCTAGAGATTCTGTGTAGAGCATGGTGATCTCACTGAAGATTGCTTTATGAATTGGGTCATTTGTTCACATAGAAATAGCTATAATAGGGACATTGAGAGGCACACCTTCTCCACACTGGAGACACTGTAATCCTGTCTCCTAACTAACCTCTGCAGTCTCCCCGTGTTCGTTTGAATGAGTGAAACAGAATGAAGCTTTGAGCTGACCTCTCCACAGAGACCTTCGAATGGATAAATCTACTGACCTTTGAGCTTTTCAGTGTAAAAAAGCAGCAAAGTCACTTCAAAGCAACTTCCAGCTAGTACTACAAAGAGCCACTGGCTTGTCAAAAATACTTTTAGATCAGCTAAGTCTGACATTTCCAACAAAATCATGTTGGACATGTTTTACTCATGTTTTCACTCGATGTTATGCAGAGCTCCCTGACTGACAATACAGATGCAGTTTTGCAGTTTTTGCTCCCTGTCCAGACACATGAGTCCTCAGTAATATCTATCCTCTGCCCCAGAAAAGATATCTATTGACAGCAGCTATTTAGATTGAGACTATCAACATCCAACAATGTGAGCAGAGGCCTCACCAGACCCTCTGTGAGTCTGTTTGTCTCCGTGCCTCCAGGGACAGTGGCAACTCCCAGCACCAACACAAAAACTGGGACATGAAGCCATCCAGGAAGAGTCAAAATCCAGACTTCACCTCATGAAGCTGCCCTCTCCCTGAAGAGGTACACATGGTGTCCAAATGCCAATGACGAAACCATTTGAATGGTGAAGCAGAGTATTCACAGCAAGAAAAACTCAGTTTCATTTGTGCTGCTGTCAGATCTTATGATATATTTGTATCAAAAAAATTTGTGCTTCATTTTACTGTACCGATATGCTAATAGGTCATTTCCCACCACCTCTCCCCAATTTTCCTCACACATCCTTAAACTAAGGCTTCACAACTTTGTTGCTCCTTGGGTGGTCACGCTTTGCCATGAGCATAAGATGTTCACTCCAGGAATTTTAGTTTCTTCCTCCTGTGACATCATTTGTGACTCATCTATAAAGCAGCATGACAGCTGGACAAAATCAGGGCAGAAGACCTCTAAAAGCCCTTGTGTCCACAGTGAAAGAGAAAAGAACTCCATAATTATCTACCAGGTTCTCCACAGTGAAATTGATGACCACCCACCCTCCCATTCTCCTTCAGATTTCTGAGAGTACCAGCTTTTTAGGGCACTTATGCTTTTGTTGGATCTTATACAGACAGGAAGGTACCAGGTAATAAAGGAATTACATTTATTGCAGCATAACAGAAAACTACTAAGATGGTTATTAAAGTACTGTGCTTATCACACTACCACACCATGTGAAAATCTCTAATACTACAGGAATCTCAGGAATTCTCAGTATGAAATCAGTATGGTCAAACAGCTGTTTCTCATGACACTTTGAGTAAGCCTGGTATCATCTGGGTATTTAGTTGCTTCAGATTGGCTAGGAATTGAATTTTTTTTTTCACCTCATTATTTCTTGCATACTTTAATAAGATTTTTATGAGCTTATATAAACTAAATGAATGACACTGATCTGAACATGACCATCAAGTGCTAAACAAGATGAATAAAACTTTCTTCATTGTTATTGGAAAAAAAGTCCAGCTGTTCCCTATCTTTGATAATAGTAATATGTGACATTAGAGAAAGTCTTCATAAACACAACAACATAACAAAATGCCTGATACCAAATAATTTAATCAGTATTTTACCAAATACCAAAAAAATCCTTATATTTAATATAAATACTTATCTTTAGACACTTTTCCCTGCCCATCCCTCTGAGGTGATGTGAGATTGAGATGTCCATTAAAAACACACCAGACCTTCACACAGAGTGGAACTGACATCTCAGTGCAAAAAGAATGTTAACTTGGCTAAGTGATGCTGAGAACCCCCACAACAAATCTATCACTCTAGGTGTGGGATTGAAGATTGTTCCCTGGATATGCAGTAATATCTTTCTGAAACTTGACTATATGTAATACAGTTATGAAGAGGAAAAAAAAAATCAAAGAAATCAGGGAAAGCAAGAATTAATACCACTGGGAATAGCTTGTTAAATGGGAAAAAATCAAAGAGCAGTATAATCCTTAATTAAAAGTGTAGAACAGAGAGAGGGAGAGAGGATGGAGTTAGGGAAACTGGAGATGCCACTATAAGGGTGGGTGAGGAATCCATCAGGGGTTACAAGGCTGTTGTGCTGGAGAGGCTTATATTGCCTTGAAAATACCTTAACAAAGGTACATTCATGAAAGTACATTAACAGAGGTCAAAAAAAGCATAAGCAGTTCTCAGTAACTTTTTTGAGAGTTAAAATCAAAACTCGGTGTTCATTTTCTATAATTTTCCTGCACAGTAAATATTAGCTTGGCCAGGTATTTTCACAAACACTTTTCAAGGACCAGGAAAAACATCTTTACTTTTGTGCTCTCCTGCAAAGTAGAGCCTGTGCAGTCCTGCACAGATAATGCCTTGTGGGGGTCAGCATCATTTTCATTTGCATACTCAGAGTGAAACTGTTCTCCTGCATCTGTCACAAATGCTTGAGCAAATCAATGGTAAAATGATGTGTCTTATTATCCACTCCCTAAATCACTTAATCATAGGAAGCATGATGCACTTTGAAAGGTGTCTCAAGACACACTTTGAATGTCTTTCAGATGCGCTACATAAAAGGTATTTGAAAGAGACTGTCAATAATATTTTAGCCACCAAGAAAAAACAGTATTGTAATTGTGTACTACTTTCTTTAGCATTCATTGAGCAAAATCAGACTCCTACAGCTTGTCTTACATTGTAAACCAAGCAGCAAACTTGCAATCTATAGGCATGGATATATCCATAGATCCATGTGGGAAGCATGCAAAAGCTAAACTGAAAATTTACAATCAATCAAAACCATAGCTGAGAAAACAAAATGCTGAAGAAACAGTGACTAACTTAAGGTTATGAAAAAGTAAATTCAGGGCTAATGCAATTTGTCTTTGAAGTACTGTGTAACCTAAAGTAAGATATAGACTCGTACAAAAAGAGGGAGATAAGACAAGAAACTGGACAAATATTAAAGTAATATTTCTGGAAGATGGTGTTGAGGAGCAGTATGAAGACAGATGAAAATGTAGAAAGTGCTGGAAACATTAAAAACTTCATATATTAAGAAGAGAAACAGGAGGATGCCAAGTAGCCACAACAGAGAGAAGTATGGGATGATGAAGGCATGTTTTCATTTTAATTGAAAGTTAAAGACCTACAAATAATGGTGGTCTGCACTTCAGGGGGTTCCTGACGCTGAAGGAGGCAGAGGTGGACATGGATCACAGTAGTTGTCATCTCTGAGTCCCAAAAATGAAATTTGGCTTGTTTCCGCTTTCCTGCTCAGGGAACTTTTCTTTCTCCTGTTCCACAACTTTGTTTTTCAGCAAGTTGTCCTCCTCAATACTCCAGACCCAAAGCAAAGGGAGCTAAAACATGAAGGCATTGCCTGTCTTGCCTGTTCAGCAAATTGATCACCAGATCTGCTATCCCAATGTGTCATTTCCTTTCCTTGAGGATGAGAGGCCTCACTGGAATTAACCCCTTGCAATACTGTAAGAACTCCATCAGCACTCCAAAACACAGATGGAACATATAATATTCATAAAAGTTATTACAGGCATTCCCACATCCCTCACAGGGAATCAGAAAGAGTTGAAGGAGAAGGAGACTAAGCAGCATGGATAAACAACACATCCTTAGATCATGGTAACAGCAGGAAGGGTATAAAAAAAGGTAGCAGATGGATGTTTATTCTACCCTCTAACAGCAGTGTGCAGCCAGACTAAAGCTGCACTATTTCTTTGTGTTCTGGCCAAGAATTCACACCTCTCTGCACAGCAGAGGATGGCAGCAGCAAGGGTGTAGGCAGAAGAACTTGCCATTTCTCAAAAATCAGGGTTAGCCTTTGCATTAATTAAGGCATCAGGATCCACTATCATCCTCCATCCTTATTACTATCCTTGGATTTTAGGCTATATTTAAAATCATGCCATTTCAGAATCCTTTATGAATAAATATGAGTGTCAAGACCTGTGTGCATCTCTTATGCACACAAGACAGTAGAGTACATCACGTACTCACAGAATCTTATTAAATTTCTCTGAGACACATAATCCTGTGAACCTCATTCTGTAAACACAGGCAGCAGTTGTACTTAATTTCTCTCCTCTATCCTTCACAATCTCTCTTCAGCTATCTCCTTCTTAGTCACTAACTGAGAACTGAGCAGGAACTAAGCACCCACATAAATATGTGGATAGGGTACCTGAAGATATGTGTTAGGGAAAGGAGAAAATCTTGATCAGAGAGTAAATATAGTGCATTGAATACTTGCCAGTTACATAAAGGTATCTGAATATTAAAAATTAATGCAGAAAACTGAAAGCAGGATAAGAGGCCTTATTTGGGTTGAGTGTTTTCTATTTTTAAGAACTTTTAAAAATAATTATTTTATCAGTGGCATCAAAATGAAATGATGAAGTATTCAGTTTGATTATTCACCCTTCACAGTCGACCTGTTAACAGTGTATCACCAATGTGGGACCTTTCTGCCCTTAGATGATTCCCAGTGAAAAGGTACAGCATGGTCCAGAGCAACCTCTGCAACCCCACAGATGAACCAGAGACACTCAGGCAAAGGAGTACTCAGAGCTGGAAAAGAAAGTTAAGTTTTGCAATTGCCATGGGTCATGCCTTGATCATCTGCATTGGTGTCTGTATTGCATGGGGAAGACAGGTGCCATAAATGCAGTTTGTGGCAAAAAGGCTGCAGCAGCCCAGCTCAGGGACCCCAACAGAGATGCACAATCTGAGGGATCAGGTCTCAAGCCTTTGATGGTGAGTGAGAGACCCATCAAAGTCAGAGCATCCTGCCCTGGTTAACAGCTACTGAGTAAACAGAGTAAAAACATTAGCAGGCTAAGCTTGTTTTATTATCGGCTCAAACCTGATACACAAGAGGGATTTAGGCCAAGTTTGGCTAGGCATTCAGGACATGTTTGAACTTAAAGACATGTATTGTACTGTCACAACGAGGCACAGTATCACTCTTGAATTAAGGTGCATGCTCCAGTATCCCAGAGAATAGGGAAAGTAACCTCAACCTGCCTCTCCGTGGGAGCCGCACTTGAGTTTGCCACATGAATGAGAGTGTTCATTGTAGTTATTTGCAGAATATGAACTTTGCTCTTTTGAGGGAGGTGATGATAACTGGAATTATAACAGCTCAGAAGCAGATCCTGATATTTTGCAGCTCAGACTGATCACTCTAATTGTTATTGATTAATAATGAATATTGTGCCTTCGTATCCAAGAGAGACGGGAGAAAAAGGCTGACATTTTTTTCTGCAGGGATGTGTGATCTGCTGCCCCACATATGCAACTCCTCCAGCACATGGTTACAGGGTAAGGAAAATCAAGAGACATTCTTTTTATTAGTTAGCAGTAATGACCTTTTATTTTTGATTATTTGTGCATTAAAAGCATGGAATGGAGATGTGCTATGTAAGGAAGTTATTCTTTGCTAATTTGAAGCTTTTAAAATACACAGCACACTATCTATTATGTATCATGCATTACAATTACAACAACAGTTTAATTAATCACCAGCACCCTGTTTTGTATCAGTCTGCTGCTGAATTCTGGGTAATGGTGTTGTTTACCATTTAGCAAGTAGCAACATTTCACTCTGTTTCACTACATTAAACTGCTCAAATAAAGCAAACGGATATTGGAAAGAGTTGGCCATCTGCCTTTATTTTCTTTTACTTTTGTTAAGGAAAGTGAAAAAAAAAAATAAACCCCACCACAGGCTCTGAAAGGAGAAAGAGCACAGCCATGAAACTGATAGTGACAAAAAACACCCTTTTTTATCAGGTCAAAATCTCATCTAAATGCAGTTCTGATGAATGGTAAAAAGCTTGCTTTGTGGATTTGGAGTGGGTCTCAAGACCAGCAATGAAGTCTAATGATTATTTAATGGTGCCGCACTTGAAGCAGGATTATGTGAGACTCTCTTCCCCGTTAAGAGTTTGATGAATAGGTTTTGTGACAGCCATTTAGGAATAAACAAGAATTCATCAGTCTGCATAAGAAGAAGCCAGTTTATAGATTAAGTTTCTTGAGGTAATTCATGAGGTCAGTCCCATTTAGATGTAGACTATTAGGGCTCAGCTTTTGAGAGCGGCCATACAAGGGAGTTACTCCAAATGGACCTCTCTAATACAAAGCCCCCTTTCAGAGGGAAGCCTGAAATTTTTATGACCCTGCTGCTAGGAAGCACATCAACTTGTCACTGTGAAGATCTGCTGGGGCAAGACCTCATCACTCTATTAAAGAGCTCTGTGACCCTATTGATTTGAAGTATTTAAAGCAGGGGTGAAGTTCAAAGCAATTTCTTTTCTATACTATTACTCAGCCTCTCTGTGTCTTGGCTCTAAAACATCTGCTGTCAGTTCCTCTCTGGTGTCTGACTCTGGAATCTGTCACTGGAGAACAGAGTAGTTTTATTTAGAATAAATTGGATTCCTTTTCAGTTTTCAGCATTTCGTATTGTGATCAATGGTTTACACTCCTTCATGTGCCAGGAGACTTAACTGCCACTGTACCCTTTCATGTCTCCTCATGACTCAGCCAGGGCCTGCTCCTGAGGCTCTGTAATCAAATCTTTCCATTCTAACAGGTTAGCTGCCACCACTATTTTTAATTGGCCAATCATTAAAAGTAATACACTTTTACATTTGGGGAAAAAAAGAAAGGAAAGAAAAAAAAGGGAGTGGCAAAAAGTCCCAGAGTGCCATTTTGGAAACAAAACCTTCACAGGATCTTTTATGTTTATTTGCTTGGAGGAAAAAAATAAAACAATACAAAACAAAACAAAAAAAAAACCACTGAGTAAACAACTCCATTATTTTTAAATGTCAGCAAATAAACATCGTAGCTGATTCTACCTTCTTCAGAACAGGGCAGGCTCCTCTACTTCTCTGCACAAGCTGGAGGCACCAGGGTGCCTTCTCAATGCTTAATAATATATCAGGTTGGGTGTATTTATTAAAGTTGTGGTTTCTGACACCAGGCTAGTTATTAAAGGCTGTAGAGAGGACAAGATAAATATTCAGTTTTATGATGTCAGACAAAACAACTGAGATAAAGGAATGAACAACTGGATGGAAATGGTAATGAAATGGTTACAAAAATATTTAAGATAATGATGCATAGCAACAGAAAGAAATTAGGTAGGGAAGATAATTATGTACAGGATTACACAGAGCAAACCTATCTGTTATCTTCATCAAGGGAACTAAGTTCTGATGGGGTGAAAAATGCACTTTCTCTCAGGGGCTGCTTTGTCAAATGGCTATAATGTTCATATCCTACCTGTAATATTTAGACACATTTTATCACATATTCTAACAAATTGCCTAATATAACGAAGATAAAAGGGACTTATTCCGCCAGACTGAAATGTAGCCATTGTTTTCAGCTGATTTGTACTGATTTACATTGCCTACAACTCTGCCCTGTAATATATGTTTCATCATTTTATTAGTGCTGTCGTTTTACACAAAACTCCTTTCAAAACTGAGTGTGTTTCTGGGGGGAATGAATTATATTTATTGCAATATGGCAACTGCAAGGTTTATTCAGCAGTATCTGTAAGAATCTAGAAGACTGAAGACAGATGTACCTATTGCTTGTCAATCAAAATGCATGTCCTTTGCAGCATTGTGTTTTCTTTAGTCAGCAAGGAAATCATGTTATTGCTGTCTAAGGTCAACAGTAAATGCACTAGTAGGATCCCTGACTGAGAATTTTCAATAAAGGCAGCACCAAAGATGAGGAGGGAAGATAATAGTTTGTATTCTTCTCCTCTAAGGGAAGGGGTGATAAACAAAATTCTAAACCATTCCTTCTATTTTTCCTTTTTTTAGAAAAAGAGAACTGGTAGGAGTCACTGCAACAGAACACTATAACAGGCTGATATCATCTTGAGTTCATGATGCTGAATATGTTGGCATTTATGGCGCATTCTCCCAGGGCACATTTCAAAATGAAACTGAAACTTGATGGACCAACTGTACTCCATTAAAAAAAATTATAAAAAGCCTTTTTTTTTTCCCAGCCTAAGGAAATGGAGAGCTTCAAAACTCTGTTTTCTGCCATATAAATCTACATGTTGGAGGTCAGTCCAAAGGCAACAAATCAAAGTGGTTTTTTCTCATCTTTTATTTTAGATTATGAATGATGCAAGAATTTATAGAGCATGCAAATTTATTACCGTGTTAATAGGCCCCCCTGTTTATATCTGGCAACATATGTTATATCCAGAATCACTAGGAAGCAGCAGCATTTTTAGGGATGGAGGGGGAGGCAATTAAAGAATTAGGCCTAATTACCGTGAAAAATCTCTGGAAGACACACACAGAAACCTTGTGCAGAAGAAACACAAAGAGAAGGGAGGGAAATATTCTTTAGCATGACCACAGTTGTAAACTGCAACTCTAATCCATGCATTTGTAACCAAAAAGCAAACACAATCTGAACTCCATAGCTCTTGTCATATAATTAAATGAAAAGAAACAGAGAAAGAATATGTGTCTGTGTAGAAATTTTCTCTCTCTCTGGGGATCTTCATGGGCATTTTGTTTTTAGCAGCTGAGCATGTGCTGAACCAAATACTCACTAGACAGCAACCCAGCAGCTTGTTTAACATCAGCTTTAGCCCCAGGATGGTGGCAGAACCATTTGGCAGTCCCTGGTTAAGGGACAAGAGAAGAAAAGTAGAAATGGCTGCAGGAGAGGTGTTTCACCAAGGAAGTTGCCAAAGGCACTCCCAAAGATCCCAGGCTGCATGACAGCAGTTTGATAGAAAGTGTAGAAAATCGCTAATTTAAAGTATTTCTTGCAGACATGTAAAAACAGTCTGGTAAAGTGTTTACCTTTTGGTAAACAAAGAAGTCAATTAATTGAAATTTGTGATTCCCACAAGAGAAAAAAAGTGTTTTGGGAAAAAGTAAATACATGTCCCACCCCTTTATGCTTCTGCTCTTCAGTGACCCAGGTTCACAGCTGAACCTGCATCCACCATGTCCTCTCTTGAAAAGAAAGTGAGATATTAGTTGCTCTGAGAAGTGCAGTACGAGTGCAAGGATGAGGTACCCAAAAGGTTGGATGTACAAGGCATCACAGTGAAATTTCATAATCAAAGCCCTAAGATATTCAATTTCTTTAGAAAAAAACCAACAAATTTTCATGGGGAAATATTATAACTAGCTCTACAATTTTCTGTTCCTATAACAAGATAGAGATGTGTTGCAGGAAGCAGAGCAGCATCAAACTGTAGGACTGAGCACAAATATTGGGCTTTTAGCATCAGCTGCTGTGACCAGAAAGCAGGCCACTGGAAGATGCTTGCTGTAATGGAAAAAATGTATGGGGGCAACAGGCCTAACCTTTGCTAAAAGTATTCAGTAATTCAGCAACCCTTCACATACAGAAATCACTGTCTGAATTTAACTTTTGTAAAGCTATGTATGACAATGAGGGTCTGCCAGGGAAGAATTATCTTCCTCAGGAAGATCCTGAACCCACCATGATGGGCAGGTAAATAACAGGTATGTCAGCCACTTCAGCAAGGACTGCACATGTTAGAACGAATTCATGGCCCAGCTTCTTAAATTGTTTTATATCATGAATATTGATCTCCTTTATCTGTGTGTTGCCATATCCATCTTTGTCTTTAATCATTCTTCCTCTACAGGTGAGTTATCATTTTTCCAATGCATGTGTATTATGAGCTTTGCCACCAACAGAGATAATATCTCCCCATTCTAGGTTGTTCAGTGTGAGTCCTTCCCATGCTGAAGTATTATTAATCATGTTGTCATCACTTAAATAAATAATAATCAGCAACAATTATTTCTATTTTCACAAAGCCACTAAAATAATAAAAAGCAAATCTGATATTAATTATTAATAAATATGAAGGGGACATGTGTTAGGATTTAATTTCTATTTTTCATCTGTATTACAGTGTCATCTAGAGGTGCTGTTTAAGAAGAGGGTATCTCTGTTTTAGCTACTGCAGAAACTCCAGCTCAAATGCCCTAGCATGTCAAAGAAGGAGATATGAAGGGGAGAGGAGGAGCTAGAACTAGAAATCAGACCTTCCATCCCTGTTCAGCTCCTGTGGTCATGCAGAAATGTATGGCAATGGCAAGAAAAGGACTTGTACAGACCTACTCTACACTGTCTTTCCTCCTATTCTGAGTCAGCCCAGCAGGAGCACAGAGGACACAATCTCTGTCCCCAGGCCAGCCAGGCCACTAAGTGGCCACACTGCTGACAGCCCTGGGGCATCTCTCCCCCCTACCACATTTACAGTGTGGCCTTGTCTCATCCATTCTGAAGATGTGTCTTTCCCCTCTCTTCTCCTTTGCATCCCAGGAACCAAGCTATACAGTGGAGAAGACAAACCTCCCCTTAGCCCAGGCCAAGTAATTTTCCATCTGGTTTCTTGCAGATGTGAATTCTTGCAGCTGCCACATGTCTGTACCTGTCTCTGCATGTGCTTTTCTCCCTTTCTTTGCTAGAAATTTCTAAACCTATTTGCCACATTCATTTGGCAGAGAGGGTGAGGTTTAAAAACAGTATTTTTCTATAAGACTTTTGAAGAAGAAATTTCACCTTAAGTTTACTCAGGAGGCAGCTGAGATGTGCCTTCAGCTCAAGGTTTGCAAGACACACATGATTTGCCTAGCCCAATATGTAAGGGACAGACAAAGGAGATGGACAAGAAGAATGTAGGACCATTAGAGTGGTTTAGGTATAGTGGTAGAGGATTTAGGGGTTGCAAATGTTTATGCAACCATCTCCTTTGGTCCTGCTACTCAGAGAGTGATTTGTTTTATGGAGGACTGATATGATTTGTATGTGTTATGTCCAAATGCATCTGAGTGTCATATAAGTCACTGTTGTAAAAAGACACAAATGCAAATAGAAAGGAAATGCAGCCTCTGAACTTCTGAAAGAGCTCCTGCACTTCTCCACCTGCTGTAGAAGCAGAAGATGATGCAGACCCAATGTCTTCAGACTGATTCTTGGCAGCAGGGAGCAGTGCCTGGCAACAGCAAATGACTTCAGCCTTTGGTGATGTCCAGCCTGACTGTGATGTTGAGGGCAGAGCACAGGTTCTGCTCCCTTAATCAGAGAGAGAAAAGGTCTGGTGCATGGCCAGCTCCCCTGGCATAAGGTAAGAGTTCCCCAAGGTGCTCCTGTGTCATCTAAGCTTGTAGGACTCATCCAGCAACCTGTGCTGTGATCACTGATGGATCCAGGAACATTTATTTCTCTTTGGTGCTGGAGACACTTGAATGATATAGAAAATGCACACACGGCTCCTTAAAAACCTTGCCTCTGTCTTCCTAAGGCATGGAAATGTCACTCTTTGAGATCTGCCCCATCTGTGGGTTCTGTGGTTTGAAAGCACTGGTGCATCTGTAGAAGGAGAACAAGCTGCTGCAGCACTTGGTCTCCCAGCAGAAATGAGCCAACATGCCACAAGCATGTACTGAGCTGGACTCTGTGCTCTGTGGTCCACAATAGGTTAATTTGCCTAAAAGGTCTGGATTGTCTGGCCTGGAATTTTGCCACAAAAGTCCCAGGCCAGACTGCACTGCCAAGATTTGCAGGTGGTTCGCACTTCAGAACTGCCTTTTCCAAATATAAGAGGAAGATGGCACAATCCTTTCCCACTTTTGGACAGATGCAGGAATGTTTGCACCATACACATTATCTTGCTGAAAAAGAGACTGGAAATTCACTGGCATGGCAGTGCAGATTAAAATGTTATCACATTTACTGCACAGTGTTTCCAGATGCAGTCAGAGGGCATTTTTGTGGGCAACAGACGGTGAAGTCAGAGCCAGTCTGAGGAGGAGAGTAGCAGAGACAAATCCTTGAGATAATTTGGAATAGCATTTGCAGACAAGACAAATGAATGCCCCACAGCTGGACAAGCTGTTTTAAGTCCTAAGAATGTACCTCACTTTTTTTTTCTCTTCACAGTATTCTTATAAGATGGGAAAATTGAAGGCAAAATAAAGACTTCTCTACTCTGTACAGTAATAGTAAAACAATATAATGTGATAAATTCTCAGTAAGTACAATTCCATACTGTGGATTATTCAGCAAAATCTTCACAAATACAACCCAAATATAAAGCTTAAAACTTTGCACTTATTTGCATGATAGCATGTAGTACCTCACCTTTCCTGAAGTGTTATGCTTAGTACTATTTGTTTGCACTGAGCATTATCACTACATATGGCTGCACTTCACATAGGCGATAATAAATACTGAATAAATCACAGATAATATTCACAGATTTTTGTGGACAAGCTTGCTAGTTTAGGAAAACCAGAAAGTGACTAAATTGACTTTCATTTGATGAAATTTTGTTTGTTGAGCAAGAAGAGAGAAACTGCCTTCTGAGCAATTGTTGCCATAGCCAGCCATGTTTTTGCCTGAGAAAGCAGTGCTTAGCAGTCAATTACACAGCTTGAAATCTTCATTTTGAGGGAGGGTAAGTATGAGAGTTTTCACTGATAACATGAGTGCTAATTTGTTGGTTTAAGCCCTATATCTCCTTATTTTTATTGATATTTACAAATTCGTTGCTCTACTTCTTCAGCTCTTCTACCTTTTCAGCTCCACCCCAATTCACTTGACTCCTGTGCCTAAAGCCACCCCAACCCTTCACTGCAGCTATCCACTGTACTGCACACATTCCCTCTGCACTGTACTGCATCCGTTTTTAATGGGGGAAATCTTAGAAGTAATACCTTCCCTCTACTTTCTTCCTCTTCTTTTCCTTTGAAAATATGCAGGCTCTTTTTTACCTACAGTTCTCCTTCAAACCTTCCACTTGATGCAATAACAGCATCTCCTCACCTGCTCTCCATTATATGTACTATCCATCATATCCTTCATTTTCTTGTGAGAACTTAAACTTTCCATCTGGTGCCTCTTTGGTCACTTCCATCTTGCATGCTTACAGGATAATAATGTTTTTCTCTCTTTTACTAAAACCATCCACATTTGCCTCCTTCACCACTACTCCATTTACCCATCTCTAAACTTATTTGAAGCACAATTTGCTAGTGCTCTCCAGAGAGTCTCTTCTCCACTGTCAAAGTCATTTCTCTTCACTGGCTCATACCATCTGGTCTTGGTGAACTGTTCCCAGTGAAAATCTTCAACAACATTTTCCAAACAACTCTCACCCTCTTTGTCCCATCTTTTCCAGAATAATATGTCTACACTCAGAAATTTCCTGAAACCATGTGTTCTTTAGTGCAGCAGCTGGTAAAGGCTGCTAGCAAGATAGTGAAAATTTATACATGGTGGCCTTAAAGATCATGAAATATTTTCTTTGCTGACTTGTGTTCGTACAACATACACTTTACAAGCTCTGTGTTATCTTCTTCCCAGGTTTCAGAGCAACAGAGGCAAGTGATGAGACACACTTAGGCCACCTTTCCTTGTCTTTTGCCTCTAAACTAAACTCACTTCTTTTTCTTTGCCTTTCTATTCAGAGCTCCTACCATCTGTGCAAATTATAGGTCTGACTGTTTCTGTGATGCATCCTTGTGAGAAGTCATGATCAAAGAAGGTAAAACATAAGGTTTCATTTCCCCTGTCCCAAGTCCTCCTTACAGCCTTCTATCTCTATCCCATTAGTCATCCACATGCATAATCCAGTGTTTGGCTCAGCTCTCTTCCAGATACCAACATCTGGGCTATATTTAAGGTCTACAGAGTCTCCTATAGAACATCCTTCAGACAGAGCTCTAGCAATCCCAACAAATTTCTAAAGCTGTTGGCCAAATCATGATAAAGCTTTTGGTATTTTCACTGGACTTGAGAAATATAGTTCTATATTAAGCCAAAATGCTTCTGCAAGATTATCTTCTCAGCCCACTGCCCTGAAAACTTTACTTCACTCTCTGCATCTCCCCTTCTGATCTCCAGTAATGACAGTCTGTGCGGTACACTTGCTATCCTGATCTCAAACAGGATCCTCCAAAACTTTTATGATGTCAGAGATGGTGGGTTTTTGGGATGCAGAGGAAGCTGAGGGCTATCTCTCTGGTACATACTAGATATGCACATTGTTCTCCTTCCAAATCTTGTCCCGTAATGCCTCTACCAAAAAAATCCTTACGATAAGAAGGTCCTGGGTGTAAATTCATGAGTTAAAGACCTTCATTACGGTTTTAAGGACTTAAATGCAAAATGTAGATCCTTAAAATCTTTTTCTTAACCCTGGAAAATCCAGGATTGCCCAGAACTTTAAGTTTGCTCCATAAAGCTATTCCACAGGTTTCTGGGAAAGTCTCCCCCATTGGGTATATGAAGACTATGTATTATCACAGCAGAGCTGAGTAAAGTGGGGTGTGATTTTTACTAGAGTCCATTGGGATGCTCCCACCTGCTGGACCTGCAAAGCCTGAACTGCTGTGACCATCAAAAAAATAAACCAAAAGAAGAGCTGGGGGTAGTTTATTTTCCTTCAACCAAAAGGCAGTCAATGAACTTAGGATACAGAAGAGCCAAGGTCAACGTTTCACTTCGCCTAAGATAATCTAGGTAAACAAACTTTTCTTCTGTAAGAATTTAAACTTTGTTCATCTAGGACCAGATGAATATTTGGTAGGGTCACACAGGTAAAATAGTTTTAACAGAAAAAGCTAAGGAAGTGCCTCTCTGGCTTACCATATGGCTTAACAGTTTGGGAAGTGTCTGATGCTTTAAATCTGAAAAAGACATACAAATATAGGTGCCTAACAATTCAGGTGAGGCTGGAAGGAGATGGTGACTTCCAAACTAAGTTTTTCACCACATCAGCAAATATGAAGTTCATCTGTGAAACCATATATTTCACCTTTATAGAGGTTTTAATAAAAAATTAATTTAAATTGTAGTTCAGAATAGAAAGGTCAATGGGAGTACATGCACAGGTATAGAAAGGTGAAATATTTAATCCCACATTACTGTCGTAAGGCTAATAATAACATGAAGGGCTGAGGTAAAAGCCTCTCTAACAAGAGGTACTGTCACTGCAATTGGCCTTTTTGCTGATGTCTCTGAGCTTATCATTCCTAAAGCACCTTCTTCTTTCATAGGTGGTATTTGCAAGCAAAAGAGCTTTCCAGTGGACCCACAGCTGGTCATATAATTCCATTATAGTAGATTCAATTCATTGTGTCCCATTTCTGTTTCCATGCTGTCTGTAAATGATCTATGAGGTTCTTGAACTTTCTTGCTATGTGTAGGGGTTTGTGGCATAGTAATTTTAAATTAATGCTTGGCTTGGAGTTGATTTCCTTGTACACAAGACCAAGATTTTCATTTTTTCGTATCTGGTCTATTCTAGTTGAGCAGGGAGCTGTGGGAAGGGTTTCTGTTGCCTGACTGGATGAGTTTAAACTTTGAGCAGGTTTTTTTCAGCCTACGTTACTCAAACTCTTGCCATGGATGAATTAGAAGTTCATGTGCAAGATATAGTCTTTACTCAAAGTGTGCGTCTTTTTTAGGCAAGAGTTTCTTCCACTAAAATCACAGTCAAGAGTCTCTGCAGAAAAATAAATACAGAAGAATTGCAGTGAAGTTTTTTTAAAAAGTTTCAAAAAGTTACTGCATTTTTTACTCTACACTCTTAAAAGATGGCTTACTCAGGTTCCTGGTATTGTGACCAGCATTGCACTGCTACAGTGGAAGCATCAAAAGTGGTGGCAGAGATGCACACAGAAGTGCTGGTGACAGAAACAGACAAACTTTAATGTTTAACGCAGAACTAAAAGTGTCTTTTTAAAGAGTGAAAAGGTGCATCTTATAGAAACAGTGTTTTTACATAAACATTTGCAATGTTTATCCAACATCCACTTCTGTAAGGGGCCTAATAATATCAGAGGTTTAAATATTGAACTTTTATATATGTGTACCATACCTATTGCTAACACTATGTTTAATCAGTGATAAGATGTATTTTTATGATAAGATATGTTTTTATGCTTATTTCACTAAGATTATTTTAACTTCTCTCTCTGCATGCTGGTTCTCTTCTGAACATCTTTGTTTCTACTGTAACACTTCAGTCCATATTGTGCATGTCCTTCTGAAGCAAGCTGCCTTCATGTACTGCATTTTCTTTGCATTGCAGCACTATCTTGGATGATGTGAATTGGCTTATTTATACATTAAGCCAAGCTGGAAGATGAGCTCCAGAAGAGCATTTAATGCCACTAATAGGCTTTCAGTCCACACAACCAGACTAATCAGGGCAAAACACCTGAAAGGGGTATACAACAGACACAGGTTGAGTGTGATCAGTTTCTCTCCACAAGCTCTCCCCCTCTGAGCCACACTTGTTAGTGAGTAGGAAGAGCCCAAGAGAGAGTCAGATGCCTCTGGGGGGCAGAAACACAGGAGTAAAGAGATGAAATGAGATGAAACACACAGGTGATGTCACACTCAGGCTTATTTGCCCTGAAAACACTGTGTACTGTTTAAATTAATAGATATCTAATGGCCTTGAGAACTGAGGTTCCATGATGTGCCTAGGATCATGTCACTAGTGCAGAATAGCTGTGGAAGGACGCAGATGTGCCCAAACTATTCCCTGCTGAGGATGTGCAGGTTAACTCCTCTTAGGCAGGCTGTGGAAAATAAGCTCAGCCTTTTGAAGGGTTTGGCCAATCCTTACAAAATATTTTACAGGTATGTGTTAATATTTCTCACCAGTTGTTTTGTATGCTCAGCTCTCTGTCCTGGGAAGTCTGAGTTTATTAGACATCCATTATAATTGACACATTGTTGAAGTAGGGGTGAATAGATGCATTAGACAGATGATCTTAATTGGCTTTCATCCAAAAGAATTAAAATAAAAAGACAGCTGAATTTCATTCACATTTTCAATTAGTAAAACTTCCTTTCATTATTATAATGCCTGCTGAAACAGCAGCCACATCAGGGTGACAAATCCCGTTATCATGCTTTCTGCAATTGTCTTCCAAAAAGGCGTCTATTGAAAGCATTGTCTGAGCGTGTGTATAATGCTGACAATCAAGCTCCACTCAGAAAGCTGGGGGAGGGTGTCTGACTGTGATCCATACAGAAATGCATTTCTTTCCCGTGCTGCTGGTTCTTCAGGGCTGTGTGCCTGCGCTGGGGCAATGTGCTCTGACAGGCAATGCGTGCTAACAAGATCAATCACTGAGCATTAGAGGAATTCTCATGCTTTCCACCTATTTTTCTCCCCTTTCGTTATTGAGCATGATCCTCTGCAGGTGTTATTTGTTTGTCAGGCTGTTACATAGCAAATGTGGAAATCATTTTTTTTTAGGGAGTAGATAACAGCTGAACTCATATTGCAGACAATGGTTTCACACTGAAGTACTAATCGACAAGAATGTGAAAATAATTCTTCAGGCATTAGAGGAAGAAATAAATGGCTTCTTGGAGCTGGGGAGCAAACAAAGGGGCATTAGAAGGATGATTTTTTAAAACCTTTTTGAGTGGCTAACCAACCTAATGCACTTGTAAAAGCATTCCAGATTCTTAGCTTAGCCAACTCACCTAACTTAACCAGACAAAATTATATTTTTTATTTGTTCCATATGTGACACTGAAGAAAACATGTGGATAACCAAAAAAATCAGTTCATCTGGGGCTGGTCTTACCTGGTTTTCTTCTGCTGAGTTATATGCCAAGAGCCAAATGTATTGCCTTAGGGTTGTTTTGCTTTCATTTATTTAATTATTTACTTATTGGATAGTTCCAACTTACATAATTTCCTACATCATCTAACTTTTGATGTCCACGTTCTCTTATATCATCCCACCTGAAACTACACATATGGATCACAACTGTCACATTAGGGGGTTGATGCACAGTTTTTCACATACAGAAGCTAGAATCCATTAATTTCAAGCATCCTAACAAGATATAGTTGGCCAATGCCAGAAATCCAGTTAATAGACTGAAAATTTGGCACTCTAATGCCACAGGATTCTGCAAATCACAGCCCTTTCACAGATATGGGGCATTTTCAAATTAATGTAATTGATACTTTTTATTTATTCAGATTTTTTTTGTTCTTTGTCTTACATGCCTGTAAAAGTCCAGCACAACTAGGCCCTGCCAGGCTGGGAGAGTTCCTCACTCCTGGCCCTACCAGTTTAGTTTTCCACTTTTTTGTCTGGCTGGCCATCTCTGAAGGATTAATTAAGCATTAATTTAATGTCTGTCAGGATTTCTATTAAGTAAAACCAAGACAATTTTGCTCTTGGTCAGGTTTCTGGTAAGGAAGAAAATGTGTTTATTTTTAATGATGTACTGGAGCTCCTGAAGTTGCTGCAAAGCATTCTTTATAAAGTGTGAAAAGTGAAAAAAACCCAGAAGAATAAAACAAAACCTAAAACTGAAGCCACTAAGGAATAATGATGAAAAGGGAAGTACGCAAATCATTTCTCATTCTTCCTACTAGAGATGCATTTTATACCTAATGCATTTAATGAGTCAACATTGACTTATATTGCCTGAAAGCTCACTGAATTATTGAGTATCCGTGGTATGGATTATATGGAAAAAATAGTTTGAAATGGCTTTTTCCTCTGTGAAAATTTAATTTTATTTATATTCAGCTGCAGTTATTTTCTGAGGTTGTTATTAGATGAGTTCATCTTTCCTGTATATTTTAAAGAGCTAATGCAATTTAGTAAAAAATAGACTTTTTACAGAAGCTTTAGAAGCTCTGCGGTTTGAAAAACACCTGAGGAAAGCTTAACTGAAAGAAGGACAAAAGAATAAATCAACAACAACAGCATTTCTCTGAGACATATATCTACTAATTTACCCTGAATGAAGAGTCTGTCATATACTGGGCTTTTTTTCAGATGGATAAATATTGACTTGGTTTGATTTTTTTGTGTGTGTCCTCTAAATAAATAATAACAATCTGAATATTTAATTTTTTCCCCTTGGTAATAGGAGGGCATGCTGCTGGTGAAAAGCCATGAAGAGGGAACTGCTCCAGGCACAGGTATAGTGCATCCTTCACTGTGGACCTGCTTATTACATTTTCAACTTCCAGTCTTGGGTGGTAGATTGATTTGGCAGAGATTAGATGGGAGGTAGAAAGGAAAGCTGTCTTGTTAACCATTTCCCATATGATGATTTAACATTGACTTGGCACTATTCTTTAGTGCCCTGCAAGCAAACAGTTTTCCAAAAGAAATGGTATCTGCAGAGCTTTCCAATAGCTCTGCTTTGCAGACATCTCTCTGAAGACCTGGCCATGGATGACACACCAGCGGGAGCCATATTAGCAATATCATGCTTGTCAAACACAGCTTTGAGAAATATTATTTATAGGGCTGTCTGGTAAACAAACCCATTTCATGAAAAACTTTCAAGTTTCAGAATGTGATTTTGGTCACATCAGAAAGAAAATGTGAGCTGTCAAACTTTTGTGGTTTTTGAGGAGGGAAATAAATATCTTGGGGACTAGCCAGGATTGCCAGGGTGTGCTCGCAGGATGCATGGAAATATCAGACCTCGGTCTGTGTTTCTTCTGAGTCTGCAAAACAGTCTTGATTTGGCAAAATAAAGGCACATTTTCTCACAAAAAACATGTCATCCACAGTTTTTCTACCATCCTCAGTAATTAGCCATCTAACAGTTTATCCATCCAGTCTGATCAGGTAACCTCTGTACGATGTGCTGTGATTCTCCACAGTCCCTGCCTGGCTAGTTAAACCTTTCCTCTTTGTTACTGCTAATCCATCTGGTGCTCCTTAAGTGAACAAGTTATTGAATAATTTGATTTGCCACCACAGTAAAATACACCACCTTCATTTAAGCATGCTGTCTTGCAGGGCTGTGTGTCCCAAGCTGCATGTGCCTCATGGTGGGCAAAGCAGAAGATTGTGGCTCTTGAGTGCAGCCCTCAAAAATCATATCATTTGTTAATATAACTCTCTACAGAAAGACTTGGTTTCACTGGACCACAGCTTAAATTAATGAACTATGGAGCAGAAAATCTCTACGGATCTGATTACCTGGTCTCCATCTTTCAAACCATGTTCTTATCTTCTGCAATCAGATTCTGAAAAGAAATACTAATTTTTTTAGCTTTCATATTCTTAAGTCAGTGAAGCTGGTCTCATCTATCAAACTAGTCTGGTGCACTTTGCAGAATAAAGGCCTTATGTTGTAAGTTCTTCTCTAAAACATCTTTCCATTTGGGCAGTGATTACATATTGTAGAGATAATTCCCATTCTGAGAGTGTGACACAGTGGAGCCTTAATTCCTCTGGTCATTACCACAGTGCAAATTACCAGCCAACAGCAGCGAAGACCCAGAGTTGCTGCTGGCATAATGGCAAATTCATGTGCATAAGAAGTGATGACAGAAAGGGCACAGTCACAGCATAAGGGAAATATTAAAAAACCCAAACTTTCATTAGCAGGAATTAATTTGCACAGTCTTGCCAGGCCTACTGCACATGCTTCGGAGTTGTGTAAATAAATATCGCTGTCCTTCTGCTGTAGCTGTGAAGCTTGGTATAATTTAGGGATGAGCCTGTGGCTATGGAAAGCACTGGGAAGAGATCCCATGTGCTCTGCTCCCCAGCCTGTGCTCTGAGCACCACAGCATGCTGCCTCCCAATAAAGCATGAAACAAGACTGTCAGACAGCCTGGCGTGGCAGCGTTTGAAGGGGGATATCCTGGCTCAGGGCACGGTGACCAGCTAGCACATGGGATAGAACAAACCTCCAGAAATGAAGAGAAATGCATACCAAGTAGGCAGCTGTATCTTATGTGCCACGCTCAGCATCACAGAACCATAGGATGGTTGGGCTTGGCAGGCAGACCTTAGAGGTCACATAGATCCCACCCCCTGCCATGAGCAGGGACACCCTCCCTTAGACCGTGTTGCTCAAAGCCCTGTCCAACCTGGTCTTGCACACTTTAAAATACCTTCTCTAAGGAAGGGTTAAAATTTAATCCTTCAATAAAATACTCTCTTCATAGGCAGTAGAACGAGCTTGTTCATAAGCCTGTGAGGGGAACACACACTGCACTTTATTTCCACAAGACCCCCATGAAGGTGTAGGCATACACCAAGCCCCAGGCTCCCTGCATCTTTTGGACAGGTGGTCAGACTAAAGGCTCAAGTAAGGCCACCATGAGGTGCTATCTGTGTAGACACTCCTCAAGGTCTAATGAAGACCTTGATGTGGTAAAGCACCTATAATGTTTCACAGGTAAAGGTCTAGACTACAAATGGAAAGCCTCTCCTTAAAGGAATACTGTATTTCTGGGACAATGTTCACTGGTTTAGCTGGTTTCCTTTGCTTTAGGTTGTGATGATGCCTAGAGAGGCTGACCTAGAACAGAGGCTAGACAGAGTTAGAGGGTAAAGGGTAGGTATTTATTGGAAGGACTTCACAGGGTACACCTTGGGCAGCACAGGAGTCTCACAGAGACTACACCCAGGATGGACAACAGGCACAAGTTTTTCTGGACAGACATGAGTTTGGTCTATTTGCACATCAGGGGTTAATTGTCCAACTAAAGCTTCTGGTAGTGGAGTCCCATTCCCCAAGTTTGCCCCCCTCCCCCACTTCACTATTGTTTACATTTTCAGGACCTGTGAAAAACAAGGTGGCCTTGGGTTTCAGGCCTAGAAAGAAATTGTTTTGTCTGAATAAAATGGGAGAAGAGAAGCTGACAGGCTATGGAGTTTTAGAGTTATACACTAAAGCAGTACTGATCTGGAAAATATAAAAGCTAAAACTTAAGGCATCAGTGACTGCTCATAATAATGTCTTACCTTACTCTCCCTGTGGATGAACTTTAAATGGAGAGTGGCATTATATACATGACACAATAAACGTGTTCCTATACCAAAACCACGTGCTGAAGGAGGTTGTGAGTTATTCTGAGGTCTCCTAAAATTGCACAGTGAACAAAATCTGACCTATAATTTTATCTTTGTACAGTATTGCTGGGTTAGGAGAAATACAGTCAAAATACTGTCATACAAATAATCCTCATTTAAGAATTTACCTAATTTTTTAAAATTAAAACACTGCTTCACACACAAGTAGAGCAGTCTTGTTGAATATGATGTTACCGCCTTGGAACTCACTTTTGGGCTGCCAATGCTGTGTTGCTTGCTTTTCTTCTTTCCACAAATCAGCATAAAAGTCTTGTTGGAAGAGCAAAGTCTGCTGCTCTGAGCCACTCCCAAAAAGCATCAGCTGGGGAACAGCCTCACAATGACCCACCATGCTGAAGCACTAGTTTGAGAAAGAGGAATTACAAATACAAATCCATCTGAATCACTGGAAGTGACAGAATATCTCTTGCTTTTAAGACTGTCCTGGATTGTAATTTAAGGCAGGCAATCATTTCTAAATTCTGTGTAAATATATTTGATTTTCTAAAATCTTTAATGTTTAATCTTTTTTTTTTAAATTATTATTTCCCCTCATCTCGATTTTTTACTACACATCATTTCTTTCAAAAATAATACACCGAAGTAATTGCAGTGCTTTAGAAACACACAAAGGGATGGTCTTTGATATAGCAGAAAATATGAGCATTAATTCAGTGTAAACCACACTGCCACAAACCTCATTGTGTCTGGGACAGATAAAAATCCACATTTCAAGCATAAATGACAACAAGCAGCCCCTTTTACATCCACACAATAAGGGACTTAGTACCAATAAAAATAGTAGTTGTTATTAACAGGCACTATGGTCCACCATCTGGCAAGACTCTTTCAGGCCTTGCTACACTGCTAGGATGGTTGCAGTGGTGCCAGTTCATGAAGACTGCAGGAATGACAAGCTATCAGTCACAAGTGGATCCAGTTGATTCTTTATAGTAATCGATGGAGTCATAAAGTGCTGGAGTCTTACAGAGCAAAGATAGGTTGCATTGCTGCTTTTGCCTTGGTTTAATTTAGGCTGATGTTAAACTCTCTGCATTTCACCTGGTTTCCAGTTTAAAATTTACTAAAGCATATTTGGTTGTGATATTCTTTTCTAAAGAACATGCTGATGCTCTTTTATTAACATAACCACTCAAACTGTGTCCACGGTCTAAATGCAATTCATACAAATCATAATCACTTGAGAATTTTATTCTGAAATTAAGGTTTTAAGAGTTTTGATTAATTCACTAATTTAAAGATTTCTACTTTAAATACTTGAACAGTGTGCATTAGCACTTTGTCATCCATGGTATATAAAGCATGTGACACTCATGATACCTCAAAATTGAAATTAATCCACAGTTTAATCTAACATCAAGCAGGAGCAATGGTGATGGAAATTACCTGAGGCCTCACAACATTCAAAGATGATTCATAGTCTAGGATCCCATGAAGGTGCTGTGAAACTTTGCAGTCATCGACTTCAGCCCTATCCAAAAAGTAGCTAAGTACACCACAAATTTACTCTGATCAGACAAACATTAACTTTACTGTGCATTATATGTCACATCCTTCTGTTTCATATTCTCCCGTGACCAGGACTAGTTAGCCAAAATTTGATGGAAAGTATTTGGTATCTCTCTGTTCTTCCTATTTTTCCCTTATCAGAGGCAGGGGTCCTTTTGGCCTCAGTTTCCCAAGTTCAAGGAATGTGATGTGAAATGCTGAGGTATATCACAGCCCAACTGAGGTTTATAATTTGCAATTATCCCAATGGCTGTGAGCATGGATACTGATCTGCAGCACAGAGAATGCAGTGGAAAGGCCTATAAGGACACTTCATTATTGCTCCAGCTACAGCATGCAGCCCTCCTGCGTGGCTAGAAGAGAACTATATGGGAGAAACCTCTCAAACACTACAGATGATCTAGTGGGGCTTTTTCAGGTATAAGGGTACCATGGGTGCCACGTGAACATCAGCCACATGGCATTCATGGCAGTCATGCTGTTAAAGGTGAGTGTTGTGGCCAACAGATCAGACAGAACTGTGATGCCTCCTCCTACTTTTCTGCTACAGGTTTCCCAGGTGTGCATCTCAGGGTTTGTGTTGTGCCTGTCAGAGCACATCCCCATTTGTCACACGGATGGAAAAGGGCCAGGGGTAGAGCTCAACCTCTGCCGCTACAATCTGTGATTTCAAGAGATACATTTGAAATAACACAAAGACCTCCAAAAGCACCCAAGAACTGAGGAAATAAAAGCTGTGCAGCAGTCCTCAATAAAAGACAGCATATGTGGTTTAACTGAATTTGTCTGGAGTCCAATTAAGCAATAAGGCACGATAGGGTGTGTGGTATTACTGGGCCATTAATGCAGGTCTCTGGGGCACTGTGAGGCACACGGCCAAAGTGCAAAGTGCATTAAGGGCCCCGAAATACATGCTTCGTCATGTCCCATTCTTTCCAGGGGATAAGGTTTGTCTTTTGAAGTGAAAGAACAAGAAAAGGTCCCTGAAAAATTTGGGAACCAAGATCAGATTTTCATGTGAGAGTTTAGCAGAATGGAAGACATACTTTTGGAGATGTAGTATGGAAGACCCTTGGCTGTCCGGAGCTTCTTGTTACACTTCAGACATCTCACTGATGGCCAGGTAGGGATAATTTTCCTAACTTCTGACTGAGTTCACCTGGCTTTTGGGTGAAAAAAGCCCTTATTTTAGGTGGAAAATCAAAGGCAACATATAATTGCTGAAAAATTTATAGTACTGAAAAAAATAGGTGGAAATATTTGAAAGAGCATTTTAAAAAAGTAAAGTTTCTTAATTCACCACATCCAGATAACATAGTAGTATGTGTTTTCAATTTTTTGGCCAAGAAAATCAAGGTATTTGCTATCACTTTTCATATGCAATACTGGAAAGATTGTTGAGGACTCCTAGAAACCTCATCTTAGAGCAATAGTGAAATAATCTAGTTAGAGTGACATCAAAACTCAGGCAAACTAATGCACCAGCAAATTAGGGGTTCAATCAATACAGATTTAAATGATGATAATAAATAATTATGTCAATCAATATGGTTTCATGGAAAATACATCTTGTCAAATTCATTTAATCACATTTTTTATGAAATTACTATATACATTGGTAAAAGTGCCTGCAATGACTTAATATATTTAGACTCAATCACTTCACCTTGGTACCCCAAGAATATCATGATTAAAAATTAGCATCATGCAACATCAATATTTCAAATATGAAATGGATTAAAACCTGACAATATGATAACATTCAGAAAAATGCCATAAATAGGCTTTTCTATCCAATCTAGAGGGCCTGCAGTGGCATCCCAAAGATGGTGAGTGCGATGATGTGGTTCAATATTTTTATAAGTAAGCTGGGGGAAATAATGGAAAATTTTAGACAGGTAAATAAATACTGCTGAGGAGAATTAATAAACAAACTATAGAATAAAACAATATAGAGCCCTTAGTTAAAGTGAAATAAAGGGAACATCATGTACTTTAATAAAGATGGAGATGCCTAAAACTTCCAGAGAATGCCTCGAATGCCTGCACTCAATCTTCCAGGTATGCACAGAAATGTCTAAGCTAAGTGCCAAGTGGAGAGATAAAATAGAGAAATATCTAAGGCCCTAAGGCACTCTAATTTATTTGCTTGTACCTAGAGCCTATGACCAGCTTGAACTTCCTTCCTGACTGCCCACTAAAGGTAGTTTCCTACTGTGCAAGCATGTCCAGTGATACCTGCAAATAGGAGTGGGTGCCTGCAGTTCCTGAAACTCCATGTGCACATTTCTACAGAAAAATAGGTATTTTTCACATACTGACTTTTTATAAAACATCTTTTATTTTCACAACTGTTGTGGGCTGGTTTTGAACCATATGATTAACTTCACATCTTCTTTTTTTTTTTTTTTTCCAGTACTGGCAAAGCAGATATAGCAGATACTTTTGTGCTGAGGGCAAAAGAGTAAAATGCAACCAAAGCAAGGTCACTTCTTCCACTGCAAAGCCTTGACACTCTTCTTTATTCTGTGAAAATCATGAATGGGTGCCTTTTGTGCCATATCATCAAGTGACTGGTTTTGAGAGAAGTCCTACACCCATGTTATAACATCACTCTGTCAAAGTCACATCTAAGTCTGGAGAGGTGGTGGGATTTGGAGTGACACCCTCAACAGTCTCAAAACAATTAAATAGTAAATCTTCATTACTTCTAGCCTTATGGAAAAAATAAAGATATCTGTTGAATTCAATCCCCAGCATCTTCCTCCCCCAATCTAATCAATGTCAACACATTTTTGACTAAAGACTGTGTCTGTGCATCACCTATTATAACCTGCAGGCACAGAGGGGTCAGTTGAGTGGCCTGCCAGAGCCCAGCATCCTGCAGCACCAGGACCAGATGAAATGTGGATGGTGGTTCTCCCACATTCCTGAATCTGATGCCAGCTGACTTTACCTCATGAAGGACATATGATTCTTCAAAGGCCCTTGATTTGGTATTGCTTTTGGTTTAAGAGGAGCATGGCAGGTAGGTTGTGATTTCAAGCATAGAAGGGTTTTTTCTTAATTACTGACATCTAGCTGTAAAGAAATCAATAAAAAGAAATAATTCTTACAGTCACATTTAGAGAAACATTCTCACAAGACGTATCTTTCTTTAGTTTTGGCTGTTAAAAGCATTTCAGCAGCAGCTCCCCTCTCTATTCCCAAAAAGCCTTGGTTACTCTGGATTGCCACCTTCTAAGGTCCAATTACTGTCTGTCATTTTCACTGCAAGGTTTCACTCTCTACAAATGAAATATGGAGAGTAGATTATGACTGAGAAGCAAACATCATTAAGGAGAGAGAAATATTAAAAATCATCCTGTACAAATTAGAAATGCTGACATATATTACTGGAATCATTTTTGGCATGGAAAATGAAAGATGATATGTACATGAGAAATGGAAATTACTTTCACCTGTAAGACAGAGGGACTGTGAAAAAAGGAGGAAACTGGAGTACTACAGAGCAGAGGTCTTTCCCAGCAGTGAGGTGCTTGCCAGCAATAAAGTGTGTGCACAGTGCTGAACACAAATGCACCAGCTTTCCACCAGCACTGGTTCAGCTCTCTGCTTCTGGCTTTGGTTTTCACACCTGGGAAAAGCCAAGGACTCTATTCAAAGACCTCAACATTATTTTGAGAATTTGTCAGTGAAACAGGGGTTTGCCTTTTCTACTCTCTCAAGGAGTAAAACAGATGGAAGAACAGAAGAGAAATATCAATACTTCATCACGTACTGACAGTATTAAATAGGTATATTCATCTGTATATAAATAGACACACGTGCACATAAAAACATGGGCAACCTTACTGTGAGAATAACTGCCTAAGCCTGTTAGCACACACCCACAGCCACATGTGCATGTGAACATGCACACATTATATAACTTTGGTTATGTAGTTGAAATCACTACATGAAAATATTCAATCCAGAACTGTTTCCATGGGAATATCGGGGCTTGCACATCATTGTGAAGAAACATCTGTCCTGATTTGGGATTTCACCAATGTACCTTAGCTTTACTTGCTTAATGTTGGTTGAGATTTTACAGTCAAAAGCCCTCAGGCAAATTAAACTAGCCATGTACACCCTCAGGGAAATGAGACTTTAGTTACATGCCTGATACCAATTGATGCCAACTAGAAGAACTTTATGATATTAATGAATGTCTGTAATTAAAGAACTGTTAATTAAAGTGAGTCAACCAGTCTATTGGAAATCTCATACTATTTTTTGAACCTGACTTTCTAATGTAATTGTATTTCAGGATGACTGAGAATCACTTAGCAATTACTTAGTGCATTTTGCAAGAAGTGAGCAGAGTTCTAGCCATCCTGTTCATTGATTTTGACAGTAGAATAGCAATTCAAATCCCAAGCAGAGTTGAGAAATTTCTCTCTTAAAAGCTCAGCTAAGCTTTTCACTTAAGTCTATATCCTAAAATCTGCACATGATAATGCATTTGCAGGATAAGGAGTATTTGTATGGCACACATTTTCCTTCAGTTCCAGTTTTGAAGGGTATTCTAAATGCAGATACTGTTTTAAATATCTCCTAAGGAAATAAGATATCCATTATCTTATAACACAATCCCATTAAGGACAAGTAAGTGCTATGAAGGGGTGAGCTGCTTGCATAAATTGCCAAGATGCACTGAGCTCCATGCCATGCTCACGGCATCAAAGGCCAGTGATAAGGGCTGCCAGCAGCACTGCCAGTTCTTACTGTGAGCTCTGCACTTTTATGCTGTACCAAGAGCTCCCACTTACTGGAATCAGGTGGTTTTTTTAATGTTAAAAGCTCTGATTCTAACTAAAAGAGTATTTCTAGCACATACAGTGGTAAAAAGCCTGTAAAGATCTCCCAAGAGCAGCTTCAAAGTCATCAAAAAACCTGAAATAAAATAGGGAAGCCCCATTTAAATTAAGTTCCTGATGTACAAAGGATAACACTGGCTAGTGCAGTTCACTTGCCTAAAGCCACAGGCTAAAAAAAATTATACTCCATTGCAGCTTGGCAAAGGGTAGTCAGCAGTCTGAGTACAAAGCTAAGTAAATTAGTAGCCCTACTAGTTTACTGCTCTTAAGTGAAAATGTTTTATGTTGTTTTGGTTTTTTCTTTAGGCAGAGGAATCTTGCCTGGTATTTTCTGCCTTTTAAATATCATCTTAAAATGCAGGACTATATCTGGCACCAAGTTAATACACACATTATAGGCATGTGCCAGCCCACCTTATCACTCTGCAGCTAAATGTAGGCTTTTTTTTATTTTTCTTTACTGTTTGGCTTACTGGACACATCTGAGATACTCTGACACCAGTAGAAAAAATTAACCACAGTTCTCCCAGGCTGATGCCTGCTCAGGTGAACTCAGAGATCTTTAACTGGACTCAGAGAAAGGTCTGCAGTCTTTCAAGCTGAAGTCAGCTACAAAGAGGGGCTTGGTGAAGGAACAGAAGGTGCATATAAGTTTGGAAGTGTAATTTTCAGCTGCACTTTAAGCTTTCAGAATAAAGTATGAAGAGGAATCTCCTCTGCCCATCTCTAATGATAATCAAGATAATGAATTCTACAATAGCTGCAATTTTAAGACTTAGTTAAGCAATTCTCAAGTAACCTACATGAATTTAACACACAAAAATAATTAAACATGCTATGGAACAGATGCTGCACAAACAACGGCAATCAAATGATTCACACTTAGCAGACCTTACCTAGCAGTTAGTTTACAGCATCTCTGTGTCTGAAGGAGAAAGGCAGACATAATGTACATAATTTCAAACACAGTGCACCTGACTCACACCATTTAGGAAAAATCAATAATTTTAATCCATTTTCATTTTGTTTGAGCCTTTCATTCACGATAGGTTTTATTTTTAAATATGAATGTATCAAGACCCGCTCTCGAAATTATTATTTTGTATTGCATCTCAACAGTGCCCTGGTAAAAAAAAATTAAAAATCCAAATGCAGACAATTCAGAGTCTGGTTTTAACATGGCTTAGGTGCACTTGCATGTGGAAAAGACATAACCATGTGCCCATCGAAAGCTCTCATGATTATTCATTCAGACTCATCAACTGTAAGCCAAAAGAGCAATCTGGTGATTTTATATATATATTCATGTAGACTCTTCATGGATCATGTAGCAAATATACAGATATATATAAAAAATTGTTCATATGCCTGTGCTTTGTGGACAGTGGCTTGCTACCAAGGTATGTCATCAAGGTATGTTCATTTTATGCACTGGTTACCTTTCAGGTGCTGCAGTGAGAGTAAACAAGTATTTATAATAATGATTAGACAAAATTTGAAGTATTTAACCCATTTTCTACCTTGCCTAGGTAGGAGGTGCATGAGCTAGAAAGAAGCCAATGAACTGCCCTAATAATTAGGGGGAACTGTAAATAAAAGAAACAGAAAGCTCAAAGAACAACAAAAGGGAGCTGATTTACATGAAACTTTCAGATTGACTTAATGTGCACAGCTCCCGAGGAAGTTTCAGGGCCAAATTCAGCAGTGACACAAGTGATGGTGTAAGTTAGATATGTGTCAATCACAAAAAGAGTGTCAACCGGGAGAACTGGCAACATACTTTAGTAGCACTTTCGTGGGGTGATTTGATGATGGATGGTTGTGTGATCTAAACTGTAATTTATGCACTGTGGCAACTGAAGTGGAGGTTGGCAGCACAGAGAGTAGATGACAAGGGTGAAAAAATAAAACAGGCTTTCACCTTTAGTCACAATATCTCCATCCTTCCAAAAAAACACACTGGGGATATTGCAGCCTGCGTTTACCAGGGCTGAACACAACCATCACTGAGTCATTCACAGTGCCAATGACAAGTATTTTGCTGATGTATTAAATGATCTTTGACACTTACTTCCTTTTCCTGATTGATTTCACCTGAATTGGCTCAACTGCATTTCAAGGGGGCTAGGAATATATATTTGAAATTCAACAATTTGACTAAAATATTATTAATATCTCTTTCCAGTGTTTTGACTTCTCAAATAACACTGTGCCTGCCTGCCTGCCTGCCCACAACTTGAGGCCATCTCTTGAGGACATATTAAAGATCACAACAACACAGACAGCAGCAGCTCTTTTGTTCTGCAAAGCTCTTACTGTGAGAGGAATGGCTCTGACACAGCCTTATGCCAACCTGTTTTAGTTGACACAGGAAGAGATGTACAAGCCAGATCTGTCAGAGTTGAAGAGACAGAGAGCCACCAGTAATTCTCACCATTAGTGATCCCTCGTAGAATTGCCAAAATTCTCCAGTAAAGCTGCTTTTTGAGCAGAAAATTGATTTTTTTCACAGAAATCAATATTTTTGTTAAAGGCATATCTGGAGTTTTTTTGCCCCTGGTTATTTGAAGTTTTCATTGAAACACTGTATACTTCAATTTCCAATGGTTTTTGTTGCTTTTTTTGTTTTAATCTTGGGCACAATATAAATCAGAATCAAAGCAGTCTGATACAGAAATGCTGCTGTGGTACCTGATTCCTGGTCAGACACACTTCATGACCTTATTGACCTGCATGGACTGACTTCCCTAACAAGATCAGGCTTTCCATGATGCTCCACACTCAGAGCTGTCCCCAGGCAGTTCTGCCCTGGCTCAAGACAAAGACAGGCTATGGGGCATCATGTGGCCTGCTCAGAAAGTCAAGACCTCAAAATAGATGAAGGACTGAGTTATAAACACAGCACAGGACACTGGGATCTTTCTGAGGTTTGAAATTGCATCATTAAGCTTTCTGCTGAAGAATTTTCCTCTGCAAAAGCCTCTCCATTTTTTAACCAGCCTTAAGCCTTCATTTTTGACACTGGTTTTCCTGCATTTTCCCCTCTGTTGTCCTCACTCTTAAGCTGGAAAACCTGAGCAGGCATTTGGGAGGATGGAGTAATTGTGACAGGGGATGGAGGATTTGTCTTTTGTTTTCTGTGGGCAAGAACAAAAGGCACAGCATTTTCTGCTTTGCACTATATGTTTCAGCTGACTGTACATGATAGGTGTGCTAATGTTTTGGGTTTTCATCATTTTAGTGCTGTGGTTTTAATTTCCAAGAAAGGGTGCCCAGGCTATCAGACTGAAGCTTTTTTACGTTGTATTTAAATCCATAATAAATAACATTTAAACATTAATGCTGCTGCTAAATTGAGCCGTAACTTAGAAAAGCTGTTTCTTAAATCAGTCTTTTGCAATGCACAAGTGTACAAGAAACAGCTTACTCTCACTACCACTCCTGTAAATTCTGATAAATCATTTAATGAACACACAAAATGCGTGATAAGAAAATAAAGAGTAAAATTTAGCAAAATTGATCAGGAGCTATCTGACAATGTAGCAGTGATGGAGGGATTTTAACACATTTTAAAACATTTTTTTAACATTTTGAAAAGCATTTTAAAAAATATTTTTAGGGCTGTAATAACTTGCAATTTTCTTTATATACAAAAATTTAGCTTTATTAAAATTAGATATGCACAGATATAAATTATCTTTTATCTGAAGATGGGAGATAGTTGGCATGTTCTATCATCTGTTTACAGAGAACTAATCAGCAGCAACATCCAAGGTGAAGCTGGTTGATTATTAAGTGGCATCCAGTAATGGCTTCAGGATAATGAGCAAAGGCCTTAGCTGTCCTCACTGACTTTGGGTAACCAAGGGACAGCCCCAAAGTGATGCTACATGAACCTGCCAGACCAGAGACACTCACAGTGTCCAGACAGAAGATCCTGCTCTTTTCATTTGGGGTATTTAATATGCAAAATTCCTTCAAACCATCATTCTGAATTTTCATCTATGACATACGTTCAGCAAATAGAAAAAATTAAAAAGTAATGAGGAGAGTTCCCAACTGCTTTGAGAAGATTCCACATATGTGCTAATTAGCGATTCTGTCTGAAAATATTCCCTGAAAGCTGTATGGGTAGTGCAGCCTGGGATAAATAATGCAAATGCCCCATGGCACTGTCACAAACACCACAATCAGTGCTGTTTGCGATTTCAGTGAGACTCTTCAAGTTCTGCACCTGAGACTAAAATATTAATGAAGTAAAACTGTAGTAAACAAACCTCCAGCCCCGTTCCCCCACCCACGGTCGACACACACGCTCACACACCCTTCACCCCCTGCCTTTCTGGCACAGGATTAAAAGTATTTTAGGGAGATGAGTGTTGACTGGTGTGTCTCCTTTGTACACAGCTCTGCTCCTTCCCCCAGTTGCTACACCAAGCATCTCTTCATCACTGGACTAGTGCCTACACATATCTTTGATGCCAGAAATGGAAGGAGCACATTGATATTAACACTGGCAGGTTCTCTGCAACCCACCAGCATGGATGAAGGGAAAACCTAACAGAGCAGTGGTGTGTCCCCATTTCCCATTCCCTCACAATACAGCTGCATCACTGTGCTGTACAGCCAGAGCTAGCAGGAAGCTCCTATTGCAGGCAGCAGCAGGCAAAACCCAGACACACAAACTGTAATGTCTGCTCTGCCTTGAGATCTGACCTGGGCAGTAATGTGATGCCCCAGGGGGTCCCAGGCCCAGCCCTGGGTGCCCATAGTGCCATGGAACAGGTTAATGCTGCCCAAAAAGGCCACCTTGCAGCAGGAAAGGGCATGCCAAGGTACAGCTTCCTGGCTGCATGAAGAGCAGTACAAATACAAAGATACACCCATCATGCTGTCCCCTTGCATAAGCAAATCTTCAGGTCTGAGCTATGCTTTAAAATACACTCATTTAGTTGCTACAAAACACAAACCCTAGAAAGGGCTACTGGTCTCTAGAAAGACTAATTCTGCTGACTTTCAGTGGAAATCACAAAAAAAAAAAAGGTGCCTAGCAGTATTATCTAGCTATCTAGCTGCATAGTGGGCTGCCACTGACTTCTGAAGGAGGTTAAGTCTTTAATCTACTTAGATGCTTGGGAAAATAACTCTCAGTTAAGCACCTAAGCCACTTCTGAAATAGGAGTTAAGGTTTCAAAGTTGCAGAGAGGTTTTAAGAACTTCATGTGATACTCTTCTGGCCACATAGGTGCATCTCTAGAGTTAAGTTTTGCTTTCTATAAATTCAATTTCTGTGTTAATTGCATTGCAGCTATTTCAGGTGCATAGCCAGAGTGAAATGCAGAGCAGATTTCAATCCCTACTGACTGTTCACAAACTGTAGTCCAATTTACAAACACCCATTAACCCCTCCACTCATATTTTAGTATATGGTTTCATACTGCAAATCATTCCTTCTGAGATTACAGTGACTGCACATTCCTGAAGTTCTTTTATGAAATTACAGGCCTGCTGTTTTAGTTCCATGTTACAATACCTGCCCACACAATTCAGCATCAGAAACTAGTCTATAAATGTCAGTCCATGAACAGCACCTAGTAAAGCCAGTGGAAAAAATAAAACTATTCTTAGTTTGATAAATGCAGGATCAATAGCACCATTAAGTGAATCTCTAGATATACAGAAATCTAGTCAGAAGTTGAAGGTTTGAGACAGAGTTCTCATCTATCCCAGAGTACTCTCAGGGTCAGTCCTCAGACCTTGTTTTGCCATAAAGTCTGTAACCTTTGGTCTGCAGAGAAGTTGTGTGAAGCCCATGTATGCCCAAACTCTTTCCCCCCCTGTATTCAAGAAGTGGCTATCCACTAGGAGCTTGAGGATCCTGGGACACACAACAGATTAAAAACAACACCATATTTACTTGATTATGCTAATTTACTCCATAAATCAGGAAGAATCATCTAAATATATGCTTGTTACCCCAGTGCCCAGCATCAGTGCCCGAATCGTTGCTTATCTTCCAGTAACTATTTTAGAAACACTTGAAACTCTCCTCAAAACCTAAAGTGTGGCATAGACTACTCCACCACGATGACAAATGAAATTTTACAATGGCTTGAGATGTGCTAATGAAGCCTGTGTTCAGGCTGTTCTCACCTGGCTTCAGCCTTCCTGCCTCTGCCTCAGTGCCTGTTTTTCCCTCTCCCTCAAGCACCTCCTGGATGCTCCCAGCCCAAACCATGACTGCAAAATATCCCTGTTGTATAGCTGGCTTCTTAACCTCATTTAAATTCTTCCTCCAAGCTACCTCCACCACGATGCCCTCAAATTGCCACCATCTTTTAATGAGAAGGATGCTATGCATACCCATTTTATCGTTATTGTGTTCTCTCAGCCCAGCTGCCTTCCACCCAGTAGCTCCTGCCTGTTATGCAGATTGTGAGCTCTCTGGGGTGCCAACTGCTCTCTTCCTTGCATGTCTTCACAGTGTGTACCACGGAGGAGCCCTGATCCTGGACTGGGGTCCCATAACGCAAACAACTAGATAAAAGAATAATTTGTTAGCCTGGATTGCAAATCTTCTTTTGCAAGAAGAAATAAAGCAATTTCCCCAGGCTGTCAGAGGCACTTTCATGTGTCAGAATCGCAGCTCTCTTCTGGCAATGACAATGGTGCATCCAATTTCCCGGCACAAGGGGGAATGTTTGCTGAGCTGATGTGAGCTCTGCGTGTTGCTGCTCTACATCGAGCTGTGCCACAGAGAACCAAACTGCTTGTAGGGAAGGGACCTGCTGTTGGGAAGGCAGCTTTCTGTGGGATGTTATTTTTAGTGTGGGGTGAACTCAGGGGGTGGCCTTTGATGGGATTTTCCTGCGTATGATCCTCTCAAGGAATGTGGTATTTGGTTTGTGTTTTCATTTTGTACCTCGTAATGATGAAGGGAGAGGCTGTGCAAAGTTTGTTTGCCCATATTTATTATTAATTACAAATCTGCACTCAGGGTTACATATACTGAAGTGAAATCAACACTGCAGGTTTGTGCCCACATTCAAAATTCATACAAAGAATATTATATTATCAATAGATATGTGCTCTGTCTTCTACCTGTCTAGAGCAGTCTCAAAAATATTCCAACTTCTGTCCTTTTATTTCAGCTCACTTCTTGGGTAATTGAATCCAACTATTAGCAGCCAGGTACTAAAGTTTTTGTCCCATAAGGATTTCATTTCTTGGTACCAAAAAGGTCAGCTCAGCCAGGAAGAAGCATTGATCTGTACTGTCAGCACCTCAAATCACTGGTTTCAAGCACTCCAGGGTCTGACCATATATTTTCAAACAGGACATAGCCAATGGCATCTCCTACTCCTCCAGAAAAATATAACTGTTTCCACTCAGCAAACATTGCACAAATATGTACTTATCTATCTATTGCCAGGCATATCTACATAATGTTTTACAAATAATTCATACTTCACTTAAAGTTTCACTTGACATGCTCTGTACTTAGATTTATCATTTTTTATTGAAAATACGAACCTCAAGCATCCACGGCTTCAGTGGAAAATCCTGTTCCTCTCACTCAAATAATAATTTCTACAGTGTTTTCCCACTTGTGCCCAAGTATCCAAACTTATAAATAACATTTGCTATTTCACCTTCTACATTATCGTACTCCAAACACAAAAAAAAAAAAAAGTACTGATATTTTCTGAATGTTTAAAAACCTAGTATTACCCTAAACCCATTCCAGCAATCTAGCTAAATTTCTCAGTAAAACCAGAGTTAAATAAGTAATTAATTCAACTTTGCAAAACAAAAAGTACTGCATTTGCTATAGGGGAAAGAAAAGTTTGGGCAACTCTGAAAATTGAAAGGAAAATGGAAGTGGTTTGCACTCATCATCTCAAGTATTCCTCCAGTCATACCCCTGAGGCTCTCTGTGGATGACATCTGTCAGGCAGGTAATTCCACCTGCCTTAATATTTTGTCCCAACTTTACATGTAAAAAAACCTTCCCAGTTGAGTATGGGACAGTTGCCCTGTCAAATTAAAATCTTTAGATCATTTTCCATCTATTAACTAAGATGTGGTCATTAAATTGCTTATCTTAAAAACAAATTTATTAGAGATATTCAAGCTTTTGTTATTGTATATTCCATCAACTCCACCTATAATATTTCCTTAGTCTCTACTTCAAGTGATAACATAAATAATGCCTTCTGTGGATGTCTCTATATTTTCTCTTTTTATTTTATAAAGAGGGGCCACAGTTTGCATTACAGTTTCTCAAGTCCACAAGACCCTTCCTTGAGCAAAATTTTATTTCATTATTCCCACAATGCTTTAACTCTGTGCTTCAGTTTCAAGTACTAATGCTTCACTCCATTGGTTCTTCCCTAGTTACTGGTGCCTTAATGATCATTGGACATTTCAAACTGATGATGCCACACAGAAATTACACTTCAGTTTTCTTGATTCAATTTAAATTTTTAAATTTTCAATTTTTCAATTTTCAATTTAATTTGAAAGAACAGCAAATGGATCAGTCATTTATTTTAAACTTGCCCAATATTTAAGACACATCTGCACACTGTGCTCAAGGCAGGCTGTGCAAACTGTTGCACAGGGATGTGCAGCTGCCTAAATAATGATGCAGATCGTTTTGCTCTGGCTTCACCCCACTTCATATGATGGCATAGTGCAGGTCCCAGAGTCTTCAGTCCCTTTCAGTTGGAGTGAATCATCACTGAGGGCTCATTAGAGTAATTTTGTATGCCAAACATTGCACAGGCACTGCAGACCTTTCTCCACCATTTGCCCAGAACTCTCAGTTTAAGTTTGAAAATTAGGCTAAAATTCAAAGAGAACAATCCATGACGGACATGCTGCAGAAAGTAGAAATGTGACCTTGACAACAGTGGTGTCAAAAGAGGGAATAATGTGAAACTAAATGGGCCAGGTGCCACTCTGTCTCCCCACACCATGTGCTTGTCACCTTGACAGTGATTTGGTCATGAGTGACCCCTTGAACGAGCCTTGTGTCTTTACTGCAGGAGTGGGAAGCTGGGACCAGACCTGATTATTGCCTAGAGGGGTGCCAGGGCTGCTCTTGAAGCCCTCGTGGCTATGACCAGTGAGAAGACACTCTGCAAAGGCCCTGTCCTTCCTCCTCTGCCCCCTCAGCTGCAGTGTCCCTCTGCTGGGACAATCCTGCTGGACAGACCCCATGCCCTTGCTCAGCCCTCCCACTCACTGCTGGCTGCAGCAAAGGGAATGAGTAAATGACTGTCAGAGAGCACTGCAAGAACAGCAAACTCCCTGGGGGAGTGCCCAGAGTTTGTGGGGAGCCCTTGGCTGGGTAGAAAAAAAGCCAAGGGAGAGACCTTTTCTCAGGGCTGCAATTACTCACAGGAGGTGCTGAAATGAGATGATGAATGTTAATGTTGGACTAGCTGGGAAATGGCAACCTCTTGCTGTAAATGTGGGTCTATTAGAGAGGGAAGTCACCCTTTGGGGACTGCGGCAGGGGAGGCGGGGGAGAAAGGGAGCTGAACTTTCAAAGCAGGAGGTTGAGCTGTGGCCTGTATTTTCTTCTCTACCCACACTGCAATGCTTATTTGCTGCTGGGGCTTATTAATTTTTCACTTATGCCACGCTAAAAATAGTTAATTATTGAAAATGCATATCCGTCTGATGGTGAAAGGCTGTCTCTTCCGAACAGGTGACTGGTTCAGATAACCCCAGAAGGCACTTCTGGGTCTTCTAGGCCCTTGATCAAAATTTCTTTTTTAATTTGAAAAGAAGAGGGGTGATTAAAACTGAAAATGATGGTAAGTCTAATGAAAGCTTCCTCCCTCCTTCCCCAAGAGCTGGAGTAATGGGCTGAGATTTCTTTTTTTTTCTTTTTTTCTTCCTTTTCTTTTTCTTTCTTTCCTTATTTATTTCCATCCCTTTTTTTTCCTCCAAAAGAATATTTTCAATGTTTCTTATATACGTCATGCTGGCTCTTTGATTTTTTTTTCTTTTTTTTTTAAATCAGATGTAGAGATTTTGCTGTAACAATAGAGTGAATGTGTGTGGATAACATTACACACAGTGCTGGTGAGAGTTCAAAGGCTGGAATGTCCAGACTAAATACACAGCAGAAAGATCAGTTCTTTAACATTTCAATTAGACAGAAACATGAAACAACAGGCTAGTGACTTCAGCTTCTCGAAATTAAACACTTTGACACTGCACAGAGCACACATCTAAATTCATTATGCCTTCACAGCTTAAATCTCCTCCTGCCAAAATAGTGGCGGGAGTCATTCCTCAAACACAGGAGCTGCTTTATAAAGGTAGTGGATCCCATACTTACCTGGAGAAGGGAATTATCCTTTGCATTGCAAAATCTAGATCACAAATCTCTTTGGAAGAAGCAGCTCTCCAAGGATCCTGCTGTGCCTGGGAAGGGCTGGACACTTGTCTGTCCTCAGCAAGCTGTGGGATCAGCAGAAGGGAAGCACAGCCTACACAGGGACAATGCCTTCAGCCCTGCCCTGTAATACTGTCATGGCACTCACTGGCTCTGCTGCAGGATGAGAATGGCCACATCAGGGCTGTGGATGCCCTGGTGCAGGGAGCAGTGTGTGCTCTTTCCCACCCTGGCTCTCACCTGGGCCTATGGGCACCAGGAGTCAAGGCAGGGCTTCCATGAAGGGCAGCCACATAGCCTTCCTTTGAGGAAACATCACTGCCCTAATTAGAAAAAAGGTTAAATTATTTGTCTAAGGAATCATGGGGAAATCTACAATTTCCAAGTCCACAATGTAAGTGGCTTTGTTAGTAATTAAATGTCCGCCGTGTGTGTCTCAGGAGTAATTGCCAATAAAGCTTCTGCACTGTGTCAGCTCAGTCTCACATACTCCTCTGACATGTTTGCAGTGGCAACTGAAACATTATAGTTCCCTGAGAAAATATTTCTGTTATAAAGTATACACACAAACATACATGGTCTGAGAATTGCTTTCATGTTGGAAACAAGAGTTTGCAAGAGGACCATTGATGGAAAGAGAATATACCTTTGCTTTTAAAGAAAGGTGTCTAGAGATGACTCGAGAGAATTAGTTCTCAATTACTATAATTGCTATTTTATGAGCCCTACTCATGGACCTGCAGTCTTTGTCCTTAAGAGCTGCCAATCTCAGAAGGGAGATGACAGATAACTGCAAAGAGAAGGGAACTAAAAAGTGGGGGGAGGGACAGTGTTGGCCATCTTGGTAAGCCAGAGTTTTAGCTCTCCAAAGTCTTGAGGATATTCTGCAAACATCACAAAAGGTCTTTCGAGGATGGACATGAAGAAGAGCAAAGAGAAGACACTGAGATGTGTAGAGGAGATTCCTTCCCTATTACAAGGGAAAATGGAAAAAAAAAGATAATCGTTTCCAAAACTAAACGACCAGACAGTGGAAGCTGATAAATGTCACCTACTTTCTTTATGCAAATTCGTGAGCCCATCCCAGTTCTCAAAGATGTATTGGTCATTTATCATCCAGAGAAACCAGAGACACTTCGCACATTACTTTAGCCATTCACTATTTCTCAGGGTCTATGCCTGGTAATATCAGCTTTGTGTCACTATTTTGGCTCCTAAATATGTTGAAAAAACTATGTAATGACAAATAATGACAAATGAATGTCTTTTTCTCACATGACTATGAGTATTTAGCTTTGCCAAGTCTTCATTTTTTCTTTTCAGTATCCTCCCAGGAATACTAAAACAAATTTAAGGATGTGGTTGTAGAGCTCCATAACGGTTTAAATCAAGCTTTTAGGCAAATGATATAATTTTAAGCTTCCCAGTTTTCTCCAGAGCTGGGAAGTGGGCAGCCACATAAATTCTTGCAACAGCTCACAGAAGACCTGGCCAACTGTTCTTGCTTTGGATCTTGTTTCTAGAGGATATCGGACTGACAAGCACCATTGTCCTCCAGATGTAGCATAAACCTATTTCTCCATATGAGCCTTTTCCTAAAGAACACCACTACCTCATACACCAAGAAACATAAAGAGGACTCTGAGGAATTGAGACAGGACTACAAAGGAAAAGATTTTTGTTGATGATTCCCAAATGGTAGCCCAAGCACTTTGACTATCCCAGTGTATTTCCTCTTTGCCAATTGTAGGACACTCCAGCCTGACGGAGAAAATAAACCAACAAGGGCCTGTAGGCCTAATTACCCATCCTGACATCAAGATGAAAACAATTATTCATAGCATCATGTCAGCACCCCACTTTTGTTTCTTCTTCAGGAGAAACCAGAGATAATAACCCTGACTTAACTATTCTACCAGGCACCATTGAGATGAACTGGTTTTCCAGTCACAAAAATCACTTACCACTGCGTTGTATCTTTGCATTCTCCCTACTCCCCAAATTCTGACTCCTTCTCTGTCAGACTGTCCCCTACAGCTCTCACATCTTTCTGCTCTGAAGGTCACTCATCCTACTAGTATGGTAAAATGAAAAGTCGAGTTCAGCTCGCTGTAATGCTCCTACAGAAAGTAACAACTGTTGAAACAAAAATGGAACCAGAGCTAATTCAGCATTTAGAAGTAACCACACTTCAGCTTCACACTCTCACATATTTCACTGTCTCTTGTCATCCATATCAGACAGATACCTAACTATATTTGCCAGAGTACTCTTATGTGGTACATAGCCCATGCTATAGTCAAAGCCATCTGCTCAGACATATTCTCCTGAAGAACTGAGATTGGAGAATGTGAATAGGCAATTAAAAGCAGTTCTGTGAGCAAAATTTGCTTTTTAACCTGACCCTTCACAAAAACACTGAGACAAGGGAAGGGGTAAGAGATAATCTTGGATTTCCTACATTAAAAGAAGTTTGGATCCCATCATACCAAGCTTATTTCTAACAAGACCCACTCTGATGATCCACGCCAACCTGTTGGCTACTAGTGCTCACTCCAAAGCACATTGGCTTCACTGGCATTATGTGCACAACTGAAAGCCTGAAGCATCCATCCCCCACAATAGTTTTAGATAGCACAGCAGATCAAGGAGTAGGCATAAAGAAGTTTATGGAAGCCAAGGCACTAAAATCTCCATCTTCTTAAGGAAAAAATTAAGGGACTGTGTAAGGGCAGATATGAAGTCCTGGAATTTGAGTCTAATCTCATCAGATGCCACATTACAATCTAGTGAGACACATTATTGTGAGCAAATATGGTCAGTCTGGCAGCACTCTCATGCAAGCAGAAATGCTATTTTCACAGGAATCATTAATAGCCCTCTTCTGCCACTGGGCTAAACAAGGAGGAAAGAAAAAGAACAGAGTGAGATGAAAAGAAGATACAAGATAGATGAAGATGGTACAAACAGGAGTTGTAAAATGGCAGATTTTCTACCATGAAGAAAAGACAGAAAGTACCTAAACAGAGAGTGTGTCATGAAATCAGTCTCAAGAGAATTTTGATCGACCAAGAAGGAAAATGAAGGGGGAAAGCCAAGAGCAACAACCTGAAGGGTACCTAGAAATTCCAAACCAAAAGACTTGGGTTTTCCTAGATGTCCAGCCTGAGGCAGAACTGAACAACAACAAAAAAAGAGAGAAATATAACATTTTACCAAGTAATGCCTTCAGCTAGCCATCTGCAGTCTAACAAAAAACTGGCTTACTCAACTCCATGATGGGTGTGAAATTACCTGGATAAAGTTTTCCATATGTACATGCCCTGCTCTCCCCCACACAATGAGCTCATCCAAAATAAATCAATGAGATCCATTCTCCCTCTCCAACTGACAGATTCCCATTAGTTCCACAACACCCTGTGCCTCACCACACCAGTGCCAGACTGGTAAGTGCCCAGTTTCACAGAGACAAGAGAGGGTCAGTGCCTCAGGCTGAGCTGAGTTACAGCAAATTCCAAAGCCTCCACACTGGTTCTAACATCCAGGTTATAAACTTCTGAAAAATATGAGTTCATCATAAAATAACAGCACACCAAATCCTATAATATTCACATTTACTGTTTAAAGTTTTAGATTAACTCATAAAAATAAATAATACACATCAGCTATCATATAAACATGGGGATTTCTTCTTGTTTTTTAACTTAGATCACTGTTTTGCATACAGAGGAAAGGGATGATTTTTGGTTTATCTTACAGCTTAATGTTTTTCACATTTTTTTTGAACAGACTTTTGCTGTGATGTCTGTAATCCAGCTCTCAGGCTACACAGTTTCTTCTGATATACTGTGATCAAGTCCCAACTGGTAGGTCTAGTTTCTTCACATATATCTTTTTAGATAAAGCTTTTGCAGGAGGGAGAAGATAGAAATAGAGTTGCCACGAGCCTTGGATTTGGCTAGTTTATCTTCCACCCTACTCCACTTTGCTGAAGGATATTAATTGTCCTGAGGTCTCCTTGGCCTGCACATTTTTTTTCCACTTTTTCCCCTCTATTACCCTCCCACCAGCAGGAATCATAACCGTGTGAGCAGCAACTGCCAAAAGGCAGCAATTCATAATCAGCAGAGTGATTACAAAGGAGCCAGCAGCAATGCTGAAGTTTACAGCACTTCCTGTGCACAAAACTACGTGGTAAAAATATTTGCTGCAGAGAGTAAACATGCTTAATGGGTTCCAGTTTAATTTCTTTTTTATAATCCTGTACTGAAAGTATATAGTGCTTGGGAAAAGTGCAATGCTGACAGCACAGACCTTGCAAGAGCCCTGCTAAGCTGCACAGCATGTGCAGTGTGAACACCTAAAAGTGCCCCCTTTGTGTGCCCAGGTCTTGTTGTGCACTGCCCAAGGCTGACCTGGCAGGGCTGCCAGCCTGACCCCTGGGAATGCCCTGTCACACTGGATACAACAGCACATTGCCATTATCAAAAAGAAACATGAGTGATACGAGGCCACTGAAAAGCTTTAGTGATTTTCCAGCCCCTTTTCTAACAGACTGCATTTCCAGATCCCAGGCACAGAGGATGTTCGCCGTCTGGAGCTTCACATATGCAGGAGTCAATGTGTTTTTCTCTCATCTTCCCTGCACTTCCTCAGAGCTCCAGGAGCCAGGGGAAATTCACAGAATCACAAAATTACAGAATCATTTCCTTTGGAAAAGACCTCTGAGATCATCAAGTCCAACCCTTGCCTGACCACCACCTTGTCAGCTAAACAATAGCACCAAATGACACATCCAGTCCTTTCCTGAACATCTCCAGTGCTGCTGACTCCACCACCTCCCTGGGCAGTCTGTTCCAATGTTTAACAACCCCTTTCCAAATAGGCTGGCTCCAGTGCAGACAAGCCATTGGGAGGAGTAGCAAGTTACAGAAGGCTTAAAACCTTCAAGTGATCTGACAGGATTCAAGGGGGGAAAGTCAGCTCATCCTCCAGATCCTTTGTCCAATCCAGACAAACAAAAACCCATGAACAAACAAACAAACCCCCACCAAAACAAACAAAAATCCACAACAACAACAACAACAAAACCAAAACAAAAATCTCCCAAACCCTATTCATTTAAAAGAGAATGTAAAAAAGAGATATAAAAGAACAAAAAAAATGAGTCATAGCCTCTGTAAAACAGATACACTTTCATTTTTCCCATCTGAAAAAACACATATTTGTCAAACAGATAGGCTGTTTGGGATTCCCTGTCTTTTTAGCTTCTAGAGTGAAAAGACTGCAAAACCTGTCTTTTTAAACAGAGGCCTTTATCACAATGTAGGTCTGCTTTTCCAGGAAATCAAGAAATTTATGCTTTTATTCTCATGTGATAATCAAAAATCTGTTTAAATGCTGCCTAAGACTGTGAGTTGAATTCATTCTGGCCTCATTAATTTTTTGGGGCTGTCTTGCAATTCTAGCCAGAGGATGGTGAAGAAAAGTCCTGACATAGCGGAGCACTCTGGATCTCAGTTTCACTAAACAAATGTGGAGAGATTGAGTGATTCCTCCATCAAGTCTTGAAAACACAGAAGCCTTCAATATTGTCTTTTGCATTTAGTACTTAGGAAAACATGGCCTCATCCTTGGAAGGTGGCAGGGATAATGCACAGTCTGCCTCAGTTTTTCTGGGAGCAGAGGAAGGAGACAAGAAAACCATCGATGTGATAAGGGTAATGTGGAGTCTTGTGATCTAGAAAAGATGGCTGATACAATCTTGGAATTTTTTGTTGCCAATAGTCCCCACTGCTGGGGGCAAAATTCTGCTTCTAAAAAGTTGACCTGTATCCTAGGGGCCACTGGTAGATCCCACAGTGGCTGTCACTCCCAGGGAGACAGTCCCAGGGAGAAATCACACGTGGAACTGCCGACCCTAATTGTCCCATAAGCTTTGGTTCTGCAACCTGAAACTGTCAGGCTACACTGTCTCCTGCTGCACCACCTGCTGCTGGGTATTTTGCTTCAGCAGAGGACTTTGGGTACAACAGAGGATAACTTCACCTTCTACAACTTTGAAGGAAAACAAAACCACAGGAGAAAAAAAGACTTGGATAAAATGATCGAAGTAAAGCATCCCCTAGCAGAGGATTCACTCAAGAAAAGGAGCTTCTGCAGCAATGGAAAAGCCATCAGAAGCTCTTTAGCTCTCACATCAGGGTACCTAAAAAGAATTGAATGTGATAGACATTGCACAGGTATACTGTATGGGTCCTGCAAGAACCACAAGTCTCTAGTTTTCTGTGTTTTCAGAAGATATATTTCTGCAATGTGAATGTGGTGAATTGCTTAGATTTTTCATTTTGACTCCAACTTTCACACGGTTAAGATGAATACAGATGTAGAAGGCAACTGCAGGATCAGATCACTATTGTTTCTATAAGTATTTTTATCAGTTTTGCACTGCTTTAGTTTTGTGCTTACAAATTGTTACTACCTAATGAAAAAAGTGTGAGGACTGATTTTTTTCTGGTTTTGAACAGTGTATGCCATCTTCAATGCATAAGCCCAGAAACAGCCTGACCCAGGGATATTTCAAATGAGTCAGCTATAGAATGAGTTTCATTACTGACATCAGGGCAAAAAGCTCCTGATAGCTCATGAGGTGTTGACAATAACTCATCATACCCTTAGTGGTGTCCTGGGCTGTTTCCTTGAATGGCTCACAGCTTCCAGCAGCTGCCTAAAGGACAAATTGACTGTATTTTCATTTCCCCTGTTAGAGAGAGTTCTGCAGAGAGGTGACAGGAATGAAGCAAATTATAAGGGGGAAAAAAAAAGAAGAAAACCCCAAAAACAACAACATAAAAATTGCTTTCTTGGAAATTTCTAAGCCACATTGCAGAAAATACCATCTGTTCAAGAGCTTCTCAGACTGTATTATCCAATCTGGACCCCTTGCAAAGATCCAAACCTGCAATGTGGTGAAGACAAGTACAGTGCAGACAGACCCAGCAACACCACAAGAATATGACTCAGAGTGTCTTCAGCATCTCTCCAGGTAAGTTTTTAAGCAACTAAATTTTGTGACCTGCTTTAATAAAGATCTGGAAAAGGAAGAGCACCATCATAGCAGATAAATATATTTATTTCCAAGGCATCACCTGAGAATAATTTAAATACCTAAATTAAGAGATTCCAGAACATGGTAAATTATGATTGGCATCACAACCTTTGGCAGTCACAGATCAGGGTGATAAGAAGTTGATAAAGGAATGGTATAATTTCTTCCATTCACAAGGTAGTCATTGGTGAAACAGAAAAAGCTGAGAACTGCTGGTTTTGAGCAAGAAGGTGAGAAAAATTGCTCCATTTGAAAATGTCTTTATTTTTTGGCCTAATGCCTAAAACAGCAATCATAACATGCTGCATAATTTTTTTACTGAATGAGGTAAGGGATAGTAGAAGTGTCTTATCCTGCAACATTCCAGTTCTGGCTGCATACAGATCTTTCCATACTCTTCTGCTGCCTAGAGAGTAATGGGACAGAGGGAACTAGGAACAAGATAAAGGTAGTCATGACAATAAAATATCAGCATTTTTTAAAGTTAAGTGTTTGCACTTAGGAGGAAAAAAAATCTTGCGTTTCAAAGGTGCTATTGCAGGCTTTTTAAATTGCATGAAGTAATGCAGAGAAACTATCAAGCTGAAGATGTTCTGCAAATTTCTTTGGTAAGATTTTAGGCAGGAGTTGACAGTTATTATTATATGTATGGATGTTTGTGTTCTATACAAAAATTCCCATGCTGTGGTATTGTGTTACAAGAGCTTGTGAGAATGTGGTGGAATGGCAAACATCCATCCATCACCTCCCAGTGGACTACTCAGAAGTCCATTTATTTATGACAAGGTAAAATCATTTTGCTATTTTCTGGCTAGTGGCAAAAAAGAAAAAAAAAAACCTTGGAATTACTCAGTACACTTATATTTCTAGATGTACGTTTTTTAAAATGTCAAATTATGTGTCCAGAGGGAGAAACTTTTTAAAAAGTTGCTTATCTTTTCCTCAGATTTGGATGTCTGTCTTCTCAAAAGCAAAGCCTTTCTAAAGTTTTTGTGAGGGATCCAAATCAGACCTCATCCAAAGTGTAGGACCCAAAATCCAGATAATTGAGGACAGTTTCATGCTGTTGCCTCTTCAGCAAAACATTTTTCATGGAGAAATGGAAAAATCACACTAATTTACACTGAACTACACTATTATTAAATTTAAGGAGAAGCACATAAAATCAGAGAAGGCTGTACCAAAGATATGAAATTTGTATCCACTCAGAAAAAAAAAGCTGAACTCTACCACTCTAATTATGAACAGAGATTTTTTCCATCATCAGGATATCTATTTCCACATTTAATATTTGCCTTTTGGCCCAGGTAATTTTCTTTTAATTTCCTAAAAGCAAAAATCTTTCCAAACTTCTTATTTGTTCTGGCAATTAACTTCAGCCGCTTTATTTTCTTCAAATTTATTTGCCTAAGGTAAAAAGACCTCGGAGAGGCAAATTTTGTTTTCCAGGGTCTTTTGGAGGTTACAGCAGTAAATTACAGATTCTAAACTAATATGCATATAAGAAAGTAACAGAACTTGAGAAGTGGCACACTTAAAATATTAGCAGCTAAGGAGATAGTAAAAACTAATAATGAAAAAGGCATAAGATATTGTGATGCTTCCTCAAGGCTGGTTTTCTGATTTCAGAAGCAGCCAATATTGAATGCTCTGGAGAGCAGGGCAATTCATCTATTTCTACAATACTTTGCTAGAAAGCAAATGTTGGCCTGACCCCAGCTGGTGATTAGGTTATACTGAGGGCTTTGAGGATTGATAGCCCTTGTCATCTTAAATTAACACTAAATGTAGTTGAGGATGTTATTCTTATTTGGGTAAAAATTGCATTCTTTTTGCAAATCATCTGTATTAAGGTATTTGTCTCATAAAATAGATTGAAGTCCACTATTAAACTGTGTGCATTATAAAAAATAGCTCACGTAATTCATTTTTACAAGTGTTGCCTTTAACTTTCATCAGTAAGAGCTCTTGACAGGTCATTCAAGATTTTTCAAGCCTCTATCAACTCCTATCTATTTTTTTCTTTCTTTCTCTTTCCATACAAAATACCAAGACTTCTGATCTAACAACAGAAAATGACAAAAAGCATTCATCTGGTTTGTTTTTGGAGTTTGTAACATCCCTCAAAATTTTTCTCTTTTGTTGGAAGATTTACTGTCATTTTACATTTCTAAAGTGAATTATGACAAATATGATATACACATAAATGTTTCTACAAGAATGCATCAATCCACCTGTTCTTTGTGCATATTAAACACTTTGGAACAGCTTCTTCACAGAATGTGAAGGAGGAGATTGAGAGCATTTTCCAGCCATCAGCCTTGTTTAAAGGTTTCACCTTATTTGAATAACTGCAGAGAAATGTATTCCTCTTCATCAGCTTGGTCATATCACCCCAGCATGGGTAAGGCATTAGAAGAGCTTTTGTCTAAGTGCAAAAATTATGACCCTGGGAATTCTTTTCCAGGGGGAGAACAAGTGTCCACTAGAGACTTTGTGGATGCATTTTCTGTGACTGGTGTGTCCCCAGATCACCCTCCACTACGGGTCTGGCATGTCTTTCATAGCAAAATAAAAGGAAGTATATCACAGTGGCTGATTATGCTAGCATTTAGCAACTGCTCTAATACAACCTTGGAGAAAATGCTTAATTTTAAACACTAGCGTAATTCTATTGACTTCAGCAGAGCTATTGGTATGCTTAGAAGCAAGTATGTATTATGAGTGTTTTGTGGAATTTTGACAATAGGCAGGCACTGAGGCATTAGATGATGTAGATTAAATGTATAAGCCTCTCATCTTCCACCAAGTTCCTTCTTTTGCAGACAATTTAAAATTTTGCGACTGATGCACAGAAAATGGGAAAACACAATGAGGAAAATGTCATGTGTCTCCTCAGAATTGCTAAATATTTTCAGCTAGCTTTTCTTATTATATTTGCCCCTTTAGAAACATGAAGCCTGCTAATTAAGCGAGGACTGGAGACTTGTCAAGATTATGAGAGTACTGCTATGACATAACCATAATTCTTGATGACATTTCACTTTCCCCATCCAGAAAAATCTATCACTCTTTCTGAGACGTGACCTTCATCTTGTTAAATGAATACTAGAGCAAAGAGCTCGTTTGACCTCTTACCTGCCCTCCCCTCTCCACCCTCTGTCTGGCCTCAGCCAGTCTGTCAAGCTTGTTTGCTTCATACTAATTAGCTTGATTTCTTTGGCTATTGTTACTTAGCACACTTCCTTTGTTTTTGCCTCTCTTCTGACTTTGCATGTAGCTATTTGGACCACATGGCTTCTCCTTTCTAACTTGCCCATCAGATTGTTCTCTCTTTTTTCTTTCTTTTTTTTGTCCCCCAGTTTTGGTGTGAAACTCCTTATTTAGCCACGTTTGTCTGTTGGTACACTCCTTGCTGGCAGAGGAGTGTGCTACATGCTTTTCTTTCTCTACTCTCTAGTTCTTTGGGTTTTCAGTTCCCTCAGTCCCACTCCTCAGCCAGTTTGATTTTTACAACCATGTAGCTATCCCTCTGGAGAAACACAAGTCTGACTCTACATCTTTTTGTTCTCCTTCTCCTCATTTAGCATTCATTTTTGCTGCAATCTCAGGTCTAATGAGATTGTGATCAATGCTTCCCAAGTTGCCCCTTGCCTACATGTCTTCAATCATACCTTGGCTGTATAATCTACTACACTCTTCCTTCTGTCAATTGGTGAACATATATAGTTAATGTTAAAAGCATCCTGGAACCACAAAACAAAGCTTTATTTTCCCCTTCACTTAATAAAGTGGACTCTGCCTTGGTAATTACAGAATTTCCTTTGCGTCCTTTCTCATGTGAATGCTGTAATTTGTGTGTTTATTTTTTTGTGGAGTCACTTTAGAATCCAGCTCTTTCTATTTTGGAAACTCAATACATTCCAGCTTTCAGCCTACTCGAGGAAAAAAAGCAAAACAAGTATGAAAAAATACCCTTTCACACACAATTATCTATCAGGCAATCACTATCCCATAATATTATCTCACCAAATAACCAGCTCTCAGGCAACATTAGCTTATCCCTGCAATGTTTATGTGTGTATCTGTCTGATACAAGGTACCCTGGATTTCACAGGTGGTGGGGAGCACCTTGGGATGCTGTGGTTGGTTACCATTGTAATTAACCAGCTTTAATCAGTGCCTGAATAAGGGGCTGGAGTGGACACAAAAGGGCTGTGATGCCACATGAAAACATCAAATCTCTTCTCTGCTGGGTAGAAACCCAAGTCTGGAGCTCCTTGAGCTGTGCTGATTTATAGCAGTGTAGAGCTTCTCCACTTTGCCTATGTTTACCTGGCTTGTTGACTCTGATGACTCTGGTGACTGCCTTCCTTCAAAAGAAACTTAAATGAAAATCACCTCTCCACCTCTGGCTCAGCCAAAAGCTCTTATTTAACCTCCAGAAGAGAAAACTTGGGGTTTCTCTAAACAGTCACAAACAAATGAATTTTGCTCTAAGGACTGACAACAACAACAACAACAATAACAACAACAACAAAGATGAGCCCCATGTCGCAAAATATTTTGAGGTTTTGACTTTTTTTAAGCCTTTAAGTCATCTCTGCTCTGTCAAGTGCCTTTTTCTTGTACATTATTTGTCTTAGACTGGTGGCTTTCTGACAGCTTATGTGTTATATTTGAATGCATTTTCCACAGCGTACGAGCTATGACAACACAAATCATCCAGACAGATTACAGGGGAACCGTGCAGTTCATCCTCTTTACACCACGGGAGCTTTACACCATCCTCTTTACACCCTCTGCAGGAGCAGAGGGGCTGGAGCAGGGGAGGCTCCCCTCCAGGCTCTGCCCTGCCCACCCTGAAGCACTGGGGCACTGGGGAAGAGCCAGCGTTTCACTTCCAGGACTTCAGGGGCTTTGGGGTTCCGCACAGGAGATGAAACCAATTTATGATCAGACCTCTGCACATCTGTGCCATTATGGAAAGGTAATAAATATCAGGAAAGGAAAGGATATCACACACTCAATTTGAGAAAAACTGAAAGTCCTATGCCACAGGCCAAATATAGAACTCCATTAACCATTGTGAAGCACTGTTGATGAGGAGAGTAAAAGAACAGCCCAGGAGGAAATTAATAATTCTGTATTAAGTGCAGAGCTTGGATGGTGTTTGGTAAATAAAGCCTGAGGTCATGCATTGACTGATGGGGAAAACAAAATATTGAATAACCACCAGTTCAGCAAACACTATCCATCCTGTGCAGGGAAGGAAGCATTTTGCCTACAGATTAAGGAGAATATTGTCACCTGAAAAAAAAATTGCATCAGAATGGGATGCACACAAAGGGGCCAAATAAATTTCCACAGTAGCTTCAGTTATCCTGTTCCCTAATTTTTAGCTCTTCATGTTTTTCTCTGAATGTAGTCCCTTTATATATTTCCTTATGAAGTTGGTACTTTTTTGTTACTGTTTTAATGAGAAAGTGTAAAAACAAGCAGCTTACATGAACATAAATCAGCTTCAACATTATGCAAGTTTACTTCAATTGCTAAATCTTCTGGTTCCAGCAAGGCTTGTAGGCTAATTATAGTATATCACAGGAGAAAAAGACTTGGCCCTTTCTGCTGAAGGATAGATAAAGGCTGTCTCTAGGCCCCTAATGATTTAGAGGTGGCTGGCCCAGGCATCACCCTTCTCCATCCTCATGCTGGAAGAGGGAGAGCTGACCCAGCAGAGCTTACAGGGGTTCAGATAGGGTCTGTCTCCTTCCCTCACACAGAGACTCTGTCCTGGTGTTCCTGCCGAGCCTCACCAGCTGCTGCTGTTCCTGGGCTGATGGCCAGGCCATGGCCCTTCTCAGTGTTCATCTTCAGTCTTTCCAACAGCAGGAACTCAGGAATAAAGAAAATTTCAAAATTCGTATCTCATCTAAAGCTTTAGCTGGCGTTTTGGAAGGGATGGAAGGGAGCACAAGGAAAAGAAGCAGAATTCCCTCTGGTTTGAGTCTTTTACTTGACAACTTTCAAAGGTCTTTCGCACAAGATAGACAGCTTAGAGCTTCTAAAGGTGAAGATGAAAACAAAGATGACAAAGAGGAGGAAGGAGATCCATGCGGAAGAGAGGGAGCTAGAAGAGGTTATCACAAAAAAGCCAGGACAGGTACATAAATGATGTTTCACTACCTGGTCCACCATAATTTTCATGCAAATCAACAAGACTGACTGCTTAAACTGAGCTTCACAGAGCCAAAATTGCACGTAATAAATGGCTTGTGACCAAAAATTAACAACACATACCATTAATGGAGAATCCTCTGAGGAGAGTGTGGAAGCTGATAAAGAGGTGTCAGAGGTGAAAAGAGTTGGTGAAAGGAACTGAGACAGAGCAGAGCTGGAGAGCTGGGAAATGCAGGCAGACACCAAGCCATGAAAGCAATGACAAGAAACAGAAGTCTGCCCCACAAGAGCCTCTAAGCTCAGCGGGAAACTCAAAATTTAAAAATTCCAAGGGTTGATTTTAGTATTTTACTGCATAAGCAAACTACTTGGAATTAATCAGATTATACAACAAACAATGTCACTCAACACAAAGATTGGAAACTAGGATCAATATAAATCTGTGCAGCCTCTTTCAGAGAAGTGATCATAGAAGCTAATGAAATGCAGATAAGTGCATTAGGTTTTCCTCTTTTCATGCACCCTCTTATCCTGTCATTTAAAACTCAAAATCAATCTGAGTTACCTTAAGTGGCAATACTGTGTCTTTAATCCTTGATTCATTTGTTGTGAAATATAGTCAAAATAATAATTTGAAAGGGAAATTTGAAAATGTCAGATAGTAAATGCATATTTTACTTATTTTAATGTTTGTTGATTTGAGGCTTTGAGGGCAACACGGTAAATATTCGGTTTGGCTGGCACAAACTGTGCAGGAATCTAATAGAAAGCAATATTGTTGAAAATGGATATCAATTGAAAACAGAGAGCAGTGTCAACTATTCCCCACTGGGAGCAGACAACAATAAAACCAGTCAAGCATTACACAGTTGAGCCTGCCAAATGTCATTAGAGTGTAGAAAAAAAGTAAAGGCACATACGGGGCG
>VZRX01017385.1:0-71781 GCA_013398075.1 Notiomystis cincta
TGTCTCTGTCTCTTCTGAGTGGTCTATTGATAAGTCCCTAGAGGCACTGGGTCAGCCTGCCCGTAGGAAACCAGACACAATGCACAAATCTCCGAGTGCCATTCTGCCATCAGCAAGCAGACCACGTTTAGGAGAGAGGAAAAAAAAAAACACACACACACACACACAGTAGAGCAAAAGACAGAGAGAGAGAGAGAGAGAGAGAGAGAGGGAGAGTGTGAGAAAAAGACTGATTGGAACAGGAGGGAGGGAGGGAGGGAGGGAGCGAGAGAGCGAGGGAGAGAGAGCGACACTGCCAGTCAGGTTAATCATCCCTACTTTAATTAGCTGTTCGGCTTAGACATAAAACAATTGAATTTGAATGATCTGTCAGTGGGCTCGGCTGAACCAAAGGGGAAATGCGAATATTACAAAAAAGACTGTTGGTGTATTCAGATAAGCTCGCAGGGAAAATCCTCAAAGGATAACTATTAAAACTTACCACCAAACAAAAAGTAAGATTCAAATGGCATTATACAGAGACCATCTCCAAAAAGCTGGGAGATCCCTTCCCTCTCTTTTTTACACACCACTGCAGCTTTTGCCGAAATAAACACCTGCACCTTCCCACGGCCTTCAAAGGCTACCTGTCCTGCGGGGTGGGGAAGGGAGTGCAGGTTTGCCTGCTATCTCGGCTCGCTTAAAGCAAGACCATGCTGCCCTTCAGTCGAATTCTCCTGATGGATCACTGGGATGTTATGATTCTGGAACTACACAAGCTCCAGGAGCACATCCTTGCCATGCATGTCTGCACAAACACAGACAAATCGAGCACCAGCAGGGTACAGACGGAGATGTTGTGAAAAGGCAGTGCTGGGTATTGGGGTAAGACAAGTCTCAGGCACCAAGGAGGTGGAGAAATTATTCCCCCAAATAGGTGGCAAAGTAATCTATTTCTTCTACCCTGGTCTGCAAAATGAAGTACAGTTCCAATGGATGGTTCCTGGTGATATCCAGTGCAGTGGCAGCGCTGTGTAGCAGGCAAGGCAGAGATTTATGACACTTGTGCAAAGTCTGCTTCTAAAAAGGTGTGGGCCAGTCAGCCTCTCCCCCGAGAAGGAAGGCAGCAGATAACACCCTGCTCTGAGAGGGAGCTGTCAGCATGTTTAGCCCCTGGAGATCACCCCCTTGCCCTACCAGAACTTTCCCTTGTCAGATGCAAGAGACCTGCTTTGGGTTCCAGGACATCCCTCAGGATGACTCCTCATCAGGGGCTCAGATGTCTCCCCCTGAGCAAACAGCACCAAGGGGGATGTTTGAATTTATTGCAAAAGGCAGGTATATTTTCTGTGCTTTAAATACATTTTCTGTATTTCGTACGGGGCTGTAGCTACAACAGCAAATCTGTAACTCTTGATCAGCTCTGTGAACATCTGCTGTATATAAACTTTTAAATGGGCATGACTAACCTGCAAGTGCCACTCAAAAGCATGGGAAGAAAGTAGAGAAGGGATTCCCAACGCAGCTGACTGCTGGCCTTTGAGAGGGAGTGCTGGGATTCTCCCCTCAGTCTGTGTTTTGGATACAAATGCTTAAGGAAGGAAGAAACAAAAGACAGAAGTTCTATCAACTTCTTCATATTAATTTCATCATCTTTTTGACATGCATCTCCAGGCAAATCTGGCACCAGTTTTTATGCATTTTGCTTTAAATGGAAAACTGATGGGAGATGTCAATATTATTCATTTCTTCTATCAGTTTCTGCTATGAGAAAAGGTGGGTTCCTGCCATTTCCCACCTTTTAAAATGTTACATGCTGGCTGGCTGTGCCCCATCTACCCCATTGGCTCAACACAGTCTACAGAAGACCTAAATGGTCAACAGGAGAGGGATGCATTGCAGAAGCAAATGGGACATTGGACTTAATGAGGTTATTTAGGAGTTATCTCCTCAGCCTCCCTGAAATATGAATTGCTCACATTTGGAATAAGATGTCCCAAAGAACAGAAAAGGAGAATTCAGAGAAACACAGTACCATCAAAGGCCTCAACTCCTTTTCAGAGGAGATTTTGTAGAATACAGTGACACAGATAGGTCTCTTCCCTGGGTCAGTACCAAAGTAATAATCCAGCAGAGTGCAGAACAGCTCTGGGCTACATTGCTAATAAAATATGCAGAGGACTCGACCACCTTAAGCAGGGATTCAGTGAAGAAACAGTGTGCAGCCATGTAATTACAAGCTATGGTAATGGTACACGGGGCCCTCCCTAAGGTTGCACAGACAACATTAGCTGTGGCATTTCCTAACTTTTAAGTGTTTGACTTAGTAACATTCACATTACAGTAATGCATTTTCAGTACAATTTCTCAGGGTTTCCTTTAAAAGTCAGCTTAGAAGCTGTTGCACGCTGCTGCCGAGGCTGAGGAGGGTTAGCACCTGTGGAGCTGTAATACAGGACTCCACCACTTCAGCCGGCAGCGCCAGCAGCAACTCGAGTTAAACAGCGCTTACCACGGGATCAACCACTGGAAGGCTGTGAGGGTATTTCATTCTGTGATTCGACACTTGTCTTCCTGACAAAGGAATTGCTGAGAGACAGGAGCACTAAGCTGACTTTCAAGGAGGAGAGCAAAGCACACTGCCACAGGAAGAGATTCTTTGGGCCCTGGCTCCCCAAACCCGCACATCTTCTGTTGCGGTTGGATTTGCTTCCATTCAGTTGGCTCCACGGACTGCTGTTCCTCCTGTTTTCTAGCTTACTTTCCCTCATGTTGTTTCTCCCTCCCTACACTACTCCTTGTCACAGTCTGTTCCTCATCCCATTGCCCTAAAGAGAGGCATTTCCTCAAATACCTCTTCCCCTCTGCTCTACCCCAGGCATGAATAGACCCTGAGCACAGAGGAGAGCAAGCTGCTTAGCATGGTAAATTAGGCCACGTGGTGTTTCAGGCTGCCTTAACTAGACCACTCCTTGCAAGACTGTTTAAAACTAACTCGGGTATCATAATTTGCAATCCACAGTGTAGACATATCAAAATGTCCTTGTTCTCATTTCCACTGCTTGCTGCCATAGCAACCCCTGGTCAAAAGGAAATTTCCATTGATATCAGAAGGAGCAGCATTTCACCCAGGTGAGTTTTTACTATGTGGCACATATTTTATTAGCATGTGTTCCTGATACGGAGATCCCCAAATCTCCTATAGCATTTAATGTAGAAAACAGTACTGTTAAGTCCTGCTCTCGGCTGGTCGCCTTCTACTGGAAGCTAGAGAAGTCAAGGACCTCCTGCTTTCTACCTGAATATCATCCAAGAGCTGGCTTGTAGTCTAAATAAATGCAAAAGGCCAGGAGGAGCTCCAGAAAATGTACATCACCTTTTCCTCCTGAGATTTTTATCACAGATTTTACCTCAGATACATGATGATGATCTGTAGCTTTGCATGGTACCCTCTTGCTTGCTCTTCCTTCATATAAATTACTGTATGTATCAAGGAGATTTTGCCAAAGAAGCAATAATTGAAAGCTCAGTCTGTCTGATCAGTTGAATAGTTTGCTGTTTGCTATGGAAAAGGCAATCAGAGCTGCAACAAGTTTTCAGACTCGTGCATGACACCCTCTCCATATGTTCCTACAGAATTGGAAGAGATCTTTATGAGAACTATACCTGGATTTGCCTTTGGCAAATGGCAGGACTTATGAAAGGAAAAGCCACCAGAACTGCTCCTCACTTTCTGACTTCTACATGCATCACTTAACGGCAGCCAAAAGCAGAACGTGGAAATGGCAGAGTACTTACTCTTTTAATGTATATAAAGTATTCTAGAATGTAACTTGTAGCACTCAGTACAGCTGACAAGAACTGACATTAATGGAAAATCAACAGATCTGGGTGGCACAGAGAGGAACTTGGTTCCTTTGCAAAGAAGGAGCTCTGTCTATTTGAAAAAATGGAATTTAACTATGTAATCTCAGGATGAGCTGTATAAATATATTCCTCTAGATTTATTGTCTTGTCTTCATAAATAGCTGTGAGTTTGTGCTTTTTGTTCAGAGATGTAAACCAGCACAGCATACTGGGAAGGTGAATACACAGTTATTATTCAGGAGGTAAGAAATTAGAGAAAGGGACTGGGAAGTCCACTTATTACAGAAATCATCTCCTTGCTTATCTCTTGGGAAAGCAACCTTCCTAACTTGCACCACTGTGCTCAGTAGGCACCTTTGCATGCTAAAGGGAGAAAGGTACCATGCCTTGCATCTAGTTCATTTCTGTCCTATCTGCCATTTGATTTTCTGGGGCAACAGAAACAAGCTGGTTCCTTACTGCACTGATTACCAGAATTAGCCATCCCCACCCCTCACTTCCCCCCACCCTCCTCCTGCCCCGAACTATAGCGAATGTCTAGGACTGGTTCCTAAAGCACCTTTTACCTACAATGTGCAGTTCTCAGTTCCCAAGGCAATTCCTTTCAGGGATTTGTTGACAGTAGGGAAATGTAAAGGGAAACATCAGAGGGTCTCCATATTTTTACTCTTAGACAATCCAATATTTTGTGGGAGAGCATATAAGAGAAAATACTGCAAACTGGTCTATGAGAGACATGCTTGTTCTTTGTTTTAGTGCACTACCACCATAGTAAGATGTGCTGAAAAGAGAGCCATGCCCTCCTGGGCACCAGTGCAATCCTCTTGCCTTCACAGGAAAAGCAACAGTGCAGCCTAGGGGAACTCCATAAAACATCTCGTTGAGAAGACATGAGAAGAGCAGGACTCCTGCCCTTCTCCCTCCTAAGCTGCACTGGGTCCTAAAGTACCATTTTGAAAGTGTGTTTTTACAAAAAAAATTAAGGAAATCTGATCACTGATTAAAAAACAGATAAATGAGGATGTGATTTTTGCAGGTAACATGTTTTCTGTGCATTTATAAGGAAGTTTATTGTGGAGGCCCCTGAAAACTTTTAAACACTGAAAACTCTCTACCCTCTATCATGATCCATACCATTGTTACCATTACATGTCTGCTCCAAAATTAAAATTATTTAAACAGCATAGTGTGTTATATTCAGCCTGTTCTGCTCTGTTATATTGTATTTCATTCTATGATTTTTGAAAGTAGTGTAAGTATCTCAGGTTTACTTTTCTCTCATACCTTCATGGGTAGACAATTATAATTCTGATTTGAAGAACTTTAAAGCGGACGTCTGCCCCACTTCTGTTCTAAACGCTGACGGGAAACATGCTACATATCCCTCTTGCTAACTTTGGTGCTGTCACATAGTCACAAATCTTCTTTCCTGCATTTGGAGGTGACAGGTATTGTGCCTCTGCTTCCAGCCTTTCTTATCTAAAGATGCCTTGTTTCAGGAGGCTTTTCCATAGGCTCAACGGTGAGGAAAAATTGTAATTACTCTCATATTCCTCATTCTAGGCAAAACCTTTGTAAGAACAACAACATTGCTTGCAGTCTGGGGAGCTGTACAGCCACAGCATGCCAAAAACATGAGATTGCCACCGAAATGACCCCACTGAGGGCTTTTGTTTTCTCTGTCCAACCATTAGTTTTGTCTCAGGGACAGCTGCAAAAGGGTCTCTATCTGCGCATAGCACTTCATCTCTTAGACTTGGATATAAATAGAGTGGGAAGCCAAAAACCCAGAGGGGGGTGTAGAGTTCTGGCTCTTTTCTGCAGCAGATATAATCCTCCATCACATCCTTCAGCTGGGTGAAGCCATGAGGGAAGAAGACACAGATAGGGTTGATTTCCACCTCCACTCTCTCCACAGGCAGAGCTGCAGCTTGCGACTGGAACAAGTCCGGCTCAGGAAATGAAGAGTAGCACATCACTCATTTTTCCTGCCTGTTTGCTCCTAATTATCTTGCAATACATCTCACTGGTAGTTTTATCATACAGAAAGACAGAAGGTCCTTCTGGTTACAGCACATAATGACTAGTTTTAAAGTGGCTTGCTATTCATTCCTGGGAAAACCTCAGTCTATTTCTCCCTCCCTCAAGCTCACTGTCTCTCCTTCTGGGGTTATTGTTTTGGTTTTGGTTTTTTGGGGGGAAGGTAGGATGTCAATTCTCTGAAAATGTATCCTGATAAAAGGAAAAGAAGGGCCAGCAGAAGTGGCTTTCCCTTTCTTTTGATGAGGCTGTGGCCACACTGAAAGAGGTGTCAACAATCTCAATAATTTAATTTTGGCTAATACAATGCCTCTTACAGGCTTGAGCTATGCCACTCCTGTGTAGCCCTTAGTACAAATCAACAGAGCCACTTTTATACTTGTCTTCCAATATTTCTCTCCAACCTCAGAGGAACAGAGAATTGCTAGAGGGCAATGAACTCTCATTTTGCCATTGACATTTCTGCAATCCATCTCCCTGAGTTGGGAGACCCTTTCACAGATCCGGAACCTCACCAGCATAAGGAAGAATTAGTATAATTAAGAATTAGACACAGGGTCTCTAAAATGGGAATCATAACAATGACTAACGTCACAAGAGTGTTTTCAGAATTAATTCATGTAAGTAAAGCACTTACAAGATAAAAATGTAGGAGCTGCCACATCAGATTAGGCCACTGCTCCATCTAGTAGAACATCCCATGTGCAAAAAACAGCAGCAATTAATGTAGGGTAGCAGAAATGGGGTCCCCCTTTGTGCAGGAACAGGGTTCAGTCTAAGACTATGCTAGTCCTTGGTAACAGCATTATTTTATTACTTACGTGAGATACTTAAGCCCCTACAACTCATTGTCACTAAACAAAGAGGTCTTGCCATTAAAGGAAGGAAACAAGCTCAGCAAGAGTTGGGTACAGTGGCTGCACACCTGTGCATTCATTCCTGTGCAGGACAGTTTCTGATCAAGAGTTCCTGCTTATCAGTGAGAGAACCTAAAATTATTCTAAAAACCTCAAGCTTCAGAAAGAGTTGTTGAAAAAATGGACAGTACAATATAAGTACTTCTAAAACTGGTACATACATGCACATATACATGAACAAGCTGGTTAAAAAGTAACCTCATCTTCCCTAGCTCTACTTTGAGCAGGATGAGGGCTGGACTCAGATGACTTGAGGAGGTTCTTTCTGATTTTTATTATTCCAGGATTCTGTGAATCCACAATTTTCCATGGCAGAGCTCTGTCACTGAACATGAAACAAATTGTGGTAAACGTAATTTTCAAGGAAAATAATAGCAGGGAAGTTTATTGGGTTGAGGATAGAATATCTAGTTCAAATGAAGAGGTTCCCATGCTCCCTCACCCACTGGAGGGGTCCTGGTCTTAGTCTTTTAAAAGCTAGTTTCTTTATGAAAAAATGTCATAAAGTTTCATTCTCATCCTTCAGAACTGTAAATATTTTCACTGTGCTGTTTTCTGGCCAGCTCACCTATATGACTCTGCATTCTGCAAGTAGCTGCAGACCTTACATCACTGCAAAAATCAGTTGTGTCAAGGGCAAGGACAATCTTTCTGTGATATTTCACTATCTCAGATGGTTTGACAACTTCATTTTGATTCTCACGGATTTTTCACTCTATGAAACAGCCTTGTCTGAAAAGTAAATGGATGGGTTCAGATGAGTTTGTCTTAATTTAAGAATGAGGTTTTAAAATTTGGTTTTACTTTTGTTTTAATCATTCAGTGTTTAATAGAAACAACCTATACAATGCAAAACCCTCCTGAAAGATAGTCAAAATATGTTTTTTTGCCCGTGATTCTATTCTATTCTATTCTATTCTATTCTATTCTATTCTATTCTATTCTATTCTATTCTATTCTATTCTATTCTATTCTATTCTATTCTATTCTATTCTATTCTATTCTATTCTATTCTATTCTATTCCATTCCATGCCATTCCATTCCATTCCATTCCATTCCATTCCATTCTATTCTATTCTCCTTCTGGACCCAACAATTTAGAAGATAATCTGTGAAAAAACCAAATCCCTCATAACTGACCAAACCATAAATGAGTCTATGAGTCTTACATTACTGGGACTGTATCATCTGTGCCAGATTATTACATAAGAATATGTTAGTAATGTAGCAGCAGTCTAGTCTTTTAAGATGTGAAAGAGCGTTATCTAACCTCTCTGCAAAGTTCAGGAAGAGGAGCCATATGTCCAAATAATCATTTTCTTGCTGGTGTTTAACATGTCATTTTTTTTTCAAGGGGCCTATTTCAAGTTAAAAAAAAAAAAAAGGCGTGAAATGCATTTTTTTTTCCTTTGGCAAAAGCAGCTCATTTTCAAGCTTGCAAGGAAACAAGAAAAACAAAATCAAATGTCAAGTAGATTTGCTCTTTGTTGTAATTAATACGCAAGCATTTGCTCGTAGATGGTCCTGAGCCTGGAAACAAGCACTGCCAGTTGTGGTGCTATTAAAAGTAGTTCTCAGGGCTTGAAAGGGCCAAATGTCCAAGGAGTGAAAATCCCAATCCCAATCCCAACCAGTGGCCCTAGGCCAGTGTCCATCAGCTGAGAGTCTGACCACAAAGGAAGGACAGCACGAAGCCTGATGGCTGAGGATGCCCCATGTGCTTGCAGCACTGGACCCTACACGCGATGAGACAATAAAGAAAGGCAGGGCAGACTTCTGCAGAGCAGGAGGAGGGGAATGACTACCCCAAAATAAGGAAATTCCAAAGCCCCACGCTGCAGATATATGCATGCTCAGTTTCTGGTCGAGGAAGTTACGTGAGATTTCTCTTTGAGTCAGAGCAATGTAGTGGATAAAAAGGCCCTGTCTAGCCAGGGGGATTTCCTGAGGCCATCGCAGACCAGCTCCACACGCTGTTAAGAGGCTCGTTTTCATGAGAGTTCTTGTTGCATTTGTAACGCTGGCTCCAGGCCCCTAGAGCTTCAAGTGCCACATCACAGTGCTACAAGCCCAGTGCTGAATGCTTGGCACAAGACCAGGCATCTTCCCTTGCCTCTCTCTGTTCCCTCAAGTCAGCAGGTGGGGCTCCAGGGCTCCATCTTGTTTTGGTTTGTGTGGGGAATTTTTTTCCCCAAGAAGAAAATAATGAAGGTAGAATTTCCCATTGGAGATTTGCTATTCTCCTTTCTCCCGTGTTGTTCTGTGGAGGTGTTTGGAGATAGAGAGAAAAAAGAAACACTTTTTTTTTTTCCTCATCAAAGGAGCTTGGTATTTTTCCTGAAATGGGATGCTGGAAGCACCTCTTCACTGAGGGCTACTGGTCTGAGATCTGCTCATCTTCACATCAAGGTGAATCAGTAGCAATTCCACTGAGGTCACCAGGAGTACTCTGGCAGGCAGCTCCCCTTGCCGGATGCGGGCTCAGCCCCACCGAGCCAAACTCTTCCGCAGGACCAGCCAGGGCCCATGCCCCGTGCCAGGTCACTGAATGGGTGTAAATGGATGCAGGGCAAAGAAAACATAAACCTCTACCAACTTTCCCTGTGAAATAATCATAAAAGTGCTGGAACTCAAACGCTGGAGGGAGGAATTAGGGGATGAAGCCAGCACCAGCAATAAACCCTACCAACAAAAGTGTGTGATACTGGCGAGGATAAGAGAGAACCAGGGCAACAAATACTACTTTGTTGCTTATTTTCCCACACACTGATGCCCAATGTGCAATTCTCTCCTATCATTTATGTCACTGCTGGATTTAGCCCTATGGGTTTGAACAATTAATTATTTTCAGTGATAGAACTATTCCATTTTCAAAACTGGTTTGAACAGTAGATTAGTACTAGATTAAATAATTTAACTACAGATCAGTAGTAGGTGTTTGCTCTACATTAAGTTGGCATATCATTGAGCAGATAGTACTTTTTAACGTTTCAATGTACTTAATAATTTATAATACTACATCGTAAACTGGCTGAATAACCATCACCTTGGAACACTACAGCCAACACCTCCGAATTTAATCTCTTCTCCAAAAAGCCTTGTTCAATCTTTTAAATGGGCAGCTACATGGACAAAGGAAGGAATGTAACCACAAAGACTAAGAAAAGAAAGCTGCTTAACTCTGTGAGCATAAGCTCTCAGGTTGCTTGACCTTAAACAAATGTTATGCCTTGGTTTCTCCACCTCTGCATAACAGCGGTGATTAATTAATTGATTGCTATAAACACCGTGAAGTTATTTATGAGATGCTTTTCAGCAAACAACTTGAGGCAGATATTTCAAACGACTTCTCACAAAATCTGTTGAAATGACCCTTAAATTCAAAGAACTATGTGCTAAGGTAAAATCTCTTAAATCCAGATTCATCCCGTGCCTCAGTTTCCCCTACAGCTAAGTGCTGAAAATATGACCCTCCAACTTCACAGAAATCCAGGGAAAGCTAAGTCATTAACAATCACTTAGTAATTGCAAATTCTTGGACAGAAAGTCTTGGAGAATGCCGTAACATTAGATATTATGGAGGCAGAAGAGGCCCAGAGCTAACTCCATAAGAAGTTTTGGGGTTCATCATATCAGAACCAAAAAGACCTGAAGTCAGTTTTGCACAGAGCAGAAGCATCTGGGAGCTGTAAGGATGAGTTTTGCTCCACTTTCAGGGGAGAGAGAAGGGCTTCAGGCTGCTCCCTCTCATGTCATTTCTCATTCACAGGGGCAGGCTGCTTCTCCTCTGCTAGAAACAGGGCACCACACAGATATCTGCTTTCCAAAAGGAAATGCAAGAGTGAGAAGAAGAGGTGGATGGAGAAGGGATGAAGGAAGAGCATATTTTCAGTTTTCATCAACCTTTCAGAAGTGGCAAAACTACTTTCCAGAAAAGGAGAATACGGGAGATACGTAAACTAAATGGGCTGCTCAAATGTCATATTTAAGTTCAACCAATCATATTATTAAGGGTCAGGAATGATCAGTTTGGATGACAGAAGTGTGCAATCGCTTACTAAATATGGCCTTTACCTTCCTGCAGTGCTTAGGTGGGGACAAACTGAAATCAAGGCATTGGAGGTTAAGTTCTGATACAGAGCAGAGAAACTTGTCCTCCCTTATTGTTATGAGGTCTGAAAGGCTGCAGAGGACTCATCCTTACAGAAGCCACAGTGTACATTATGGAAATAAACTGGAAGCACAGCCAAAGGTTAGCACATCTTTTTCCCTCTAGTTGCCATTGATATGAAGGAAGCCCATTCTTGCACTGGCAAAAGGAAAGAAAAGATGAGTTAATGTCACCCTCCCTTCTCTAAATTCTCAGATTTGATGACTAACAGGCTACCATATTTCACTAGGAAAAAGGCCTGGTTTTTACTTAAAAGCCCCAAAAGTATACAGAGAAAGTAATTTTCAAGGTCAGCGGGTTGTTTTGACATTTAAGAAATACTAAAACAGAATTTGGCTTTTAAATTTGTAAACCAGAACTACTTCCTGATCTGAGAGACAATCTGCCAAGTTTCTAGGTGACCCCAGGCTCTTCAGAGTAAGCTAGAATTATCAGATATTTTGTGTTGTCTAGGTACATACCCCTGATTTTAAAATGAGATTTTGATCAACCTTAAAAGAACACAGTTTCTGAGATCCTTCATAGAAGTAATACACAGCCCTTGTCACGGTAACTGAAGAGGCTTTCATTAATAACTGCTTTGGTAGAGATTTTTGCTTACTATTGGAGAATTCAATTGCTTAATATACACTAATAAAAAAAAAGGAAATAGAAACATTTCAGCACACAGAAACCAAAAACCTCCTTTTATTTTACACCAAGCCTTTGATCCTCCCACCAATCCTGTTGCAATACAAACCAATTTCATTTAATGTTACATCTGACGAGCCAGACTTCTGTGAGATTGCAAAACACTGCTAAATCCCTGGGCAAACTGTAAATGGGCTGAGGGGAAGGTTCACAAATTCACAAATAGCACGTGTGCAAACCTAGGTAACACAACCTTGCTGTGCCAGCTCAACAAAACTTTGTGCATATATAGTATCAAAGGGTCATACTGCTGCTTAAGATGTGCAAGAGATTGCTTTGCTTCTCCTCTCAGCCTCTTTCTCTCACAGCCCGTCCTGCCTGCCTCACGTGTGCAAAATGGGCTGTAAAACAGTCATCTTGTTTTGAATGTACTGTATTTTCCACTTTGCTTCTCACACCAAAACAGCCAAACTAATTTTGCTGTTTCAGTTCGGCAAGAGAAAGGAAACTGTTAATTGTGTTTTCCCCCTACTTTTTCTTTCAGTGACAGTCTGAAAACTTTCAGCCAAAACACCTTAAGATGCAGTCCTGCAAAGGCAGCTGAGCTGAAGAACAAAAACATGATGGAGTGGGAGCAAAGAGGATGCTTTGAAGTTTCTGCTGTTTCCTAAATGCATCCCATGTGCACCCATGTTATTTATATTATGCCAGTTCTTGTATGGACTATAATGAGAAATACTTTCTAAGACTGTTTACTAGATTTGTTTCTCCTACTTCAATCATAGTTAAATGTAATTGTAATAAATCTTCTGTTTGTTGTTTTTGGTTTGGTGGTTTGTTTTTTCTTTTTTTGGTTTGGTTTGGGTTATTTTTGTGGTGTTGTTGTTGTTGTTATTGTTGTTGTTGTTGTTGTAATTTCTGTTCATAATTGTTAGCAGAAAAGCAGAGAATTTGTCAGCCTGCAACTCTGTTATATCCCACTGACCTGGGCATTACAGGATGTAACTTCTTCTCTAGGAAAGGATTTATCTTCAATAGACTACCCAACTTTGCTGACTTCTGCATTTTGGTAGTTCTTCTCTTTTCTCTATGCAGTCATCTCAACATATCATCCTCTAGCCAACAAATATTTAAAATTCATACAATCTGAAAGATGACTCAGAAAGAAAGAACTGATGAGTTCTGACAAAAACATCCATGAACCTGGCACTTCTTGGTGCAAAGGATATTCACATACAAGAAGGAGAGAGATGCATAACAACCCTGCTCAGCATTTGAAGCTTTTTAGGTATAAGACTCGTGAAACACTTAAACACAATAATGGAGAAGTTTTGGATCAGATAATTATTTGTGAAGCTGAGGAAGTGATACTGCTAGCAAAATGAGAAGTGTCATTTCCTTCTAATGCCCAGTTAAAGGCTGGCTTAGGCTGTGATTCTGGTTTTGGCAGGAATACAAGGACAGCTTCTTGTGAGAACCACTGCAACACTAGACAGCTCAAAGTGGAAATGATAAAGGGAAAACAAAGCTGATGCCCTTCGTGAGCAAAATGGTCAATATATAGGGCACACAGCCCAAACTTTTGAAAAGCTGAGAAAAGACTGATGACACCTGCTTTTGCTGAGGGAATCTGGGGCGTTAGGTGCTTCTACCTGCCTAAATGTAAGATTTTCCTCATGTAAATTCATAGTTTAGGTGCAGAGATTAAATCTAACCAAATCTAGGGCTACTGCAAATGGGCCTGCAAAGACTGCGATGTCTCATGATTACCATTTCTCAAGGAGCTCAGATCAACTGTGTTCAGAAAATGAAATTATGTCCCACTGAAAGTATCAATACCAAATTCTTAATCTGAGGTTGCTACTGGAAATCTGCATACTGCACAAGGCAGCACTGAATCTTTGCTCCTAGAATTGGTGATTTTGCCAAGTTAAAAAAGTAAAAGCCATAAAAGTCAGTTTAATTGGGAAAGTAAGACAATAGTTTTGAACATTTACAAGGAGTGTGCTTGTTAGGTTAGAAAAGCATCTATACAAAACCTCTGTTAATAACTGAACTTCAAAAGGAATGGTATTCTGGTGAGCTGGGTCATGGTTGACACCATGAAGATGAAACAGAGATGTAACAACAGTGATTTCCCCACCTTCGGAAGGGAGTTGAGGTTAAAGTGAAAAATTCATGTTCTTGGTCCCGTTAGCAAACCACAAGCTCATATTGCTTTTATCCCAAACAGATTTTCCTTCACCATACTGTACTTTTCTTCTTGCTGACTGCTCAGTGTGACCATCCAAAAACACTCCTATTTGTGTTATTTTTCACACACACCACCCTGAAAAAAAATTCAGTATGAAAGTAGAGCAGTTTCCTCCAATACAGTTCAACATCCAAACTAAGCAGCAGTAAAATCGTATTTATTCAGTGACTGAGGTTTCAAACAGTAAAGTGATTGTTAGAGAGTTATAGACTGAACCATGAAAAAGACCCTAGAAGAGGTTTCTGGTGACAGCTCTCTCACCTTGACAGCCCTTCAGAGCACAGGGGGAGAAGGAGGAATGTATGCATGTTTGAACTGGGGGTGATACTTGAATACAGTCAAGCTTCATGATCATGGTAGCCAGAATTTGGCAGATTTTGCCTTTGGGAATGAAGTGTGGAGACAGAAAGAAGGGAGCTGGGTACCTGAGCCCAGCTCATGCATGTGAGAGAGGCTCTTCACCTACAAGCTGGCTGTGCCTGGAACAGGAGTCAGAGGGAGAGATAAGCCAGGAGCTCCCTGATGCCAAGTGCACTCCCACACTGCCAAGCTGAGCAATCCAAAGGCACGGGTTCTAAATGTGGTCTTCTCTTTTTGTGCAGACTCTGGCAAAACCTCTACCTTTCTCTATGTCTTTGTTTTCCTGTTTGAATATGAGGTATTCCAATGAAATATAAATATTAATATTTGATTAGCGCTCAGCTACAAAGCTTAGTTCCTTAAAGTCTAGTACAGATCTTTGAAATCCTTGAAAAATTATATAAATATGAATCCTTTTATTTTTATAGCATTACATTAACGACTGTACAGTGGAAGTTGATGAATTAAATAATCTCTGTCTATATTTGCTCATACCTTTGTGAAACTGTTACCTTCTCAGCTGCTATTTCTCACGCCTTGTCTCAATCCAGAAATGTCATTTTTGGTAAAGTTTTGCAAAAACCCATTTGGCTGCTTTTGAGTCATCCAAGTATGTAAAAAACAGTTTCCAGCTGTTAAGTTTTCCATAAGCCTTTTTTTCTCAAACATGCTTGTATAATTATAACACAGCTTTGTTTTAAAACATCAAACTTGACACGTACATAGTCCTGAAACAGAAGTAGCAGCACTGACATGTTTGAAACCATTTGGTTTTGGAATAACAAGTTTTTAACCATATTAAAATATATTTGTTTTCTTAAATATATTCTTGCAGACACTGAGCTACACTTTTCTAACTGTAGAGAGCCAATTGTGTAAATGACCAGTAAAAAAAAGAAAAAAAAAAGGATAAAAAAAAGGTACTATTCTTGTAATCTCTGACTGAGCTGTAGCAGGAGTACTGGGGACGGTTCTAATTATCTCATATTTGCATTTTGGAATAGAATGGCATCAAATCAGAGTGGAGGTGATTCCTCACTTATATTCTGCCTAGGCAGAAATGCACTGACCTGATACTAAGCAGTGAAGAATCAGCTATATCACAGAATCCCAGACTGGGTAGGTTGGGAAGGGCCACAGTGGGTCATCTGGGCCAACCTCCCTGCTCAAACAGGGTCATCCCAGAGCACAGGGCACAGGACTGTGTCCAGACAGTATCTCCAATGAGGGAGACTCCACAGCCTCTCTGGGCAACCTGTTCCGGTGCTCAGTGACTGCACAGTAAAGAAGCTCCTCCTCATGTTCAGATGGAACTTCTGTGCACCACAAGTTCTGCCCTGCTGCCTCTTGTCCCATTGTTCAACACCACTGAGCAGAGCCTGGCGCCATCCTCCTGACACCCTCCCTTCACATACTGACAGGCCTTGGTGAGATCCCCTCTCAGACATCTCTTCTGGAGGCTGAACAGGCCCAGCTCTCTCAGCCTTTCCACATGAAAGGGATGCTCCAGTCCACTAATCATCTTTCGATCCCACTTCATTTAATCTGGAATATTTCAGGTCCTGATGCCTTAGCAAAGTAAGTGTTGGTTTTGAGAATATTAATGATGGCTGAAACAGCAGCTGTAGTCTGAGGGATTATTGGATTACATGGGTTTCACTCTCAGAACTGTTTTTTTATACGACACTATAAAGGCATATGCAGCTTTTGTGCCTTGCATGAACTACTGGCCTTAGCATGAACTCTTCTGTCAGACTGGAGGAATTCTTTCTAAAGATGAAAAAATAAAGTCACTGCATGTGTAGCTTTTTATATGGGGCTCAACTGTGATGATTTGTATAGACAACAAGAGACTCCATAGCTGTTTCTTATTCAAAGTGAATAGCAGTATCTCCTCTTCCTACCTTTCCTGGGACATATCCTCCTACCATGCAGGTGTGAGTCCACAGAAACCACCAAAGTCAGTGACATGACAGTGAATCTGAGAAGACAGCCTGACTCATCTGGAAGCAAAAGATACAACTTTGGCAAATGTGTGTGTGCATGCATACACTCTTCCTTACCTTACACTGTTTGTGCTTCTATCAGCACACCTATAAATCAGTTGTATGTCCACTGCTTGGAGAGGTTTTCTGAATATATTTCAAACCACATCAAACATACAAACGGTGCTCAACAAACAAATGTCACTGGAATACAATTACAGGGAAAACACCTCAGGCAGTTCCTCTCCATTGCCCTGTCTTCTCTCTGCACTGTCTGCCTTGGAAAGCCCACAGCTAGGGATCAGTAAGAGACCCTATTGTAAGCAAGGGACAGAGGCAAGGTTGCTCTGGGAACCTTGACTCTAACTTTCCTGAGTTTAGGGAGATTAACATCTCAGTTGTCACATCCATTAGCGTACTTTTTTGTGCATACAGGACATGGCCCAGGCAAGTGTATTGTTCCTAAAAGAAAAGATATACTATTGGGTAAATAGGTGTCTGTGCACATTTTGGCAACTCTAAGCTACATCATTCACTTCTAATCAATGCTACTGGATTTTGAAACCCACCAATATAACAATGAAGTGGAAAAAGCCATAGAAAAAGTCCAAACAAGCTCCAAGTTATGCTGTATGCTCTACTCTGCTGAGTTTCAGTGTTGAGACAAAAGAGGAGTAAGAGTTTGTCATTTGTTAGTTGTTAATAATCAAGAGAAGATCTGCCAGACACACTCTTTGAGGGCTCTATCTGTCTGGACCAGGTAGATGCTGCAATACACAAAGAGCTTCACGCATCGAGAAAGAAAGAGTGTTCATGGACAATGATGCAGCGTTCTTAATTAAGATTTTCATTACTGATACATACATTAAGGTTTTTCTAATGCAAGTGCCCAAGCACTCTAATGTGCAGGTAGATGTCTCTGATTCTATCTCTAGAAACCCTTTTGCATGTCATCACAAATATTCACCAGCCAAGGCTCAAAATCAGCCCACCTGCCCTTTGCTATAATGACAATGAAAAATAAAAAATGATGTTTTACTCGTCTGCCAGATGAGAACTTAGTGTCCTGCAGTCATGAGAATGAATAGGCTTTTGCAAGGCTGTACTACAGCGTATTGAAACTGATTCTGATCTCACTTACACCCGTTTGATGTTGATGTAACATCAGGAGCTTCAATAGCATGAGTGCAGCAAATGTTGAAGGAAAACATAATGGAAAAGACATGTAGGTAAATGGAAAATGGGATGAAACAAAATATGAGTTTGCCAAAGGTAGTTTGTAGTAGGCTAACATGATAGCTTTCTTTGATAAGATAACTGATTATCCAGACAAAGGAAACACAGTAAATTTCATTTATCAGTAGAGCATTTGATACAGTATCACAAGGGAAATTATGAGTTTAGATTAAGATTTGCAAAAGGACTGTGAGGTGAGCAACTGCTTACCTGAAAGGGAGATTGAGCAGTGGTGAAGAAAGAATTATTGGGCAAGGTGAAGGCTAAATTTCTACGATTGTTTAGTTAAATAAAATAGCGTTTTCTATCTAATAAGATCTGGTTGGAGCAGGTAACATTTCTTTACAAGGCCCCTCAGAGGGAGGGGGCATAGATTAGGAAAAAGTAGAGGCATGCTTAACAAGTGTAAAAGAGTCAATCAACACCAATAAATTGCTCATTAACAATATTTAGTTCTCATTCAGCAGTAATGTTTCAGTTTTATTTCTATGGTTCACTTCTTTGGGATGTTCAGAGATGCTACAACTCTCAGCAGTTTACTTGTACAGTTTAATTAAATATCTAGTTCGCTTTTGTGCCATAAAAATATTCTTATTCCCAGAACAGGATGCCCATTCATCTACAAAATCTTCTTGCAGAATGTCTTTAAATGCTGGACCCTGCCTCCCAAGAAAATGCTGCTGGAATAAGATGTGGAGGAGAAATACTTGGTGAATAGAAGCACTTACAAAAGCATGGCTTCTCCCTGAACACACTACGTGCTTTTCTTGATCCAGTCAAGCTGTGAAATGTTGTGAACTCCTGCAGCAGGAAAAACTGGGCTGCCCACTAGCAGAGTGGTGATGTTGCACTGGCACAAGCCAGGATGTAAGGTGAAGACTGCCACAGAAGTCACAGTTGAAGGTATCAATGTGCGATTAAGTAGCAGGCTCCACAATAAAAGATCTCCCAAAGTATTTTCAACAAGTTAAGAAAAAACAGGATTTTTGACAATCTTCCCTGAGGCATGTCTCAGTCTGCAGGTATTTCAATGACTAAAATTGTTACCTTTCCATTAAAGTTCACTGTAAGAGAAGCTGCCTTTTTGTTTTAGCTTTCTGTGGCAGAATTTAAGTATTTAATGTCATGACTGGACCATGTTAAGCATGCACAGACATTCACACAAGAAATTTGCCCTAAAACCCAAAATGTAAAAGATTTTTTAAGTGCAAAAATAGAAAAACAGTGTCTGAAAACCTTCATTCTTCAGAGTTGGTTATATGCTGCTCACACATAGTAGTTCTCTTTCACAACCTTCAGTGCATATGCAGAGCATCCAGAATGTTACACATTATTTTTTGTCTTTTATGTAAAAGTGGATTTTCTGCAAAAAGTGAAAAGCAATTAATCCCTTTACAGACATCCAGGATAAGTGAACATGGACAAATATGAAATTTAAATACATGCCCAGATCCAAATGTAGCAACTGATCCTTACTTTGGTGATTGGGTGAAGCACGAATACTTCTAAATTGCATGCTATTTGAAGTTGAGATTTCAATTTTGTCCCTGAAAATCAAGCTGTTTAGAGTATGCTTAAGAAGCTAAAACATTAGAAAACAACAGAAAACTGATACAGCTATTCCATTAAAGTTAAAACTCAGTATGACGGAATGGGAGAGAGCAAGATCTATTCAAATCCAAAAGCATTTGCTTTTGGTGGTGTGCAAAAATCTAGTATTTTGGACATGCAAACACATGAAATGAAGATATTACCTGGAGGGTTGAATTTGTGAACCATATGCAGCATATTATCCAAAATGATGGAAAGCTTCAGCAGTGAACAAGAACTTCAGAGGAAATCATCTTTATTTCTTAATTCACTATGATCTTTTATGTCTAAGAGTTCCCATTTCCACCAAAAGGTAAAACCACCTTTGTGAAGCAAGGCCTGAAGAGTACTCACATGTATTTTGACATGTGCATCTGTGTAATGGCACCCACAGGAACTCCATGGCAGATTATTTGCTTCTTTTTGAAGTAAGAGTGGCAGAGGGGAAAAGGAGATGGAGGATATTCTCTTAAAAGCTCATTTTCCATTGTGGTGTCTCACACAGGGGACATTCGGTGTGAACATGGGCATGTGGGCAGGCATTTAGACCTCCCTGAGTATTCATATCTTGGTGCTAGTTTCAATAGACAAATCTACAAAGTCTTGATCAGAAGGTGACTTTTGGGAAACCTCCTATTTCTGGATGTTGTGTTTTATAATAACCACTCCTTCAGCATGACTTATTATTACCATTTTTACCTTATATCTGGTGTATACATTTGATGAGGCAGATACACAAGATGATGCTAAAATAGGGTGCATCAAAGAAGATTTCTGCACTAGGAGAAGGACTCACAAAAAAGCTCAGAAAAGAAAAAGACATTTGGTGATACAGCTGTAGAATAGCAATGTGCTTGCCAAAGTTGGACAGTAATTTACCATAACTACAAAGAGAATATTCTGAAAAACTCTACCACACTCTGTAGTTGTTACCATTTTGCGCCGTGATTTCGACCTAACAAAGCGGTCTGTCTTAATATTTTGATGGTTGGTGTTCAAACTGCTGTAGGAAATGCTGCTACTGCTTCAGAAAGGTGGTCTTTTCCATCCAAATACATTAAATTATGCCAGTGTGGGGTAAAAGTGCATTGAACAACTCTATTTTCTCTGTCTCCTTCTTTTTTCTAGTTAAACCTAAAATACTATGCTCCTACAACTGTCTAGTTAAAGTCCATTTCTTTCTGTCAGACTCTGTAATATTTCAAAAAAAGCTAACACTCAATACATTATATTACACTAAGTAAATGAAAAATAACACAGAACAAAGAGATTGCTAGTATGCATAATGGCAGAAAGGTGTGACATTTTCAACTGTCAGGCTGGCCAATCTTAAATTCAATCTCATCCAGCACCAGTGGATATACTGTAGGTATTGCAATTAGAAAGCAGGTTGCACATATGCCTCTATTGTAATCCACACATCAACTTCACAGCTATGTGCAGCCTTTATTACTTGCTAAACAATTTGAATGCCAACACTTAAACTAATGCTTGAATGAAAAACTGGGACCAAATTTTGCCCCTTTTTGTAAATCTGGCAACGTCTTGAGTTTTCTGGATATTTGGTCTATTTTTATGACAGATGTTTTAAAACAAACCCGTGAACTTTGACAGATTTGTTTTAAATAATGAGGGGTTTTTTCCACGCTTAAGTCTATTTGATGGCTATGTCTTCAGATAAAGAATAAAGCTTAAAATGTGGCACTTGCTCAAGAACATTCATCCCAAGGTGTACTCTCAGTTACACAGTTTCATTTCTATAAACACATCAGAGTAGAATTTCAGCTCTGCTGCCATTTTGAGGCTGTTTCACCATTTCTCTCATTTGCCTCTGACCATGTTGTTTTCTTTTTTGGAACATTCCCTTCCTTCAGGAGACACTTAATAGCTGGGGAAAAAATATTCTTTTCCTGTCTCAGATTGCTATTTAGGTGACCATTCCCTTCCTAAACTTCCTTATTTTCAGAAGCAGATCAACTGATTCTTCAGGATAATTTGCATGTCTATTTATTATATTAATTATGATAATTCTTGAAAAATGCTAACTCTTGAAAGCTGTTGTAAACATAAGGCTTATTACATGTAGACTTCTTTGGCATTTTGCAAATGTTCATTTCTGATTCATGAATAAGCTTGACCTGGAGGTTATTATCCTCTTCTCAAGTAAGGGAGAGCCTCTTAAGAAACCTGAGAAGAGAAAAGATGCCTCCTCTCTGTTCCTGGTGTAGCAATCACTGTTGCTGTTCCTCATCTGCAAAACAACACTAAGGACAGAACCAGATAAAGGGATTCATAAGGTGCAAATTAATTGCTGTTAAATGATAATGGTTCAGAGTGGTAACAGATGACAGTTTGGTGGTGAACAAGTACCAAAGCAGGGACATATACATAGATATCAAAGACTATATGAGCATCATCACGTCTGATAAAGTGAATAAGGATTCTTGGAAACTGGCTACTGGCAGGCTGGAATACTGCTGGGTGTCTTTTGACATACAGATCACTGACCACATGATGGATGGTTCTCATAACTATGATGAGATCAGTAAGATGCCTCTCAGCTTCCCTTAGGTCATCATTACTTGACCAAATACGTCTTCATGAAGCTGGGGAATAAATGACACTTTTTTGCACTTTTTTCCTTACTTTCTTTTCCTTTTTTTTTTTTTTTTTTTTTTTTAAACTTGGATGTAAAGTAAAAAAAATTACAATAAGNAATAGTAAGTAACAACCCTTTTACTTTTTTCCTTTTTTTTTTTTCTTTTTTTTTTTTTTTTTTCTTTTTAAACTAGGATGTCAAGTAACAAAAATTACAATCAGTGCTCAGTCTGATAGGAATGATACTGGAGCTCAGTACAACCTGGTTACATCAGAAACCTATTTAAAAAAGATGGACAGATATCCATGGAATTAGGTTAACACATCCTGCAACTTCCTTGTATCTGGATGACTTTGGTGCACTTTGGATTTGCACTTACTAATGTGAACAGTGGGCAGCTTTTCAATGTATGGGCTCCATCTGAACTGGTAGTCCTCTGGAAGTTAAAGAAGTGTCCTGCTGTAGCTATTTATCCCAGTGTAGCTCTCTCTCCTTCTCTCCTACTGTAAAGCACCTTAGTAATGTCAGGCTGGTTGGAAGACTTCCATGAAAACAATGATTTTGACAAAGAATACCTACGCCAGTGTCTCTCAAAGTCCTGAGGACATTCAAGGGGAGCAGAGATTAACTGTATTCCTTTTAAGTGGGAATATAGTTTGGGAGAGAGATCTATGAAACCCTTCGACCTCCAAAACCCTGATGCTATATAATTAGGCAGACGTGTGTAACCTCTGGGAGGAGGATGAAGACTGAATCATCAGCATGTTGTGGGTAGAAATATGAAAAGAGAGCCCAGTGCTGGACACTGAGGCAGAGGGCAGAACAAATCAGTTATCTCTAGATCAGAAACATGCTTGACAGGTACCATTAACAGCTTTTAATGTAAAAATGTCCCATTTACACTTTTTCTGTTACCACAAAGAAGACAGGCCATCAACGGTCTGAAGGACCTGCCTTCCAGAGACAAAGGAGAGAACCAATACAGAACAAGACATGTCTGAAATATAGTCAGCTTCCTATGGATCTTGCTAATTTAGGAACAGAGGAGCACCAAGAAACCCTTCTTGGCCATGGAATAAGCCAGATTTCAAGAAGCAAGAGAGCAGGTGATTCTAATCCTACATGTCAAGAAACAAAGGCAGACAGATGGAAAACAACTAATGCATGGTCACACAGCAAAGCACTGTCGAAGGGGGATTTCAGCTTCAGGTTTCCACATGCCCACCTATCATGAAGCCAGCTTGCTGCTTCCACCTAAACTGCCTTGCCCTGCCGAGGTAGAGCAACCTTAAACTTTGTGCAAATGTTGAAGGCACACGGTGTCTGCCACAGACATAAATGGTTTTGCCACTGCTGTAGGAAATGTTAACACAGGTGGTGTTAACACTTCCTGTCTCTGAGTATCATTAATGCTTTTTATTGATATTATGAAGTTCTGCAACAAAAGTAATAGGATTTGTCAGGGGCCGTTATAAACTGCCCCTGCTGGATAAATACATAATACATGATGGCAAAGGTCCAATGGGCCTTTAATCAATTGCCTTTCTGAGTCAAATAAATGTCACATTAGACATAAGCCATGTTGCATTCTGTGGGCGCCTCTGCTCCCCTCATCTCGCAGGCCTGACACCGCCACGGGCAGCTATGGACACGCATAGGCTCCTACTTATTTGTAGCAAATATATCAGAGCAAAACTGGAGCAGCATGCTGTAAATTACAGATTTGGGACACCTTATAATGAAAGGCAAAGGAGAAGGGAAAGAAATATGGGGACACCATAGGCATGATAGGTCAACTCAAATACATCTCCTTGGGAGCTGGCATTGTCACACCACCTTTTGCAGCCACTGCAGCAAATCTCATCTTTCAGCCCACAGGGCGGGGGAGAAGGCACCATGCCATTTCTTTCTGCACTGCAAAAGTAGTGGGTCAACTTTAAATGTTAAAGCCACATATTTTAGGTCTAGTATCAGGAAAAGAAAGCTCTTTTGTGGTTTCAGCAAGCACCTTGAAAAAATTATGAATGTCCATTTGCACTTCGGCATCCCTTCAAAGAAATTCCAACAATCACAACACAACTTGACCATAAATTTACAGATTTGCAGGTTTAATTTCTCTCACAAATATGAAAGAGTTATTTCTCTTACTGTGCTGGTTTTTTTTTAATTCCTGGCAGCACTTTAACAATCATCTTCTTTTCTCTCTGAACAGGTAGGAGACATGAATTTAAATTGCAAAGTGCATATCTAAAGTCACACAAAGTCCAGGTATATTTGGACGTGGACTTCTAAACCTAAATTTTAAACCTCTCATTATTTTTTGCATTCACTAAATAGCTTCAGCTTGGACATCCCAAAACAGTGGCTTAAAAAGCTGGTGGACATTTGGAAAACTTTGGTCTGTCTTTACTTAACTATAGTAAATATTATGAAGTGGTAGTGCTATATTTCCCTTTATATTTCAACAAGAAGAGTCATTGTTTCAAAAGCACTAGATTTCACTGCCAATATGTATGAAGGAATCACAGAAAAATGTGAGGTTTTGTTCCAAATGTGCAAAGCCATCATGTGTCAGAATCTGACAAAATTAAAACTCAAATGATAACAAACAAGCACTCCCAAAGGCTCCATCCCTTATCCCCCCAAAAAAGTCAAACCCAAAACTTAAACCATGAAAAAAAAAAAATTCTTCCTGTTCTGGGTCTTGAAAACACAATTATCTGGATAAACATAGTATTTTCTTTAGTTAAAAAGGTCAGTGACTCACCAACCTACATAGCAGCAGGCAAACTCAAGTAAGTGTGACCAGGTGAGAAGAGAATCCTGCATAACACCTTCTGAAGAAATTGCTGACAGATTTTTAATCCTGATACTGTTGGATGTCAGTAAGAATACAGCACATTTAATCTACTCAGAGAAGAGGAGCAGGTCAGAGAGCAGCCAGGACTGAGTAAGGAAGGGTCCCACACCACAGGATCAAACCTCAGCATAGACAGGTTGCAATGCTAGCTGACTGCTTTCTGTACTTGTTTTGCACTTGCACAGCATGGGATATTTTATATTTCATTCTGAACTGGAGCACAACAGCATAATGTCCATCAGAACATGTATATCCCCACATATAAACAGAAATCTTCCATATTGTCATCCAGAAATGCACATAAGAAATTCTGGCTCAATCAATCACACAATATCACTGAACTAAAATCTGAGTCCCATAAGGTGACACTGCATTAGAATAAAAATTCAGTATTGAGTCCTGTGGCCATGGAAAGCAACAGAGGCCTCGGGCTCACTTTGATGGAACTCGAAGAAAAGGCACAACTCTCATCAGTGAAAAGTATAAAATGTTATAAATACTTACAGAAGAGACGAGGAAAGGTTCCTTCAGAGAAAGGCCACAAACTGATTGTGAGTGATCTGAGAAGAAAAGAGAGAAAGAAAAAAGGAAATCAAATTGTTAATAAACACACTAAATGATACCAATGTAACAATATAAAACAGGGATCAAGGAGACTTACAGATGGTGGCAATTCCCACAGGAAAGGAAAAAAAAAGTTTTAAATTTTCAACCAGCATAGATCTTGAAAGGTTTGAAACTACCCGACCCCAGAACGATCTAGCTGAGAAAACTGGTAATGGCTGAGCAGCCTTTCAGTCCTGGTGTAATTCCAGGCCAGCAGAGACTAAATATCCTCTGGTGGCTGTTCAACAGTCTCCGTGAAATAGGCTTGTGGCTCCTATGGACAAATGCTCTTATCACAAAAACACTGCCAGATTTGAATGGCATCCTTCTTAGCAGTGATGCCAGATGATACAGGACTCTGAAACAGAACTCGCCTTCTTGATCCTGACCTTCACAGAAGAGGGGTTAGGCTTATTATTAGGGCTGAGAATGCTTACATTACAGCTGATAGCTGCACAGAAAAATTGTGTTGTCTTAGTTCCTTCTGTCAACACAGTATCTCTTGGACTTGATTGATTTGTTACCCTGAGACCCCTAAGAAAAAAACGACTGCATGAAAGTGGAATGGCTGAAGGTTTGCAAACTTCTAGTAGACTACAGGTCTACTATGGAGTATCTAAGCTTTATTGCCAACATATTTATTTCCATATTTATTTCCAAACATATTAACCTGGGATGAAGCAATAAACAAAATTAATCAAAGCCTGATGCTCTGAATTGTAACAAGAAGACACACTCCTGTTGGACAGAGAAAACAAAGGCAGATGCTCCCCAAATGTTCGAAGCTACAAATCAGTCCTGTCTCCCCTTCCCTTTGCCAAGCTGAAAAAAATTTGGGTAGTCAGGCCAGACAGTGCTCTCCAGAAGATTGTTATCAGGGGACCAGGAGCACAGTGGAAAACGACCACGAGATCCATGTGGTGAACTCCAGTACTTAAGACATGGCCCTCAACTTCTGCTTCTCGTCTAGTCACAGGGAGAGATTAGCTCAGTCATTCCTCAAACCAATTAAAAAAACTCAGAGAAATATAAACCTGAGTTGAGAGAATGAAGGAAAAGAGAGGAGCTGTCACAGGAGAGAGAGAGAGGGAAGGCAGGCAGAAAATCTGTTCATAGTTGTAGCTACTATTTGTGGGAATTATGGTCCTGGTAGAGGAGAGTGTGAGAGAAAGCATGTGTACAAATCTCGTGGTTGGTTTGCAAGGGAGGAGGAGGAAATACAGGAAAAAGCAGAGACAATCATAAAAACAGCAGGGCAGGAAACAAGATGCTTGTAGCATCCTTTGGACAGGCCACCCAGAGAGGCCTTTCTAACAGTAAATTTCTCTTTAAAGGATCGGACTGCTCCCACATGTAAGGAAGACTTGCATGAGACAGAAGACGAGATGGATTCTGACCAGACTGAGAAGCTGAAATGACATAAAATGAAAGGAAGGGCAAGATCAAGCTGATGGAGAGAAGGTCACTACCTTGCTTTCAAGAATCCGTTATTCTAATGAACTGTAACAGGGAAGTTCTGGTAGAGAAAATTCTCCTTTCCTAAGCACATACCCTTTATTTTCCATTTACATTTCTCCTGAAGACTTAACCATGGAAGTCTATGGACTCATCTGTACTAGATGATAGTGAAGCACTGTTAGGGGCTGGTAGTTGGGTAGTATTTCTTTCAGAGTTTTGGGCAGATGGGACAGTGAACTGCAAACCAGGAAAGAACCTGAGACAAGAGGTCTGAGCCAAAGAATGTGCCTTGGAGTCCCAGAGTTTGAAAAAAAAAAAGGAAAAAAAAAGCAGGAGGCATCCAGTATGGGAAAAAAAAACACAGAATGGAAAATTTTAGGCTGAGGTTAGAGTTTGGCTCTGTTATAAGCAACATAAAACAAGGTCTCTTAAGGGAAAGCATCAAGCAATTTTGACAACATGGATGCCAAAGAATTCTACAAATTATGGCCTGAGATTCTAGAGGTGCTGAGTAATGACTTATACCAACATTAGCAACACATTTGCTCTAAGAAGTGAACAAGATTGTCCTACCTAATTAAAACTGCAGGGTAATTTCAGACAGGAACAATATACTAGAAGCTGCAACCAGAATCTGGCAAAATCACCACAACTGAAACACTGTACTTTTTAAAATGATTGCAATTGGTCTGGACACTTGATTACCAGTTTTGTTCAAAAGAAAATACATGAAAATAAAACTTTCCCTGTAAAGAACTGGAAAAACAAGATGTGTCTGAGGAAGCTATGATTCATTCCAGGTTAGATAACTGCAGAACACGTATGCAGGAGAGAAATGGGCCAAATTCTGTTCTCACTGCCCTGTGCAATCATGCTGACTTAATTGAAACCATGAGCAGAACCTGAACCATTAAAATGCTGGGATGAAACTTCTTATCATATGGCACTGTTGGTCACTAGAGACATTTAACCTAATTACATTAGATTAACACAGTAGATTTCAAGATATATTATTATATAACAACATAAGAAAATGAAGTCGAAGAAAGCTGTTTTCCCCAGGTCTCTATGTTATAAACAGAATAGTCACCTGTCTCTATTTATGTCACTTGTTTTCAGCCCACTATGGCTCTGTTTGGTGGAATGGACAAATGGAATCCACTAATCTTTTTTTTTTTTAATATATATTGAATTCCTAGTGTTAATTAATCATTATTACTTGGAAGATGTTTTGGCCATTGAACAGAATAGCAAGGGCTAATCTTAAACCTGTCCTTGCTTCATTGTGGTCTGAATCTGCTCCCTTTCTCTGTCTTTGCTCCATGAATAAATTCCATTTAAATCACAAAGACTAAGAGACAATCTAGGTCTAAATGTTAAGGCTACTTAGGAATCTAGTTCCCCCTGAGTTTAATGAAAATAATATTTCTAAATACTGAAGAATTTCAATTTATGGGGAGTTAAGATGGTGGAAACCAGTGGTTTGAGTTACATTATACAAGCAGACAATAGATTTATGAGGCTAACTACAATTTTCAAAAGTGACTGAGGCATTTGTGTTGAAGTCCTTTGGAAGTCAGTAAAATTTTGGCTGTAAACTATGATGAAATAGATTACCTTTGTTAGCTTGAGCATCGCTTCCTTCCAACAAAACTAACATCTTAGGTACCAAAGTCATGTTTGCAATTGGCATTCAGTTGCTTCTTACACTTTATTCACTAAGTGGCTTGAGTTAACCTGCTTCAAGTGCCTTCTTAGCAGTAAATTGGGACAACGATTGTGCTCCATTTCTGCAAAGTGATTTAGGATCTCTCTGATATAATGCACTACACCAAGGTGAGCAATGTTAGTCCTTTAGCCCCAGACTGGGAAGAAGCAGGCTTGAAGGACTGACAATGAATTCAGATAATCCTAAAATGACTGCTCTTGCCTCCAAGCATTTTCACCCTTTACTGATACAGAATCAGTGAGGGGCAAAGCTTTATCATGTGTAATAGACTTGGTGAATTGGATGTAAGATCTGGAGTTTTGCCTCTCCTCCCCTTCTGGGTGCACTACACCTGCTCAGTTATTCAAAGTAAAATTTAATCCCAGTGGAAGATAAAGAAAATCATTTACTAGAGAATTCCTCAGTTCAGAGGGGGCCAAATGGAGCCAGTGCCACACTGGGGAGAAAGAGTAGACTCTGCTGAAATTCAGTGGAGCCCTTTAAATGGTCTGAGGGGGCAAAGAGACTGCACTGCATCTCTGACACAGCAGAGACAGATTACAGAAAAATTAAATTGAGGATTTTAGTGGATATAATTGTTGGTTTTATATATTAATGAATAACAATAATCCGTGATTCTGATAACTGAATACCAGGTTTGACATTTAATCTGAGTGCTTATACCATCCATAAATGTTCATAAACGTCATACGACCTGTACCCTTTGATTGAATTACAATCTAGTATGCAATTTAGGAAACACGGATTAATCTACATAGATTTATATTTCTGCAGGTTATTTGTTGATTTATACCCTTCCCCCCTAAGTGTCCTTTCCATTGAGAATCCAGGAACAAGCATTCAAATCTTTAATAGGAGAGCAGCTCAAAATCCAGTGACTAGCAGCAGATGGAAACTTGGTTCAGTGAAATCTATACTAATTATCATCTGCTTTTTGAAGTCACCTCTGCTAATGGCCAGCAAAATCTTAGTCCCTGTGATATCTTCAATTTCCTTCACGTTATATGTTACTACAGCCAACAATCACCTAACATGTTTCTTGGCAATGCTGTGCAATTAAGTCGCCTTTCAATCAGCTTGCTGAGGAATCCAGAGATGGAAACTACTTTAATATTAGGAGTTAATTACAAGAATGCAGAGGAAGGCAGTCAAATGCTATGTTAGCATACCAGAAATATGGCAACACCTTAGCCACAGATATCACACAGGAGGTAAAGGGGCCACATCAGGAAAAACAATGTGGCAAGGTAGAGAGGAAAATGACTTTCAAGTTGTCCTCTCTTTTTTTTTCCCTCTGGTCATGCTACTTGAAGTGATCACCTCCTTTAGCAGTCAAAATACCTGGAATTTCAGTGACCTGTATGAACAGGCTTCACTGCACAGCAGTGTCTGCTTGGGGACTGATAATGACACCCTCTCAAGCAGTGTGTCACAGCACAGACATGGTCCAAAGGGCCCATCAGAGAAAAGCAGTTCAGCACATCTTGACCCATGCACAGGCCCAATCCTGCTCCTTTTGAAATCGAGCAAGTCTTTGCAGAGGGCTAACAGGGCACATTCCTTTTCTTCCTCTGCATCTTCATCTCGGTGTGCTTACCAGAAGAGGAAGCTCAACAGCCTAGCCCTTGTCCTCATGGACTCATTCATTCACACAAGGCTGAAGAGAAGGGCTGGCTACTCAATTTAATAAGACAGGAAATGAACATCACTCAGCTGAGCTAGTGCTTGGAAAGGGATGAACTGAGGAGATGGTTTCACATCTGACAGCTAATTGTAGGGTGGGAGAGAGCTCATGTGGGAGAGGACACTGCAAATACAGCTTGAGAGCCAGTTATATTGCCATGTATAAACCCTTAGTCTGCAACACTGGAGAATCAAAGTAAAACTATCTTTAGGAAAGGACAAGCAGCTTTCTATGTACATTAGAATTAATGCATGTCTGTATGCATTGCCACAAGTGTATGTATTTTTGTTATGTATCATGAAAGAATTTGAAAAAAAAAGTACTCAGTTACAAGTGCATATCCTCTTTTCAATGAAATAAACAGTCAAACTGTGGTTCTGTGAAGAATGCAGTGATGGTTTGACAACAATATTGAATCAAAATTTATTGATGATATTTCCATCACTCATTTTCCAAAGACAGAGTTTTTTCAGAAGCTATAGTACACCAAAAATAATAGAAAAGATAACTGACTGTTTCCTCTCTACAATTTGAAGACAGAATGCCTTGCAGACTACCTTAACACATACTGTAAAGGAATTATGACACAGCTCAAGCTTGTATTTTCTCTCACTAGTGTATTTAATGCCACCAGTGTATTTAATATCATTGTTAAATTTGGGCTGCAAAGTGTAGTAAAATGAGACTTCTAGGGTTGTTTTTTTCTTTTTTTTTTTTTTTTGTTTTGTTTGTTATTAAGAATGGTTAAAATTTTAACCTTGTCTTTTTCACTTTGAGAAATATGTACTGAGAAAAGTAGACTTTAAATGAACATTACACATGCACACACACAAAAGTGATTTTATAAGTCAGAAAACTTCATGGACCCACAACTAGAAAATGCAAAAGAAAAATCTTGATGGAATAGATTTTTCAGCACACTCTGCTTGCCAGGAAGGCTGGATAATATTATGTTTTGATAAGACAAAAGAAATTAATCCAATCCAAATTTGGACTTTCATGTACATGTAAGCTAATTCAAAAAGACATCAAGCTGACTCATTCCACAGGTAACTCAGCCCAAAATAAGTCCTAACAGCTGTTCTCAGTGAAAACAATGAGACAGATGAAATAAGAACAGTAATCTCTTGTATCTGCAAACTGAACTCTAATTAACATCCATTGGAGGTCTCTTGCTCCCTAAGAAGAACTTCAGTCAAGAAAAGTCTCTATACAAAGCACCTCTGAGGAAAACTTCTTTAAAAGAAGAGCAGGAGAGTTCTCTGGAAGCAACAGTACATTACAGTTTCAGCAGCAGTTGCTTTAAGGGTCTCGGAGAGAGGGCAAAACTACCAAAAAGTGAGGAAGCAGAAAGGTTAAATATATTCTTGTTTTATAATGTAAATGTAGCATTTTGAACATGCATCTTGACTTAAAAGATGGCCTGGAATAGTACTACTTTTATCTTTCCTTAACTCTAACGACTGACTACATCTTTTAGGGATTTGTTACAATAAGTGAAACCAGGGCATTTTGTTGGCAGGTGCTCGGCCTGCTGGCAGAAGGAGGCTGCCCAGCACCACCTCCCAGAGCCACAGCACTGTCCTGCTCCTGCTGACCACCACCACCTTCACAAGGAGATCACTGCCAGGGGACTAATTCTGGGGAACAGAATACCTGGGACGAGGTGGCCACTGCTAAAATAACTCACAATGCCCCCTTCTGACTGCCCAAGGGGACTGTGCTGTAGGCCAGCTTCACTGCTCTGATGGCAGCTGCTGCCTGATCCTGTCTGTCATCTTTCCAAGGCTCCTGATGCCCTTCTGCCTCACTGTGGGGCTGTGTGTGCTCCCATCAAGAGACCCTGAAGGAGCAAAGATGGCACTGGAAAAACGGTGCTTGTATTGAGACTGGGTTGTTCCCACCCAGCATACAGCCTGCTCCCTGCTCAGTCTTGGAAAGAGAGAAAAGGGAAGTCAGCTGCTGACCAGATGAGTCGTCTTTGTGGTCCAGAAGCAATTTGGGCATTTCCATTTTATTAAATATTTTGTGTTGGTTACTCTTGTTACTTAGAATTCAGCTTTGAAACCTTAAACAGAAGAGAATAGAAAACATAATTATACAAGGATAGATACCTAAAGGTTCTGGCTGCCTTTCTGGATCAGACCTTAAAAATTACATCTTGGCTCTGATTATACCTGTAGGTGAGTTTTCTGTTCTGAGGGAGTGTGGTTGAAGTGGCAGCTCACAAGTTGGATCTGTAGTGTTACACTGTAGCCACATCAAGACACGCTACTGCAAGGTGGATAAGCAATGAAGCATCTTTGCTTCCCTGCTTGGAGGTTTGCAGTCCTAGTGCGTGGTCCGTGTTCCCTACAGTCTCTCAAGTACCTGTCCTGAATTCTGCAGTTCCAAAACTGGACTGCACAGCATGAGAAAATACAATCAAATAACACCAAATTATTTAGGCAGATGACACTTGAGTAACCAAAATGTTAAACTGTGAAAGTAAGGTACTAGGAACGAAATGCATCTTTATTAATAATAGCAATTAGTGAAGTTACTATTAATAAGGAGATAATTGCTATAAAATCTAGTGATACATACAAATAGGCTACTAATGTGAGGAAGTGACCCTGAAAAATGAGTTTGAGCTACTGGTTGGGAGCTTTCTATTGCTAATTATTATTTGCTTTCTGGGTATTAATGTTCCTCCACCACAATATGATAAATCCAGTGGTGTTGTGATCACTTCTCTAAATGGTGTCTTTGGATCATATGTGGTCCCAAGAGCCATGACACTCCACTGTACATAATTTATTTCTACACTGAGACGTGCTGACTCCCCATAATATTTCTTTCATTTTAACATCTGACTAACATTCAATTTGGGACAAAAGTAGTCTGATATATCATTTTCCTCTGGCACTGCAGAGCAGAACTAAAGGGCACAGGCTGAGTGTACAAGTACTGCAGTGCCTGGAGAACAGGTTGGGCTGGAGTAGGGAACACTGCTAAGCCTGAGCTGCAAGGGGACTGGAGGGCTGTGCAGGGATGTGAGGGTCTGCTGCTGGGGGGAAAAAGGGGGCTCATAGCAGAGTTCTGGCATGCCCCAGGCTGGGGTTACACTGGACTTCAAAAATCCAGCTTGTTCTCTTTGGTCAGAGCTGCATGGTTTAGGAGCTGACAATGAGGGTGTTTGTTAAATCAGGAGCAAAGTGGCAGCAAGATCATTATGGACAAGTGTGAGCATGTCAAATCCATTGCCACAATCATTTAAAGAAATTGTCAGGATGTTTTCTTGACTGCCTATCCATAAAGAAATCACAACCTGACTTTATGAAGACCTACAGGAAAATCTTAACCTGACAGATACCATAGACAAGAGCAGCAAATCCTTGAAAGATAAGAGAGAGTATGGATTATGCTCTATTTTTTAAAATCTGTACTGCTTCAAACACGAGCTGTGTTCTTGGGAGAGTACACAACACTTGGAACAAGACTAAAAGCATTACAGGAGGATTTCACTTGCCTTTAAACCCCTGCAGACACACTGAAGTCACCAGGGTCATGCAGCTGTACCTCTGTATGCATGTACCTCAGCATCTACAAAGACAGGTTAAGTATGTGTTTCTTCTGAGTTTTCCAGAAGGAGAACCAACTGTTTTTTCCTACAAGGCCATAATCAATACTTTGGAATTTATCTTTTACCTGTTTCTTCTCACTTTTTGCCTATTAAAATAAATCAAAACTACCTTATAAAGCTCCACTAAAATAGCTTCTGGGAACAATACTCTCTCTTTCATATTTGGTATGAGAACAGCATATTCTGTAGCCTGCTGTTATTTCTGTGATGCGTGCCCTGAAAACTGAATTTCAGGGCAACCAAACTTTTCATTACTCTTTTATATGGGGATGAGTGGCTGAACTGTCAAGAATGCAGTCTCTTACCAGAGAATCTGATCCCAAACATGATGTTGTTTTACAGGAACCTGTTCCTATTTCTAAGTTTTACAGTCGATATATCCAAACCATCTCGCCTCTTGAATTCTTATATCAGTTTAACTTTGATAAGCTTCCCTCCCTGACCCTCACCACCAAGGTGATGCTGCAGGGAGTTGCAACAGCTGAGCAGCTTAGATGGAATTTTTGACCAACTCTTCCATCTGGAGTATCCATTTGATAATATAATAGAGGATGAGACAGGGTAGTTGACTGAATCAAATTATTGCAAGTTGCAATTTAAGGGGACAGGTATATACCCCAGTCAGACATAATATATGTCATACTCTTAAGTACCTAGCACCTTCTCTAGGAGGACTTAGCTTAGAAGTGACACTCTGTTCCAGTCCTGAACTTCCTCTCCTGAACAACCAAGTCATCTCGGGGTATCTCAGCCTGGTAATTTCATTTGCTGACCCAGTCAACAAGTAAAAATAATACTTATAACTGAATTGTGGGATCTGTTTCGTGAAAGTCTGAATTATTCCTTGGATTTTCCAAGCTTCCCAGTTTTCCCTAACACAGTACATCTTATCCACATCTATACAGCTCATCCAGAGAGCAAGTAATGTGCCTTAAAGTTGTGGAGTTCAATATACATAATCTCAGGAGCTTTGTTTTTAAAAAACCCCAAACAAATCCCCAATGAGCTGAACATCCCCTTTTGCTTTATAGGGGTAATTCTCCTTATTCCCAATTTATGGAATGAAAAAAGGAAAGAAGATAAAGCTAAACTTATCTTGATGCTGATCAATATTAAGCAGAACTATGAAAAGAACTCACATCTTTTGATGCCCAGTTTAGAGCCTGTATCACATCAAATGAGAAGAAAAATCCTCACAGACACCTGAAAAGCCACCTGGATGCTCCTTTTGGTGAAGAAAATCTCTAATTGCTGAAGCCCCAAACAGCAGATATCAAGATTTTATGAAATCTCTTAGTGATGAGACATAGTTTATCCTACTTATCAGCTTTCCTGCAAAACTAAGTGGCCATTTTACAAAGACAAAACCAAACCCATACAATTCCAAGAAGTCACCCAAACTCAGTTTTACACAGTTCACTGCATCCATTCAGTTCAGAAATGTAAACTCCTTTTTAAGGTTGGATTTGTATATAACCATTACATCATTTTCCCAGTTATCTAAAATGCAACAGCTTACCATGACCAAAAAGAGTTTTATAGGTGAGCCAGCTTAAGAAGCTGCACAATGAAATGGCTTTTTATAGTCTAAGAACTTGTCATTTCTACAGATGGACCCTGTCTCATAAGTGATTGCAGAGCTATACTCAGGGTTAGGTTGGGAGATGTGTTGGTGGAGGAGGAAAGACTTGGATCCAATGGATACTGTACAGCATGAGAGCAATGCTACCTTTATTTTGCAACCCATTATTTTCATATGAACGTGAATCAGAGAGATAAACTATGACAATTTCTTCATAGCTGACTTGTTACAGGATATTGTTTGAGTCTTCACTAATGACTCCTTGAGGCTGGATATTACTGTGATTAGGAGTTGGGAGGATAGAGGTCTGAGACCTTTCAAAGGAAACATTTTGTTCAGAATGGTTACAAGAAAAAAAGTCTGCATTACAGTAACTTTAACAACCCAACCAGGATAATGGTCTGTTCATGTAGACGGTGCTTTTGCTGTTTTAAATGAGGGAGATAAAGTTCATGTAAGATGGGAAGCTGAGATATCCAGCTATTCAGTCTGGGGGGATCAGAAAGCTGTCAGCTTGAGAAATATGAGTATCTATGGAAATGCCCTGGACAAAGAAAGAAGGCGAAGTTATTAGCAGTTGCAAAAAAAAAAAAAAAAAGGGCACTTTAAAATTTCCTTTTTGTTTGTGGCACAGATAAATGAATTAATGAATCTGAGATGCTTCGATACCCTTGGAAGCCTACTGTGATAGATTTTGGTTTTATGCTAAAGCAGGCTGTAGGCAATGCTATTCTGCACTGATAATTATCCCAGAAAGTCTGGTGGTTTGTGCCCATCACTGAGGTTGGCATGAAAAGTTCTACTGGCTTTACTGACAGTGAAATAAAGAAATAGCTCTACACCACGTTCATTTGTAGCAAAGGCAGATAAAAAGCATTCCTTGAAGACAAACACAGGTTTTGTGGGATCTGATTCCCCTCCAGATCTGCTCCTATCTGCTTCAGCCACAAAATCTTAGTTTTCTTATTGCCAAAACTGGCTATTAAAATAACTCACTTCCTTAGAAATTATGCTGTGAGAGAATACATTTTAAAATAAAGCATCCTTTTCTTTCATTATCAGTTCTATCATTTATCAGCTCCAGCTTTAATCACCAGCATCTACCACTTGCCAGTAGGACAGGATCAGAACCAGCACTGTTTGCCCAGACCCTTTAAAACCTCCATTAGTGCCAGGTATCTGGCAGAGGTATCACCAGGCTGTGGTGAACCTTCACCAGAGGATTTCAAGTAAACCATGTATTTGAGAAAAGCTAGAGAGTTTCCTTATTCAAAGCACTCAACTATTTCCATTTCAGTGCAAGTGAAATGGTAAAAAATACTGAGAAATGTCTTATGCATTCAGAGCTTTTTAATGCAAACATATCAACAGACCAACCTACACACTTTAAGAACTAAGACCATGTCTCTATCCTAAAAGAGCCTTGAAGAAAAGTTAAGGACTAGACTCCAGAGAATACTCATTTACTATGAGGGCTATCCAGAAAATGCCTGTGTTCCCTCAAAATACGTTTTCCTGAGGAGAGGGTCAGTGATAAGACACAACTTGTAACCTGAGAGATGATCACTGTTTTCTAGCTTCAAAGAAGAGAAAACCATGTGAGCAAACAACCTCCCCCATGTGCACCACAAAATGTGATCTCTGGGACGAGTTTAATGGAATCAGCTTGTCAAAATGATGAAGCTGGAAAAGCTTTTACAGATTGTGCCCATGACAAAAACTTTAGCATAACGTATATAGTGCAGAGTGGTTTTTGTCATGACAAAAAGGAGCGAATATCATTAATTTAGACACTAAGTGTAAGGTTCTGCTGAAAATCTCCATGGGATAAATTGCAGGAATACAGCCTTGACCAGACAAATGGAGCCAGGCAAGTCCCAGTTCTTGTTAGAAGTTATCGAAAGTGCCATTGAGTTTTTAAAGTCTGTCATCTCTGGTAGATGATAAGAAAAGGGTTGGGCTGTTTTCTTCAGATCTACAAGCATCTGGCTACAGTCTTGCTGGGGCATATACATGATTGGAATCGAAAATGAGCTCTTTTAAAAGTGCTTCTTAAAGGGACCCTATTCATACACAGTACTTTCTCCCCAAATCTTTTATGGGAAAAAAGCTCATTACGGTCACACAGACAAATGCTGTATAATCTTTCACCCTGTCCACTAGCAACGTGTTCAATCCAATTTACAGCACTTCCTGCTATTCTACTTCTGGACTCCCCACACAGCTCTCCTAAATGCATACCCATCCTGACCCACTGCTCCCCACCTGCTGCTCTTTCAATTTCAGGCTTCCCTGGAGCACTGACTGCCATTCATGCCTAATAGCAAGGTGGAGCAACTTGATTATACAACTCTGAAAAGTGAAATTTCTGAGCCTTTTTGAGACACAGAAACACCATAATTAAGACACATATTACTGTATGTTGGAATGCTCTGAGATAGGGATGAGAATGGCCTTCACTTCAGGAAATGTCATTTTGTACCCATGACAATATATATTCATCTGAAAAACAAAACTTGCTGATTGAAGTTCCTTTAAACTCTTTCTCAGCTTGCTGACAGATCTATCCTTTCTCTTTGCATCCATGTCAGCACTAAGGGAAGTAAGGGCTGGCAATTAGTAGAGAGAAATTTTCAAGGATTCATTTACCTGACAAATTCGTACCCTTATTTGAGCCTTTGGAAGGTCCACCTGTAGATTGCAATTTTTTTCCAATAAAGCCTATTTTTTTCATCTACCTTGGGCAATGCTGCTCATTAAGCACACACAATCTGCTTTGAGTACTTGACATTTGGAGCAGGGGTGCTCCAAGGTGACATCAAGCCGTGCAATGGACCACGTCACACAGCTGATGTACAGCATTGTTTTTGCATCCTGGCAGCATTAATGTTAAACCTTGAGCCCTCAAACCATGTACTCAAGCCCATGCTTAAATTCAAATGTGGGAATGCAATGGAATTCAGGAATATAATTAAAATTCAACCTTTACCTCAGGATCCATTTAACAGAAATGGACTCATGTACATGTTTAAATGGTCTGCTTTGTAAAGACAATTTATTGGGCTGAAGTAAGAATTGGGAAGAAGAGATGAAGACATTATTGTGAATTGGATACAGAGGGGGAAAAATGCTGCTATGAAATTATAAAAGCTGGTGAATTCTTTTAGAAGACAAAAAGCATTTTTGATGCAATTCTAGATTTACTGATACTCTATAGCTTCCTGGTTAGGGATGAAGTTTGATTTTCTCTCACTATTTTTCCTCAAGCTAGTCCATCACCACTTGGAGAAGGTCAAACCACCTCCTGGGCTGATTCCTTAACCTGCACAGGAGAGGTGAGAAGCATGTGCAAAAAGCCATCTCTCACAGCACTTACCACTTACAGGGCGAGTATGAAAGCGAGCTGACAGTTCCCTACCTGAAAGTGTACGAACACCTGATTTTTCAGGCCTGTCTGCTTGAATGTTTGGCCAAAGCAAACACACAAAGGGTGTGATTGGAGCCGGAGCAAACTCATTTGGAAAAGTAAGCGAATACTCTTGGACTTTTTGCCTGCGCATGCATTAATGTCCACACAGTTTTTCTTTTATTAGGCATAAGTGGCCTTTCTGGTTGACACTGAGAACCAGAGCATCAGCCTCATTCCAAGGAAACATGCACATCTGCCAGCTTCCCTCATCTGTCAGCATGCCCATGCACAGGGCAGGAGCAGGGGTGAATCAGAAGGACTGAGAGGGACCGACAATAGGGCTTGCATCAAAGGTAGTATTTCCCCGTCTCTCTGAAATGCGGGCATTTTACAAGCCTTTCTCCCTGAAGGAATTAGGATTAGACTTCAAAGCTGCAGAACAAAACAGAGTCATACAGGCACACAATTATTGGACTAAGTCCATGGACAATGATACCAAGGGGTTTAACGTTCATGAGATCTTTTCAGGCTATTGTAGTATCCTTTCTGTTCCGAGAGCTCTCTTGCCAGAGGAAGCCTCCAAGCCCTCTGCTAGCCGCTGTTTTCGCTGGCATGGCAGCACCGCGTGTCCCCAGCCTCACCGGTGGTATCGTATTCCCACTAGAAAGATTCAGTACACATCTTTCATGTTTCTTAATAAAGGAAAGGATTACAAGGTACTAAGAGTATCAGACTTAACCCCACCAGTTCCACTTTCACCCCAATTCTCTTCTTCTAAGCTACTCATTACATCAACTCTAAATTAATTTATCTTAGGTAAACAGCACAGAAAGACTATAAACAGAATCAACTCCTCTTCAACTTGCAACACTTTTTTTTTTCTTATACATTCTTTACAAATAGAAGTGGAAAAAAATAATATATGTACGTAACAGCAAATGTTCTCTCACTATTTTTCTTTTTTTCTGTTTTTTTAAACTGTTTTTATCTTATATAAACAGTGGTGATGGAACTATAAACACCATTATTCCACCTCCATGTTAATACTCTTATTATCTTGCACAAACAGAAGTGAACGAATATGTACATGACACCAATCAATCCTTAGGAAAAAAAAAGGAGAGAGAAGTTTTTATCTTTTATAAACAGCGGAGGAAGAACTTAATGAATTCAAAATGTAGTTTTCCTGTTTATATTATTATGATCCGAAAGTAGAAACCAAATGATGTATATTCAACATCGTGCAAGCAGCCAGTTATGAAATACTTTCTGCTGACTTCAAGAGTAAACGCAGCACTAGTGAAATCTGCAGGTCCAAGGGGTCTGAAAACTGGTGGTCTGACTTGAACCACAGAGCAGGCAATGTGCTGTCTTCTTCCATGATAGTTTTCCAAAGTTCTTCAGCCCCTTCCTTGAAGGGCCACCCAAGATAAAACGGGATAGCTCAATCTCTATGATGAACCCTTAGTACTTGGTCTTTCTGGCGAGATTGCCAGATATAGGGAGGTAATTAATACAGATGGGTTTTGTGTAATGTGGACACCTGCCACTAGAAACTGGGCTCAAACCCCTAAGTCATTTCACAGAGGCCACCCAACAGCTGTTCTACAGTAATGACTTTGGGGCATGATTGACCTAGGTCAGATTTAAACATGTAACTTCAAGCTGATAGGCTCCATATGTCAGTACTAATCCCCATAACCACCCACGCCTTCTGCTTTCTTATTTTTGTGTGTGCTTTTTTCTGGCTGATCTTCTAAAGCCCATCTCTGAGTCTGAAAGATTCTTCCCTCTACCTCATACATTAGCCTTAACCAGGATGAAGAGCAGTTGCAATTTTTTTCTCTTTACCATAGTTTTCTCCAGTGGATCCTCCCTTCCTTTACTTTACTCATGCAGAGTCTACCTCTTTCTCATCCTAAATTGTCAGCAGTGGCAGCTGGGTTTCCCACAAAGGATGAGTAGAGGAGATTTGTTTTTTGCCAGGGCCTGTCCCTTTTCAAAAAAGGAGCTGCTCTTCGGGTTGATGATGCTTTTTTCTGTTGTTATCCTTTGCAAAAGCAACATGAATTTTGTTTCAGCCAGTCTGGCCATAAATGCAAATCTGTTCTGTGGGTTACTGTAGGTACTAAGGAGATCACGAAGGAAAACTTCTGTAAGAAAATTCAGAAAATTTGGGATATTTGGGCCAATCAGGGAATGCAGATCTCCCTGTATTCTAGGAACTAGAAGAAAGAGTTCTGCTTGGCAGCAATCTGCTTTGCTGCACCTCAGACTGTGAAAAAAATCTCCTTAAAATTATAATTGCTTAGATAATCATGATCACGAATATAGAAACAGTGTTATCCCGCCTTGTTTCCCTCCTTTCTTTTCCTTGTATTCCACTTGTTTTCTGTATTTATACATACTCTGAGACCCAGTTAGTGACCTTTCTGCTTGTTATGAGAGAAGATCCCTGAGATCCACAGCTCTGGTCAGCAGGATCTATGCCTAAATTTTCTCTCCTCACCAGCATGTAAAGCCTACATTTTGCAGCCTCTATCTAAAAAGGCTTTTTCAAGCACCAAATTAAACACGCAGGGAGAAGTAAGGCCTTTCAGAGGAGGGTAGCCAGAAATAGAAGAAAAAACCCCATATTTCACCATTTGTTTTGAAAACACCAAAAATGATTAAAACATATTATAAATGAAACCAAACTAAGAAAAAAACATATCTTACCATATGAACAAATTCCCTGCCAAGTTCCATTTTTAAATCAAAGCCATTTTAGGCTCATATGTCGAAGAAGAGAGTCTTAAACTAACAAACTTATGTAATGGATTTTAAAAATCTGCACAGACGTGCTTAACTGAAATTGCCAAATCTGTTCGGACTACATGAGGAGAGAGGAGGAGGAAAGAAAGAGAAGGACGTAAAAAGGTTTGGGATTCATCTGTGCAACTGCCCCCAAGTTGAAACTCCCTTTGAAGTTGGTTCCAGCTTTCAAGGAGCCAAGAATGATGACTCACTCCAATTTAGTTTCTCCCCCTGCCCCCTTTCAGTAGACCTCAAAATCCGTGACAAATACAAATGGGCTTCCTTACACATAGTAAAAATTATGAAGTTACATGTAGATAGCAAAGGGAGAGAAAAGGGAAAGAGGTGAGTGAGTAAGAAGTAAAATGCAAATCCACTAAGACGCTCAAACAAAAAGTAACAAAGGTTAGGGAGCTTTTGGGGTTGGCAGAAAAATGTAGACTGTAAACCAGGACAGAGATGAATTGAGTTGGTAAGCAAAACACTGTTAAGTAGCATGAACACAAGAATATGAATTACAAATACTTGTATATCTAATCCATCTTTTTGGATAGCTCTTTTCACCTAAGAAATACCAGGTTTTGCTTTAATGAAGAGGCTATCATTGCAATCTTCTAGGCAAGTATAAGAAAATATTTATGGTAAGAGAAAGGATTACTCAGCCTCTTGTGTAGCAACTGAAAAGGCAAAACTGGAGTTCTCGTGCTGTCAAGCAAGGACTCCCTGCTTCAAGCACTAAACATCTTCTTTCCCCCTGAAAACTATCCTGATACTCCAATCTCATGCAACAGCAATTACACAAATTCTATGACCTTCTCTCTGTGAAGAATAGAGATGTGAGACCTGCATTGTACCTGTCCCTTTGAAATTCTCCGAAGGCCAAGTGGAACACCCTCTGATCTACTCAGAAGTGCACCTGCTTCTCTCTTCATGCCAAATTTTGGGTGGCCAGGAAGGCCTGCTTACTCTCTCTCGGACTGCCCAAGTGACCTTCCAAGTCTTCCTACGAGTCGTTTGCATTCCTTCATCCGACATCTGCCAAGGTCAGCTACTATGAGGCCTCTTTCTTTCCCCTTCAACAGATTCCCCAACCAAATTCTGTTCCTTTAGGATTTCAGTGTTAGCAATAACAACAAAATTACATCTGCATCGATGACTGCACAGCCGTGCCTCCCTGACATGTATCTGTGCTCACTTTCCGGTGTTCAGATAAGACTGAGTCTGGATCCAGGTTTAAAAAGCCCTTCAAAACCCACGGCTCGTGAGGTGGTTCAGGGGCAGCGTCCTGATTTAAGCCTCTCTCTGTACTCATCTGACAAGAATGCTGTGAAGACCAAAGGGTAAAGAGTTATAATTACTTAGTATCATAATCATAGGAGAGCAAAGGGAGTTCTGCTGCTTTTTAAAAATTAAAAATGTGTTCAAGTTCAAGAATGCTTCTCTGTTAAATTTACACAGAAAAATAATCTCAGCTCATAATGATGAACAATGACTTAACAGGAAAAATAAATCACAGCCAGAAGGCAAGTCCCAGGATTGTGCAGTCACTAGAAGATATAAAATATATGAAAAGTTACAACAGGGCCACAATAAAATATCCACATCTGGGGGCCGAAATCACTCTCTCTGTTAACTCCTGTACAACCCAGACATCTACAGATGTTTCTTCCAGTCACACTTCTGCAACTGCAAGGCCTAGGAAACACACTGTCAGCGACACATTCTCTACTCCACCGCCTTCCATGAAGAGCATGGGTGTAACCAAGGGAGAATTCACCCGACTGGGGCGAGGGAGTTCAGAAATCACCTCAGGAATGTCTCATTACAATGGGATTTGCAGACTGTTTATACAGGCACTTGCAGCACTCTTCTTTAGATTCCTTGTTTGGATCAAGGTCCCTTTATGTGAGGCACTGAAGATCTGGGTTCCAGGGAGCCTGTCTCTCCCAACAGCACAGAACCACCATCACTTGCTACCAAGTGCATGAAAAGGACATGACATTTTAGGTCTCATTTCTCCAAAAGAAAAGGATGGATCAACAGTTTCTTGGAAGGTCCCAACAGTAAGTGGCAATCAGCTCAGACTGAGGAAGGTCTAATCTGAGTTTCGGTATTGCTTTGTGCCCATAGCTTTAATCTAGGAATTACCAAATGATATTAAGGTTGTACTTAATGATCTTGAAGGTCTTTTCCAACCTAATGATCCTGTGATATGCCTTCATCGTCATCCCCAAAGGGAGGAGTTGTACTAGGTGAGTCTGGCCACTGATCCTGACCAAACCTTTAAAACAGGCTGGGAATCCCTAGGGCAAGTGGCAGTGAAACAAAATACCCATGCTAAATCAACCTGTTCTCATGGCCTTCTCACAAAAGGAAACACAAGCTTTGGAAAGTCGTTATTTACTTCCCTGACTGCAAACTCTGTGCATCAGATGAAGCACCTCTGGGATTTGGTACATACCAAAAGAAGATGGACATTTGAGCTATACTATACACCAAAACATCAGCAAGACAAGAGACTGAAATACACCTGCCTTTACACTTCCAGTTGTACAAAATCTTCTGTGTTGTGTAGGTAGAGGATGACTTTTGTTTAAAAGGTCTTAGATGGCTGGTTTTAGAAGGTCCTAATTCTCTCAGCTTTTACCAGCTTCCAAGAAAGTTGTGAGTGCTCAGCACCTTAACATAATGATTCAGAAAGAGTCATGCATGTTCTGATCTTTGAAATTTTAAATTCTAGGTTTTTTTAAAAAAAGGGAGAGAGAGAAATTGACACTTGTTTCATAAATGAAATAATAACAATAAACCAAAAGTGCAACTCTTTCAGCTTCAGTTCACCTTCTCTGCATGTGTAGAAGTGTTTTTCTGGGTGGAAGGCTGTGTTAGGAAAATGAGTAATTTCCAGCTGGGGCAATGTAAAAATAAAAGAAATTTAATTTGATCAAAGGAGTGATATCTTTTCCTTTCTCATACTGGTATTTGCTGCCAGATATGGGAAAGCTGTGACTCAAATCTGTAAATGCTTCTGAAAACATGATGGCTTGCAATAGAATGTGCAAGCACTTACTTACAGCCACCTCTTTAATCAGAAGTAAAGAAGGAAGGATGGTCTATGGGCTAGTGAGGCTTTGCAGAATTATCACAAAATTCCACCAGCCCTGTGGTGAATAGCTACTCCAGAGGAGTTAGCCTGCCACAGCTATCTGGCACCACTGGCCTGATAGGTCAGTGAGGAGCAGAAAGAGAAGATCTTTTAAATCCTCCATCCCACCAACAACCTGCCAAACCCCAAACTCCCCACATTCCTGCACCCTAGAGAAGGCCAAGGTTATGCAATACCTGTTTAGAAGAAACTGCTAAGAAACAAGAACACCTGGGAAGCATTCTCGGAAATTAGGGTGACTCACAGTGAATCCCAGGGCAAGAAAGTTTGTGTGAACACTTCTGACCAGTTGGAGGAGAACTTGGTTTTCCACAGGGCTGAAAAAGCATGAAAAAGTATAGCAGGAGACAATTAAAATGCATCACCACACTACAGCAACACTGTGTTCTTTTAATGGGCCCATTCCTTCAACAGATGTTTGAGCAGTAGGCTGCAGCCTGCTATAGCTGAACCCACAGAAAACGGACATGTGCATTGTTCAGCTTTTGGAAAGTACTCTGTGGCCTTTCAGAGTTGTGGTATAAATGCAAGCCATACCTGATCCCAACTCCCAGGAATAATTAAGAGCCAGTGCCAACATCTATTCCAGCTCTGATTTACAGCTCTTGTCAGTATAAATACAACTGTCCTTTTCTGCCATTTTTGCCTTAACAAAAAAATGCAAGCCAGCCTGATCTTTTACCCAGAACACTGCTGAGTAACTAATCCTTTAACCACGCCAGTTTGGGAGGGAACAACAAAGGCAACAGGCATTTTCTTCTGGGAAGGGTTGCATATTTGGACTCTGAAACTTCTTCATTTAAAAATGCTGATGGAATTCCTGAGCTCTGTATTACTAAATACATATAATGAACTTTTGAAAAGACTTTGTTTAGACATACAATGCATTTTGCTAGGACTATGACGCCAAGGAACAAAAAAATATCCTGTTCAAGTTTTGAAAATATAAATATTCAAAGAAATTCCTAGCATTATGGATACCTGCCTAAACTGAACTTCCTGAATTTAAGCCATAAGTTCAGGTGAAATGGACAGAAAATAGATGAAGAGTCTGGAGCTATTTTCAGAAAAGCTGGTCCCATGAGTCAGCTTTGCCTTGGATTTCTAGAAGCCAGCATTAAATGTGGGGTTTCATTCTCTGCTTTGATACTCACTCCATTGTATGATTTAGTAATTTTCTGCCTCAGTTTTCCTTTGGCACTAGGGAATAAATTCAGTGGTAAAATAAACTGTTGTTTTAAAATGATAATATGCAACTGTCACAAGAAAAAGACCTGGGTCCCTGAAACACAGCTCAAAGAGGATACAAGACCCAAGTTCCATCAGCCCTAAGACAGTCAGTATCTGAGATACTGAGAGTCTTAGCATAAACATGCTTTGAGTGAGATTTCCTGCAACTTCTGTTCATATTTCTGAGAACCAGGAACCCTTTCGAAAAGGAAAACCAGAGAAAAGAAGGGCTCTAAAGGGAGCTTAAAGAAATCTTGTTTGCTGCAGCTCTTCTGCTGATCATTGAAGTTTTAATGTTTTCAGCCAAACCTTTAAAAATACTTAAGACACTGTGGATCTTCTCAAGGCCTTTTGTCCTTTTTTTTTATATCTAATAGCATGACAGATATACTGCATTAGGTACAGAACACCAGATCAGCATTCTTGCTGAGCAGATGGAGCACAGATGGAGGATGCACCTGACCTCAAAGCTAGAGCAAAAAGAATTGGTATGACTTAGAATCAGTCCTAGGCACTGGGATGTCAAATGTTGCTGCCACCCAGCTCTCTATCCACCACTGCTACAATGCTGCCTGAAATGCTCACAAAGCAGATTTTGAAGTGCTATGGTTCAAAATTCAAGGTAATAAAACAAATAATAAGTGGTTATAGTTTTCTTGAAAATGTTTGGTAATAAACTGGTACAGTTCAGGGTTTGTTGCTTCAAAAGGATGTCAGATGTCTGTAGAGTTGGAATAGAACTTGAGCAGCTTGGGCAGGTAAGTCTGCTTACCACGCTAGGGCAAGCTGTCTGCACTAATGAGTCGAAATATACTTGGCTTTTCTGCCCACCTGAAGTGAATATCTCCCCTTTTAACCCTAGTGCCATAGCAGAAACTGTACAGTCACAGAAACCTGGGCTTTTTCACCCCTCTTCCCTCTCCCTCTCCTCTGCAAATGGCCCCAGACTCTGGGCTCATTCTCTTCACATTTTTAGGTACTTGTATAGTCCACTTCTCCATTTTTTCAACAACCATTTTTAAAGTACCCTTTATAAATTAGAGAGATGTATGTACAGGTGGGAAATGGTGGCACAGAAAAACTAAGCCTGAGGTTTGCAATGGTATTTTGATTCCTATTTCCTAGGAATTCAAACCGACTTTATTATCCACTTCATCTGCTAAGAAGAGTAGAAGCTCAATTACCTGAATATCATGCAAAACCACTAATAAGTATCTGGCCAGTAAAAGGTTCAGACCATGCATTTATTCCAATTTTTCATTGGAATAAACAGGCTATACAGGACACAACCCAACTTGAGATAAATGGAAATTATTCTGAAATTATTCTGAAATTATCCTAAACCAAAACAAAAATTACTGAACTTGAAGCTTTAGGCGGTGCTTGGACTCCAATCTGCTTATTCTGAAGTGCAAGCACAGGCCTCAGTGTCATTTCCACTATCACTTTCTTGTTTTCCTCTCTCTGTACCACATACCATACGACAGAACATATCATGAAACCCAGTATCATCTGGGTGCATACAACTAGGACGACTTGAGATTTTTCCAATAGAACATATGGCCATTGGAAGATGCCGATTTATCAAAAGTGAAGCACTGAAAATACAACAATTCCAATGAAATTTCGTTTAGGGGGAAAAAAATTGAATGATCTGCTACAACCGAGTCAATATTGCATCTCAATATTGCACCTTCTAGAGGGTTTTTTATTCAGATGAAATCGCACAATAGAAATTAAAAAGAAAAGTAGAAGTCAGAACAAATGTAGGAAGTTTTTAATGGACTATCAATTAATTTTTTGGAGCAAAACCAGGGGCACTTATGCCAGAAAAGGATGAAAACACACACCAACCCTCCCTCCCCCTGAACCAACCCACAGAATCCTACAGTGCTCTGAAAACCTGAAAATGAATTCTCTCCATTCACCTCTCGTTCTGTGCACATGCTAAAAGAAATAAAAATCAGTTCAGCTTTGTTATGCAGATGAGAGCAGGATACTTGGAGACAGGTCTCTATTTCCTAAATGCCATGGACTTGCAATGTTTCAGACCATCTTGGGAGCGGCGAGTGGAGGAAATAACAGGGAGGAAACACTGATGCTTACAGGATCTGCTGCCTAAATGCTACATATATAAACTTAAGCACTATCAGTGAACTCTACTGAAATCCTAGGGCTACAATGATATCTGCAGTGGCATCAGCCAGTCTGTGGGCTGGGACAACAAGGTCCCTTGCAGGAGGTGATAAATAGGCTGAGGTTGCACAGTCCCTCTGACCTTTTGCCTGACACTACTAGACTGGGTCTGCAAAAAAGTCTTGTCTGAAGCACACAATCAGAGGATGAGGCTGTGGCTCCTGATGCTGATTTCAGCATGGCCCAGGCTGTGATGTGCTGCTGTGGGTCAGGGCCAGCTGGGTCTGTGCTGCTACCAAGCCCGTGGCTCTGTGCAGAGTTAGCACAAGGATCGAGGTAAGTGTTTCTAAGTGTGGAAGCACAGCAGATCCCATACAGCAACATAACCTGAGGTTAAACTCCCCTAACTAACTCTCAAATCTCCGTCCTGATAATGTGCTAAGCCTCCAGCCCTGCATTTGTCGAAGCAGTGTGGCTCTCAGAGAAGAAACACCACGTTCTGCTCTGACTCCGTGGGGGGCTGAACCACCATTCCCACAGCAATCAGAAAATGAGAGACATGCGAGGACATAGTTCAGGCCTGAGAAAACCTTACCCTAATTGCTGATTACTAAAGTACCATAATGTGCTAGAGAAGAAAGGATTCCTGAGAACATCAGGACAGGACATTAGCAGATTAATATTAATCTCTAGAGTTCCAGATTCATTTCCTGTCCATGCTAATGTCCTTTTGATTACTGCAGAAAACAATCACACAAAAAAGTTCAATTACAAACATGAGAAGAGATTTAAAATATTAACATTTTCGAAGCTTTCAACCAAATATGTGTAATTAAATGAAAACCTAGGCTAATGCAACGTTAAAGTTGAGATTTTAATTGTGCAAAGGTCATGGAGTTTAGCATCAAAGTTCATCAGTACATTTAATCATACTGGGCCAAAATCTGTTCTCAGTTATATTAGCATAAACTTACATTATCTTTACTTTAGCAAGTAAAGGTTGCTATATTTTCATGCTACATCAGTGTGTATAAACATTACAACTTCCTCACAACGTATGCAACACACAAAGCATTACATGTGTACTAAAAGGCACATTGTAGACGTGAGACAAAGCATAGTTGAATTTAATTACATTGTCTATGCAGAAGTTCAATGAAAAAAAGAAGAAGAAAAAAACCACTGCCTTTTCAATTGCACAAGACTTTATCACTTGTCAAATTATTGCACATTGTCCAGGACAGCATGATGAAAAATTGTATCCCATGCCTGCAAGACAGCAGAAGTATATTCACTGTACTGTTGCACAAGCAATATCTGAATCTTCACAGTGAGTTAGGATCATTGCACAACCAAAGACCTACATTCAAAAGACGGCCTCATTTTGTCTATCTAACCTTGCACTGTGCAGTCAGACTTGCATATGCAGTGCCAGCTATCCACCAGAACCCCAAGGGACTGCGCTGTTGTTTTCCTGCAGAGAACAATGTGCTGAGCTCTGAGAGCTTTTGCACCCAGAAACAGTCCTGTTTGTGAGCTCAGTGCAGCAAACAAGTGTGCTTGCCTGCACAAAACTGCATGTGAACAAACCTTGCTTGAAGCCCATCTAAAAATCTGGTATAAAATGTCCTCGTTCTCTTTTAAAAGACAACATAATTTAAAACAGGAGAAAACAGAATAATAATGTACTTTATTGGAATAAGTAGGTCATCAAAAAATAAATGCGCCTACGTTTATTGGAACGTCTAGTCCTCATAAATGGCTTAATGGATTTTTTTCAACCTTACTGAAACATTATTCACCTCTGAGCTTAGAATAAGCTTGAGAAATTTCAGCCAAAAAGGTAATTGTTTCAGAAAGTTATAAACCACCAAAGATAGGGGGCTTGCAATAAAAGTGCCGTCTCAACCATAACTACAATAAATACAGCTAATGAATAAATGTGGTCTGGCAAGAACAAATAAAATATGAAAAGTCTAATGTGGCCTGCACAAAATGCAGGAAGGTAATTGAGTGAGTAAATGCCAAATGAAGGATGACCCTATCTGCTGAAGAATTCATCTCAGTGCAAGATTTGGTGAAGGACCTCAGGAACCAAAAGCGAGATAGCTACATTCTGAAGTGGAGGAAAACCTCTCCTCATTTGTTAACAGCAGCTGTCCCAAAGCAATAATGATGCATCAAAGATCATACATTAGAACTCCCTGCATGGGTTATGTCCAACTGAAACACTGACAAGACCCTACCTTCTTTCTCTTCCACAGCTTCCAGCTCAAACACTATCAACCTGCATAAACACCCAGATACTCTTCCCAGTGGCATCTCCTTCTGTGGCAGCCCTATAACCTGACTCCTGTCTTAGTCATCTTGGGTACCTGCAGGACAATTATGTGTACACATCACATTCTTATGCTCTAGAACTGTACAGAGAGCACTGCTTTCCAACAACTTCATCATCTTATGATACAGTCACAAGTGCCTGTTTATATACATGCATGTGAAAGGGTACAATTAGTTTAAATTGGATTTCAGCTTCCACTGTAAACAACCAGAGGTGTGCATTCCCTACTGCCATCTAGATACCACCAAAATTTTCCTCTACCAACTGTTCTTGAAAAGTATATTGTGAAATCTTGAGAGAAAAGCTAATCTTACATCACTTGGATTTAAGATATGTAGACAGACAATTACAAGCAAAGCTTCAATATCACCATTGATCCTGCCTTGAAATCCAGCCACACCCATACTTCAGTATGACCTTTTTTGGTTCAGCTGTGGAATGTAGTACTTCAATTAAAATGTCGTTCCCCACGTCCTAAGGCGTCATTTGAGGAGGATTTGGCAACTGAGAGAGGTGTTGTTTATTCCTCAGCTGCCTGGATGTTATAAACTTCTCCACCAAAATAAACTAACAAAACCAAACAAATTCCCAACTGTGATAAACTATAACAAGTTGCTCAACTTGTGAAATTGTAAGTGAAAAGGAATTAGGAATCTATTTCACAGATGATATTTATACCTTCCAGGTAGGGAAGTCAAGGGAGAATTTGAATGAGGAAAAGATGATGGAGTCCTTGTATTATCTCTTTACAAGAAAGATGCTGTTAAGGATGCTGGACCACCATTTCTTTAGACAATTCTGCTGAACTTCCTATATTGCAGAAAAAGGAAAGAAAGTACACAAAATATAATCCACTATTGCCTTAATGAGTGTTGCAGTAGCAAACAGTGCCACGTTTTTTACGTCTCATTTTGTAATTCACTCTGCCCTACACTTTGCATAGAACATCACCTTCATCTCTGAATAATGTGCATCAGCAGTTGTCAGAGAACTAAACTACCTCTGTAAAACAGAATCTAGAAAGAAATGTAATTCAATGCTTGTGTTGTAATTGTACTTTTTTAATTAAAAGGTTATCAAAATCTATTTCTTGCTATTTTTAGGAGTTCTGAATTGTCATTAATCTGATTTAAGATACAGTGAACTTGGTGGGAATTTCTCTATTAGCTCAACATTTTTTTATGTGGTCCTTCTGGAAAATATCAGTAAATAAAAGATATATATCAAATCATAGTATGTTATTTCATCTTTTAACTATTTCTTATAGCATGCCATCTAAAGCACTTCCAAAACACTTTCCAAATTATGAAAACTCCCAAATTCTTGGAAAATGTCAAGTGTCTTGAATTCCTCCTTGTGAAACTGCAAATATTCTATTGCTATTTGACAGAGTTAGTTTGCTGCAAAATCTCTGTATTTTTGCTTCAGTCTTTAGAGTAAGAGTATCCACAGCTTTGCAATTTGTAGATTTAGGTTTGTCTCAGGTTTTTTTTAGATATTTTACAATTCAAAAACTCCAAAGAATGAGACCTGTTAGAAGGAGCAACATTTCCATTTGATTTGGCTTAAAAACCTGTGTTTGAAATTTTAGAACATCAACACCCCTATAGAAATAGTTAACCACAGACAGGGATAAATGTCTTACTTTCATGAATTATCACAAACAAAGGGCTGGATATTTTGCAAGTATAACTTAGCATGTTACAACTAAGATCTAAATAATCATACTGATTTTACAACATCTAAAAATGTGGCCAGACATTCTTTTGGCTAGTGGATATGCTATTTCAACAGCTTGGTGTTCTATCATTTCATTCTTGCTTGATACTTAGAGCCATCTTTTCTCTATCAGTGTCACTAAATGTACCATTTGGAAGCACGTAATAGTCAAAACACAGCATAAAGGAGAGCTTTTCTCTCTGCCTGGACTGGTGACGTAGGTATCTTCTTCTGAGAGGCTGTTTATCAAGCCAAGCTATGCTGACTGTTGAATGGCTCAAGTTCACATTGCAGCTGATTTGTCTGCTCAGTATTTCAGCATGAATGTGAAGCCCACAGCAAAACTGCCATCCTTCAAAATCATCTCATCCCTGCTCAGCAAGCACAGCACAATGACAACACTGTGGCTTTCACTGCAATGCTCATTGTACAGGCTTTCTCTACCCTTTGCAAAGTCAGTTCAAATTTCCTATTTTTCTAGTTCCCTCTTTTTAAGGCCCTCTTTTTAATACTCTTGTGCTCCTTGGTACTTGCAAAGAAGGAGGCCATAGCACATCCTCACATGCTTCATGCAGGAGAAGCCTAGAGGGCACTCACAACTCGGGTGGGCGAGCTGGCAAGCCTTGGAGGTGGCAACAAAGATCTGTAGAGAAATTTTTATAATCAAACAGAACAGCAGGCAGCGACCAGAATTTTAAAAGGCACCCAGAGCCAAAGGAACGACCCTAACCTGCTAATGTACTCTTGAAAGTACCTTCAGGCAATCAGTGACATCTTTAAACATCTAAATGCTTTTGATAATCTGGCATCCAACAATTAGATCCCTCCATTGCAGAGTTCCTGGAGGTGGGAAAAGTGACAACAGTATGCATGTGTTGCCAAATGCAACACACAAAACCCTGCTGTAAAGGCTGACATTTATCTCTCATCCTGAATATCAAGATATGATCCAGAGAGGCTACGCTGTCCATCATGCAGCAGTCCACTGTCTGGTTCTAGGTACCAGATCATCCCTGCACGCTACAGAAATAATTGCAATCTATTTCTTTTCAGTATGAAGTGAGGGTGTTTATGAAGCTCCAGACATTATTTGCCCAAGGCAAAATTTCCATTTACTTCACGGGTTCAGAAAGTATTTTTCATTTACTTTAGTATTGTTCATTTGCTTTATTATAAGCATTTGTTCCAATTCCAAAATACAGCAAATCTAAGAATTAAGAAATATGCCTAGTCAGTCAGATGTCTGGATATCACTAAAAATTGGGATGGCAGACCATTCTGAATCCCTATTTTATGGAAAAAATCGTTGTTCAGGAAATTGTTTCCTTCAGCAAATGACATTTACAATTCAAAGAATCAAACAAAAAAGTAAAATAAAAAAGGGAAAAAATCCTAAAAATAATAATTAATTCAGATAAGCAAATGGTTAAACCCAGTCAGAAATCGGGGTTGCTCTCCAGTTTAATTTGATTTTGCTCTCTAAAAATGAGCACCGAGCTCTTCTCTTACAGAGAGCTAAATACCAGCTATTCCTGAAGCATTATGAGAGCAAAGAAAGGATTCAGGAGAGCTTTCTCCTCTGAACCTCTTTATTTATCTGACTGGGATCAGGTATAACACTGTCATTAGCACTTGCTCAGCTCCGAAGTCCTGGGTGCATCGTGCCCACTGGCATCTCCGGACTCCCAAGGGGGATGACTGTCTGTTGAAGAGCAGTGCCAGCCTCCTCCTATTCCCCCATCCCTGCTGGCACCCTGAGGCAAGCATCTGGGAGTGCACGCTGCCCCTCTCTGAAGCAGGTGCAAAGAATGGTAGTCAGCGTGTTTGCTCCCCATGAGCCTGCTGCAGGCAGACAGAAAAGCCTGGAAATCCCTCCAGTAACCCTCCCGGGGGAGAATGAGAATTTAGCCAAGTGCACTTAAGACCAAAATTGTTGCAGAAAGGAGACACATACACTTGTTAAAATCCGTCTGTAACATTGCCTCCCATCCTCCCCTTACTGTGGACCGATCTGGATTTCTAAAGAGTATAATTATGTCTTGCACAATGATTATGAGCTTTGGGAGCTCTCAGAGAAAATTTCCTCACTGCACATGTGGCCATTGGCTGACATACCAAACACATATCACACTGTTATTCATTTATTTATTTATTTTAACTCCGCATTTTGCTGAGAGAAAGAGGCCAAAGAGGAAGGACAGACACCCAAGCCCAGGGCCAGGTTCTGCACTAACCTGGTGTGTCCTGGAAACCAAAGTGAAGAGCCATTAGAACGGCTTTTGTTTCCAAACACTCCTGTTTCTCTGACTTCCCACTACCAACAACAGGACATCCAATCTATCTGTACATTACCAACACACTCTATACCAAGGATTATTGACAGATTCTTGATCTACCCCACTTATTTAATGTTTTCCTTTGACAGCCATACGAAATAGATTCTGTCTCCCCTAAGGCAGATGCTCAAAATTCACTATAAGCCCATGCAGCGACATCAAGGTTTACAATCATTGTCAAGCTACCTGGAAGCTTTAAAAAACCCCACAGACTGGCAAAATGCTAACAGCAAAAATTACTCTAATACACTATCCTTCTTTCTGAATGCATCACTCACGGGCTGGACATGACCTTTGTCAATAGGAGATGTCTTTGTACTGAATACAATTAATGTTTTTATTAAAAAAAAATCTTTCCTGAATGAGAGAACACATTGTCCACTCATGTGAAAACGGCACCACTATTTATCACAAATGATACAGCCAGTCAAGAATAAAAGAAATTATTTCACCTGCATGCTGTGAAAATTTCAAGGCATGTAAAGAATAGCATCAGTCAGATTGTATGGCTGAGGGTAATGGACATCATCTTTTTCCCATCCCAGTCACCATCTTTTCCATTTCCAAAGGGCCTCCAAAGATGAAAATGAACTTGACAATCATTCTGCAAGGCAAACTGATCCTGATTCTTCCAGTCACTTTGTAATTCACTGCAGATGGTAAGAGTGAGATGTTTACTGGCTGGCAGGTAATGAGCCTCGTTGTAGGTAATAGTGATGGACGGGCAATCTCGCCTGCTGACAAGGAGGCAACTCAACATGGGCACATGGCGTTCATCCATGACTTCATGGAAAAGGAGAGCTGTGACAATGTACACAGGTTATGAACTACCCTCCTCTGCTAATGTCAGCATGCAGCTACACTTAAGCCTTTCCAGTTCACATTTAAGCAGCATAGAATTGATCCTGATTGTCCATGAAAGTAGAACAGTCAGATTTGTGACCTAATGTTTACTCTTCTATAAGAAGAAACTTGATCTGTTTAAACATCTAGATATTCCCTCTTCCCAGGTAATGCCATTCATCACAGCTGTCAGTGCTTCTTTAAAAGAGAAATGACCCTCAGGCATAGGGTCTTCCCCCTCCGTGGAAGAGCTATGCACACCTTTGCCAAAAGAACAAACAGCTCCTTTTTTTTTCCACTGGGCTTGTATAGACTTTGTGAAAGACCTATACACACTGAATTATAAATCAGTACTTCCATCTCCCCACCCCCATATAAAGCAACTTGTATTAAGACCTACACACTGCCCTGTTGTTTTTTTTTTTAATCTCAGACATAAGGGTAGTGGATTTGGACAAGCTCAGCCATTTGATGAGATATACTTAAGCAGTATTTCCAAGGGAAAATCGGAGTAATTCAGAAATGCAACAGAAGATAACAGAAAAGCTCTAACTCTGTTCCTCCTTGTAACTCTAGGAAGTAAAAATAAAAAATCATACACTCAACCAAATACCACTGATGTCTTTTGTTTCACCAGAATGTATTCCTCCTAAAGAAAGTGGGTATGGCTAATATTCATAAAATGCACGTTTTAAAAATGCATTTGTTTACATACATGTATGTAAACATATACACATTTAAACATGGATATTGTTATTCCACAGATAGACACATGGTCTTAGTTTTGCTTTTCTGAGTCAAATACCCTTTCCCTCTTTCCCTGGTGAAATCTGATCATTTGTACTGTAGCTGGGCTTCAAGACGTGATAAACGATCCCAGTGCTATGCAAGTTTCATCCAAAACCTGTCTCTTCATAGATTCACTCCACATATTCTTTCTACTTTAAAGACTCATGTGATCATCGCTTTGATCCGTTCTCCCTCAGCTCTATTAGGGGCACCATCTCTTCAGGGCCTGCAGCTTATAAAAAGACCACCATATTTTGATATGCCTTTGATGTTGTCTTCCAAAGTATCTTTGATTTTTAAGTTCTGTTCAACTTTTTCACCATTAACCTTGATTTTGCTTAGGAATTAATAGATCTATAGTTTTATTGGAAGGCTAATTTAGAAATTCTGTTTTTTCTGCCACTATTTTTCCCCTCTTAGCTGTAAAGGTAGGTGAAACAGTACAAAGAAACTGACCGGTGCTTTAAAAAAACAAAAGAAGCTGTAGATAAGCTATAAGATAAGCATCTTTCTTGAGTTTTGAGTTGTGCTTTTTGAGCAAGTCTCTTACTGAATCATTAAGCTGCCAGCAAATGAAGTGGTTCTGCAGGATGATAATGAGCCACACAGACCCTCCACACGGCCACTGGTGACTGAGAGCTGTTACTAATGGATGACTACTCAGTAGGACTGTGGTCTCAGTCCTGTGCTTGAAGACTGTCTCCTCCTCACAGGACACTTGCATTTCTCCTTCTTTTGACACTCAGCAAAGATGCTGAAACTGTAGAGGCCAAAGGAATCATATAATTTGAAGTAAACTAAACACAGAGCAGCAAAACACATTCTCGAGAGGAGAAACTGGCACTGTCTTTCAAGTCTCTTTAGTAGGTATTTTCAAATTTTAGCTTATGATATTTGAGATTTATTCCCCCTCCTCAGGCACCACTATGTGTGACTGAAGATTCATTTTTGCTGGTATAAAGAGACAGATGAAGGCTAAAACCAGGTCAGCCACATACCCGTGCACACTCCCCCCACCCCGGGAATTATTTATACACCCTGACTACATTCAGGTGACATTCAGACATGTTTCAGGTTCTTGAAAAAAAACCCAGCTTCTGCAGATGAAGTTCTATATCTCAGTGTGCCTTTCCTTCATTTAAAGCTATCCTGCTTTTCCTCCACAACAAAGTTTACTTCCTATTCTCCTGAGGAACAACTTCACCCCCCTCTCCTCAGTTAAAGAGAACTGCTTCTGATGAAGACAAACACACAAAGTCCTTGCAGCAGCTGTCATGGGCAAACCCATCCCTTTCAGTAACTGCATAGGGCCATCACTGCAGCCTGTTGCCTTTGCAAAGGCACCGCCACACAGTTTAAGGGTTCCTTCCCAAGAGCACTCGTAGCGCTGCCACAATTATCATTCTGGGCTAACACTCTAACACCTAACCCTTGGGACACGCGGAGCTTCTGATGAGACACTGCGATGAGAGAATCCAAATGCGGCTCATCAGATCCGTGCCCTCTCCAATGATCCTTCCTATCACTCATCGCACTTGCTATCTCAAACATCTTTGGCACAGAAGCACAGGCTGGGCGCTACATGACCTGCTCACAGCACTTCTCACCCTCCACCGCTTAAGTGCACAGTCTCACATTGTAGCGGGAGTCCCAGCCCGGGCTCTCCGCGTAGCCCCATGGCCCGGCACAGTTCTGACTGTATCACGCCTTTCCCGGAATCTTAGCCCCGCTGGAAAGCATTCAGCATTGAGAGGACCCATCTTTATGCTGATAACACTAAAATATAAAATAATGCCAACAGCTGGTGCTACAAATGGCTTTTAAAAACGATGTTCATTCACTAAAATTCCTCTTGCTACTTTTGACATGAAACACGCAGTCTCTAATTATTCTGATCAAGACGGTGAAATACAAAAACAAACTTTAATTGTGTTTAACAGATATTTAATCAGGACTCACTGAACTACAGATTAAAGCTGAAATTCATAAACCATAATTACCCAATTGTCGCAAGCTTTTTGGTCCACATTCTGCTTCCGTCTGGGCGTCTGGCACTTTGCCCCGAATTTCTTTTAGTGTCTTCTCAGTTTCATTGCTGTTCATGTTTTCCAGCAGAGATTTAGCACAGATTATAAAATATCTGTTCTTGGCAACTTTATTAGTTGTTTTTTTCTTAAAAAGATTATATCCCACCTATCCCCATTCTGGGGCTGAATGAACAGGCATATACATGGGTTATTTCTTGCCATGGGCTGTCCTTCCTAACTGCCAGGGTAATCACCTGTCCTGCTCTGGCCCTGATTCCCTGACCATGGCCCTGCCACCAGAGCATCATCTGGATATTGCTTTGAGTGTGCCATGCAACATAACTGCCATGAATTACTCCTTCCTTTCTCCAGAGACAGAACTGGGTGCAATATGGTTTCCTGTTTTGCTGGGGCTTTTTTATGTACTTGATGCTCAGTATTTATATTTAAGGAGACATGATAAAAGAAACACACTTCCCATGGGAAGCAGGGGATGGTACGGTGTACATTAACCACCAGTTCCTCAGGGATGTAACTGCATGGGTCCAGACTGCCTCCCGAGCAAGTGACAGATTTTCCTTTAGCACAGAGAGAAGGATTGTGCCAGAGAAGCCTGGCTGTTGTTGACTGCAGTTTTCTGGGGACCTCCAAACATTGTGTGCAGGTTATGTCGGTACCCCAAAGGCAAGGATTCCCTCCCCAGGAAGCATTCTCAGGACCTTGCAAGGGAAGATTATGTGGCCTTTCAGACACAGGAAAAACAGTTTAACAAACTCCGGGTCAAAGCGGTGAAAACAAAGACACTTCACCTTATCAGAGTGGGGAAGGAGGTTCCACACACACAGCCTGCTCTGTTGTGGGGAAACACAGAACTCCTGTCAGCCCTAATGCCTCAGAAATTTGTGCCATGAGACACAATGGAGTGAGATATGGAAAAGATGACAGTGTGGAAGATGGGATCTCAGTGGTCCGCTGAAGATACAAAAAAGAGTGAGCTTGATTCAAAACCAGGATGGCCTTCTATGATGTCTACTTGCTATTGCTTTTTCTCTTAATAGCTGGAGTGCTCTTGAAGAATTCCTAGTCTGGGTGAAGATATATGGAACCACATACTGAAGTTTTGCCAGAGGTTTCAGTCCTTCAGGGCCATTCATAAAGTTCAAACAATTTCCTGGCAATAAGAATGAGAACACAGGCTAAACTTTTACCTATTCCTTTGGACTTGTTCTTAGCTAATGTGCAAAACATGTATGTATTTTTTTTTATTTTTTGCATCTTCCAGACATTTTTCATCATCAAAAATAGTATTTGATACATTAATTTCTATCATGGGCATTATGCCCTATCTCCACTTCCACTTCTTTTGAGGAGCCAGGCAGTGAACCAGTCACATTCCTTCTTCATCAGCTGCTTCAGAGCAAGTCTTAAACAAGAAGCAGTGTACCACCTTAGTAGTCACTGCTGCATGTATATCAAACTGCTTTTTGTTTGTTTGCTTCTGAAAGCTACTCTAAGCTTTCATACTTGACAGTCTCTGCAAGAACCCATATCTCACATTTCACAGCAGTCAGATACCAGCATGTGAACATGGAGAGACAGGGAGAAGTATGCTATTTCTTTTGTTTCTTTTCCTACGGAAGAGAGATTTGATTCTTTCTGTCAGCTACACAGTCTGAAGTCCAGTCACAGTTAGGTCTTTGCAGCCTATGCAGAAGTCTGACAAGAACACAGGATGGCTGATGACTTGCCATACATTGCAAGCCTGATTTTTCACAGGCAAATTTTTTTCCAGTTTGGCACGGTTGTTTGTCCAAGGGTTTCAAGCTCCCTATTTAAACAGTGATAAAGAAATTGCTATCCAGTGTTAGTGTCATTCTTCATTCAGACTGTTCCTCTGAAAACAGCCTACAGCCTTTGAGATGCAAAATGTATTGTTTTAATGTAGTCAAGGTCCCTGCCTGCAACATTGCTAAATCTATTTAGCAGATTCTTCCTGCTATAATCTGTCCCCAGACCTGAAGAAGCTCAGTGATTTTAAGTGTTTTAAGCTAATGATAATGGTTAGTGCTGAGAACAGATGTACCTGGCTGTGGTGTGATCTATTCTATTAGACTGTTAGAAGCTGTGGTATTCATATTGACTCAACATTTTATGCCTATTTTCAAGGTGTGATGGCTGCATAGGGTGCAGTCTGGTTTTTTTGCTCTCATATATGATGTATTGCCTGTCTGTGCTTTTGATACATGGTGACTGCATGGAGAGATGAAGAACATGTGCCTGTTTGTTCTGATGCCTTCCCAAGATTTTGTATGTCTATTCTTGCTGTCCACTAGCACGATTATGGGAAGCAGTAATGCATACCTGTATTCACACTAGACCATAATCCAGGAAATGGCTGCACAGATTAGATGTGCATGCAGAGAGTTTGATGACTATGCCATGTATTACAGAAGTTTACTTTCCCTGGTGTGCAGGCACTGTGCATGACTGAATTCCCTATAACTGGTGGTTGCACTGACAACATGCCAAGTAGAAGCTGTTTTACTATTCTTCTCTATCCATAACACAACAGTGTAAAACTCCTCAGTTGTGTCAATAAATGGTCCTTCACTTCCCTTCAGCACAATGAAGTGAAATTTCCACTGAGAATGATTTTCCTGATCATATTGGAGGCTTGGTCTTGCCATTCACAAACATCTGCTATTGCCACCCTCTGGGGACAATGCACTATTTTGGGCTGTGATGTAGAGGAGGTTTTATATCTTAAGATCTCACCACAGTCTTCTAACACATAAGCAAACCCTTCCTGCATACATGGACCCTGATCTTCTGCTAGTGGGAGTTACAGTTCAGCTCTTGCAGAATAAATGCAACCTTAACTGCTCCACTTTATCACTGTGCAACAGCAGATATGTCTACTGAAAATGAATGCAGCCTCCTTGAACAAATCTCATGCCACCTCTTCCCTGTGAGAACCCAAAAAGCAGTCACAAATGGAAACCCATGTGGGGCTCTAGCAGAGACTAAATCAATGGAACTTTTAAAGGACCACCCAACAAGGTTAAAATCCAACACCATTGAAACAATCATAATCACAGACAGGTTGAGAGATACACAAACACATGGCAAGACACAAGATCGAGAGAGATATTTAAATTACTATTCTGATTTGGACAGATTAACTGAAGGTGCCAAAGTGGAGCTCTGGACCAGCACATCACTATTTCTGAACAATACTTTGAGCAGTTCTTCTGCTACAGGGCAGTGCAGTGATGCGCTGCAGTGCTAGAAACAAGAGGTTAAAAGGTTAAATTCAGAAGCCTCATCTTCTCTGATAGTTTGGCCAACTTGACTAAAGCAGAGCCCAAATAAATGTCAGGCACTATAAGCTTAATTCTACAGCTTTGTGCCTCTCAATCAAAGAATGACACCAGTATCATAAATTTAATTTTCATTTCAGTACAAGGAACAGTTATTCATATGTAACTGATATACATTCTTTCCACTCCTTAAACGATGTTCTGGACTTCTTGTGTCTTTGAAAATAGGAATGCATTTTTATGTCAATATTACAGACTAAATTCCCAGGACATTGCTTCATAAAGCAGGTAACTTTACTATGAAAAGAAAGAATATAATTCTGACATTTGAGGTTACGCCTATATATGAATTTCTCATTTTTTTTCTCTTGTTACCCCAGTTCCTTTCTAAGCCCATCTACCAGAGAAGTCAATTTGTCCTGCATAGCCCCTCAGAACATGTTCTATAAACATCTTCCATTTCCCAAACCCCTCTTTCCCTTGACAAGACTTTATACAGATGTATAGGGAAAAAAGGCCTAGCATCTGACATTTAATAAGAATCTCAAAGAGAATACACACAAAGTGCATTAAGATTTTCTCTCTGGTGCTCAAAAGGAGGTGGATGCTCTTAGCCCACTGCTAGGGGATTGGTCTGTATCTGAAACTGGGATCTCTGTTTCTGCAGCCATTTCTCTCCTACATTTTACATTCCAGCTAACAAATCTCATATTTTTGGTCTGGGAAGTAGACATCTTTTTTGGAAGTCACAATTGTGGAATTGGGTATTCCTCAATAAAAAACCCAGAACAGCTTAAGTGGCAGTAATCTGGGATCTTACACACTGGGAAATGATACTACCAGCTACGCTTGGCTCACATTTTTAAGGCATGTTTCTCAGCTATGATGTTGAGAAATTTCTGTGGCTTAGGCTGTAAGTGCAAATTGCTGTTCTTAGAATTTAAACTGAAGTTCATGATGACAAATACCATATGAGAGGGTCTAAAAATGCTTCCTTACCTTATGTCACTCTTGTGATCCTACTCATCACCTGTTTGTTTCTGATATGCACAAGTTACCTGCATGTATTAGTGGGTCTTTGCAAGAGGCAGTCTGGACTTAGCCAACAGCACCTTTTAAACTTAAGGCAATAATAGTGACTAGAAGTATCACCTGGAAACTGCATAATTCATGACCATGACTTCTCAGGCAAAGAGAATAGCCCTGCAGGACTACCCCAGGCAAGTGGTGGCATGGGGGAATTTTGGGTAGGCCAGCAGCTAAAGGGGCATGAGGGGACAGTGGGAGAGGAGCAAGGAGTGTGGGGGTGCTGCTGAATGACAAGAGGCCTCAAGGCAAAACCAAAAGACACACTGAGACACCCTGCTACACTTCCCAGCACAGAACCCCTGCAAGGCAGTGACTTCACCAGCACACACAGGCAAAGGACTGAAGTTCTTCTCCTCACAAGGACCGCAGCCCACAGAGGAGGAGTGAGGAGCACGAGGTGCAACAAGGGCAACAGAAGAGACGTGAGACAGACAACTGTTTCCTACCCCAAAATCTAACATGAGAGGGAGAATACTCAGCTTCTTTAAACATCATCAGACGTGTGTTTCTCCAGCAGGCAGTGAGGCCAGAGCTCCTCGCACACTGACGGGGCAAGTGGCAAAGCTGGCACTGCAGCCAGCTGAGCCAGGGCCTGGTCACAAACAACAGCAAAATGCTGTGTGGCAGGTAAGGTGTGCCATGGCTTGGCAGGCACCTCAACATCTGCCTTTTCCCACTTTGTTAAGCAGTTGTGCCAATTGCCACACTGGTGGCAACTTGTGGCCCAGAACTAAACCAAATCTGACTGACTCCATGGCAGGGAAGGGACCAGGGGCCTGGGGAAGATGGTGCTACACCCACAGTGTAAGACATGGAAGATGATGATACTCTGTTAAGCAAACAGGAATTATTTATGTAACCAAAAGGGAAAAATGTGAAAATGTCAAAAGCCAATTTTGACATGAGGGAGAAAGGAAAGCATTCATTAATTTCTAATAACAATCTTTATTCTTGTAACAAACTTTATAAACTGACCAGAGTTCACTTGTAATCTGTTTGTCAACCCAACACTCTGAAAAAACTTCTTGTAAGGGAGGAAAAAATCCCAAATTATTAAAAATAACCCTAGGCTGTGCTTTCAGGTTTTGGTCTGAATCCAATACCCGCAAGAGAAATCTTTCAACAGAAGACACCAAGGAATTCTTATAGAATAGCTACAGGATCAGGACACACATTTCCAGTAAAAGCTGGCCTTTCTTTCTCCTCCTCCCAATCTCCTTATTCCCAAAAGATACCAAGAAAACACAAGATTGTTGGGATTTCTATAAGAAGATTTGGCAGATTTTTCATATTTGTTTAGACTGTAAGATATAATTTGAATTTGGGTCTTGCCTCTCTCTCTCTCTCTCTCTCTCTGTTTAGAAGAATGAGCTATTTGTTCTCTGAATAAGTATTTGTTATTAGTGGATCAGACATGGATAAGGTATATTATTACAACCACGTTTGTTAGGTATGATTTACATTGTTTGCTGCATATCATCTTAGGCTTTCTTTAATTTTGTTATACTTTAGGGGGTTTTTGTTTGGGTTTATGCATTTAGTCACAGTTGGTTGTGTTTTGAACTTTGAAAAAAATTAATACAAAGGAAATTAAAAAAAGAAAAAGAAAATATTTTCAAAATGATGTGGAAATCAAATCTATCCCTGAGTAATTTGATTTGTAGGAAATGGAGAGCAAAGCATTACAAAGCATTACAAACAGAATGCCTTGAAGTGCATCCTAATTACTTACATGTGCAAATACATTGTCTAGGTTTAGGAATTGAGTTAATAATAGTCATAATAATTATATGCCCTTACATCAGGTCTTTCATCCAAGCTTCTCCAGGTTTGTGTAAGCAATCATTAACTAATGCCTGGGTACCTGTAAGTCCTCTGCTGCCCTAATGGATGGAGAAATAGGGGGAGAAACTCCCCAGGGTCAAGGACACAATATGATTTGCTCTACAGGTGGGAGCCAACTTCAGATGATCATCTTCTAACTACAGGTGCATCAGAGGTGCAGGAATTTGCAGCCGATCTGACATTTCTACAACTTCGTGGCTCTCTAAAAATGAAGGAGTGCAACAAATGTACATCCTACACTTTCTGTTCCATGAAGTTTATAGGCTGAAAATCGACATAAATCAGATCCATGTTCCATCCTTGGTGGAGCACTGGTATATACAAAAACATACCAATGTTTTGTATCAAAGCAGAAAGATTAACAAATTTGCCTTGTTTGGAACTGTTTACCAGTGAAAATGGTTTTCATCTGAGGCTCCACAAATGGTTTTTAGACTAGGCATCCTTTGTGGAAATCTGGGCTGAATGTGGAAAGAATCTGGAAAAGGATACCTATAAAGTTCAGTTGTTATACAAAGTCCCAAACACCAATTTCATGCATTATACAAAGTCCCAAACACCAATTTCATGTGTGTAGATTATTTTCACATTGACCTCTTAAATTTTAAGAGACCTGAAACTCTTAAGAAAAGTCTCAGCACACCATATTATCCAAAAGCTCTTCCACAATTCCAGGCTATAAAGAAAGGCTGGATGTATACTCTTCTACTGTTTAATTCCATGCCACTTCTACGGGTACACCTATGTTGCTCTTTCTCACAACTCATGAGAGGAACCCACTGTTTCTGCAGCCCAGGCCCTTAACACTCCATCCTTATTTTACAAGAATATGTTTTTGTGCTTCTCCAGATGACCAAAATCCAAGACTGCCAAATATTTCTGCTGTTTCATTTAGCCATGCAATAATTCTAATGCTTTCAACTAGTACCTGCTGAAATAGCAGTAAATTACTGACCCACACAGACACACAACTGCTTGTTTGAGGGGTTTGACATTCACACATCCCATTTTCTCTTAGCCTACATTTCTGTGCTCCCCATAGATGCAACAAGAAAGTGTCTCTCCATACATTTTTATTACCTGTTATGCTTTACACTAATAAAAACACTGGATATTATTTATTTGTCTGGCTGACTGACAAAGCCAGGCATCAAAGCATCATTCCAGTGTCACATACTTCAACGCTCTAATCTTTCAGAACTTGTAAAGCAATCTCTTACGGCGCTTTGTGGGCTGTGAGATCACCCTGACAAACTGTGATAATGTTGGCAATCTCCAAATGGGTGTTCATTTGCAATCTTACTACAGAGGAATTGCTATGTTTCCAAATTTGAGGGCTTGACATAATCTGTCTTCACAAAGCTATCAGGGTCTGTCATAAGGCTGTCTGTGACACAGGGATTTTATGGGGTCAACATCTATCCCCAGTGAAACTTCATTGCAAGCAGTGGAATTACCTAGAATATGACTTTCTCTATCTATTTGCTTTCTTTCTCTTTATTTAAAATACCCCTTCTTTGTATCATATTTTTTGAAGTGCAAACAGCACCTACCGAGCCAGGCAGGGGAGACTGCTCCTCCAAATCATGGCCAGTTTCTTACAGTTCATGCCAAACCCTCTGCTCCCCTCATCACACTGAGCGACTGAGAAACAATGCAAATGTCAGGTCAAGCTACAGAGCTATTGCCATCATCTCTTCCCTTCCGTATGCTCCCAGCACTGGCAGTCTCTGGGCTGCAGTCCACAGGATATCCACAATTATGGCCCAGATTGAGGGAGGGGTAGAAAAATGATGGTACTCTGCCAATTATGTCAGAACCTAAACTTGATCCATTTTAAAACTGAAGCTGGGGACTGTGGGATAGCACTGTGTTTGCTATAATTTGTGTAAGGAAAAGAGAATAACTTATCATCTCAAAAAAAGTAAAAATAAAGGCAGAGTTAGTGCAGACCTCTAATAAATAACTGGTTTATATCTGCCTCTGAACCTTATCTTTAAATAAAGACATTGATATTTGGACATAGAAGGAAGATTTTTAAAATGCCATGAGGCTGTTAAGCACCTCAAGAAAAAGCGAGACAGGGAGTGTCAGGCTTCATTATATTCATGAGGACCACACAACTGCCAGTGAAGTAATTCTGTTTTGAAATTACTTAGGATTCCTTTAGAAAAGCCGGGAACACAGGATGGAAATAGAAAACTAAAAAAAGTGTGTCCAGTGTTTCAAAATACGCTTCCTGCACAACACCCTTTCCCTGCTATCATCTCCTGAGGCAAATTTCCCAGGCAGTTGCTCACACTTACCAAAAGATGCTCCCCAAATCCTGCTCAGGGTGGGGGTGAGCAGCTGGAACCTGGCCATGGTGGGGTCAGGAAGCCCACGCCAGGCAGAGGCACCGGAGCACAAGCTGAGCTTTACACACTGGCTTGGATATTCTGCTGAATTGATGTTGGGATGTTTTGCTATGTTTGCTATGGTTTTACAAACGAAGTTCTCTTCCTTGGATTATTCCATGTAGTCACAACAAAAGTTGCTAAAGCTGTACTTTGTTTTATCCCCATTTAAGCTATTTTCTGCCTTTCATTCTCTGTGAAAAGGAAAGTCAGTGTCTCTATCCAACCTGAGGAATAAGGACCTAGCTGCAACGCTACTGGAAAATTTTGGAATCCAAAAAAATTCCAACCTTGTATTTTGGCCTGAATTTACAGCAAACTTGCTCCTGCTGTCAAAATGCCTACTGCTTTTACCAGGAGCAGCAATTATCCCTCCTGTCTCCTTAATCTTTCAGAGAAGAATGCACAGCCCTGGAAGCCCAAGGTGAATGTTTTAATGTGTGCACTATCTTGCTGAAATCAGTAGGTTGCATGGATATTAAAAAAAGGTTGCATGAAAAGATAGTGCAAAGATCTGTGGACTTCAAAAAGTTAAGCAGCTTCACTAATTAAAACATTGCAGCTGGGACAGTCCTGAACAGAGCAATGCAACTGGTAGGTGCTTTCTTTCCTAAAAATCCTTTCTCGAGGGTGAGTGTTTTTATTTTACAGTAAGTGGAAAACTGTTGAGTAGACTTGTATACGAGTTATTATTTGACTCTTTTCTACAAAAACCTATTTTTAAAGACAAAAAAGTCAAAGCAAAGAGCCCCATCTCTCTGCTAGTGCCACTTCTGAAGGTGTTTGCTAGCCATAGCTGAATTACAGCAGTGTTTCTCCTTTTTAATGTCCATGGTTTTACTACTTTCAACATTGACAACAAAATTCTCTGAAAAATAAAGAAATCAGACTGTCACTGGTAGATCAGTATTTATAGATGGAAAGAACACAGAAACATATTAAATTTACCCTAAGCAAGGGGGCTTATACCATGACAGCAACTTCTAATGTAATTCATTTGTCTTATAAATTACATCCCTGGGGATATCCCTGAAAATTAATTAGGTCAGAGAGGGAAGGAAAACAAATTGAAAACTTCTCAAAACTCCAGGAAACAATAAATTTTAAACACAGCAACATCAAAAATCTCACTTTAAAGTTCTTCCCTCCTTTTCCACTATTTTTCTTTCCAGGAGACCAAGATTCTGAGATTGAGAATCATTTTGTCCCATAAAGGTCAAGGAAACCATGTACATTCAAGTACAGAACATTTCTGAAACTGAAGATTTTGCAAGCAGCTCTGCCTTTCAAAACTGCAGACTCCCTGGAAGAATTCTGAAATATAACTTAGTAAAGACATTCATTGTGCTAATGTGGCTTTAAACACAAAGCTACAGTCACAAAATGTGGACATGCTACATTCATCACACAACAGAGAAAAGCCAAGGGGAGGAAGGCAGAAGAAAACAATAAGAGTTTTAGACAAATTTTAATACTGGCCAAACTCATCCTCAAATCAAAACTCTGAAGACATGCCTGTTCATTAGTTTATCTAGAGTTTAGGCAAAAAGGAATTTGGCCATACACTTTTCCTGTAGCGCCCTGTCTTCATTTTGTGCAAGAAACAGCACTTAGGTTTTTTCACTCTTCTCAACACAGTTCACTGGATTGGAAGTGTTGATACACATATACAAAATCTAAAACATTTTCTGATTCCATTTGTAACATAGATCAAATTTTGTACTTCCTGATGCCTGTGCCACCTTCCAGGATTAAAGGAAGAATAGAAAGACAACAAAATGCAGGGAAGTAACTGAGTTGATGGTGCTTTATCATTGAAACTTTAACAGACTGCACTAATGGGTAACTCCACAGCACAGATTTCACCTGGATCATGTGAGGGCAGGAGATGCCATTTCTGCCAGCCCTTATATGTGTTAATGTTAGCAGCAAGGAACAAAAGGTATCAGATAAGGCACAGAGCTTGCTGGTAAAAGTCAACACATCAAAATATATTTTAAAAACTGCATCAGAGAATTTATAATGGATCCGTGCTTTGCATTTTGAGGTGACAGAGTTCTCGATCTGGTAGAAAGTTCCCAAAGCTCAATTTACTACATTGTCAAAATATAGCCTGAGGGGACAATCTGACTTACAGCATCTTTATGACTGGTGATGAAAGAACCTCGCTTGGCTTTTAGATCCCAAGTTTGGCTCAAGATAGTGCAGTAGAGAACAGAACATCTATTTTATGCTGGGTGTTCACAGTGTTCCTCTTCAGCACAGAATTAGGTTTTACTCTATAGAATTCTCACATAGCTCGCTGATGGGTTACAATTCACACCTTCAGATTTTGGGGATATACTTCACACTCTGCATTGTTACTGCTGCTAAAGATACAGATTACACTGTCCTCATGTCATTGTAGCATCTGTAATGGAAATCTTTAGAAAATTCAGGGAAAAACTGCATCTTTTACAAGGCCACAGTATGTCTTATTCAGCCTTGGAGAGACTTCAGAGCACAGTAACCGCATTAATTGGACATTATATGGACAGCCAAGTAAAGCTCAATTACTGTGCAGATTTTACTGCTCTTTGTCATGTTGCTTCAAAACACATTTCATGTTTTAACCAGTCATATATACATATGAAAGCATTTTGCAACACTGGACAATGCTACAGATCCACAGGAAATAATTATTTCACAAACATGAAGCAATCTGCACAAATATAAATAGTGTGGCCCAAATCTGTTCTAAATTATGCTTGTGCAAACCCATGAAAGTCAACTAGTACCACTAACAGAACAGAACACATAAGAGCATGTAAAAATATAAAATATGGCTCTACTGTTCAGCTATTCATGGTCCAAACCCTGTCAGCCTGCCATCACTTACATTTTACTACTTTACCATCATAGCTTTACAGGAAATAAGAAAAATTCTGGGATTTCTAGTTCTCTCATGCACTGGAGGACACAAGTCCAAGAACATATGGGCTTAAATGTGTCAGCATCCTACATCACTCTTATTTGAAGAATGTTATTAATTTTTGTGGGTGGAGTCCAAAATTGTAATGCCATATTAACACACAGTGGCTGTTTCTGTAATGTGTATGTCACAGAGAGCACATGTGTAGCAGTCCAAGGATAGTGTTTCAACTTGATTTCAAGTGATTTTCCGAACTGTAATACCCTCAAAAGATGAAGTACTGATGCTGCTGGCAGGGTATTTCACAACTTTTGTCTTCACAGTTTCATCCAGTCACCTCAATTCTGACCTCTAGGATATCATGCTATTGCAGATCTGGACTCCACACAAAGCTGTTTCAACAAATCTCATTCTGCTCTCTAACACACAGCATGTGACTTCAGGATTGGTATTTTCAATGCTGAACTGAGTTACACGAGTGATGTATGCTACTCCAGGCAAAAAGCAAGACTAATAGCAGAAGATTCTTTGCCATGCTAACTCTGACTGAATTTCAATCCCAGTCTTCTCAAATGAATTAGCCTCTTTACCAAACTCACAGGTACAGACAGATACTGTGGGAATCAGCCATATAACCGTTCCAACTGGATACAGTAAGGAAAAGTATTGCCAAAGGCTTTTCGGCTGTGACTCAACAGGTGGTTTGGCACTGAGATTTCTACCTGTTTGTGGTTTTCATCTCTGGTTTCAAGACAGAAAATGAGATTATACCTTTCAATGCTGCATCTCAAGCAGGCTGTACGCAGAGCAAGGTTTCATTCCAACCAAATCTCTCTCTCTCGCGCGAAGCTGAGGAAAACTGCCAACCACTGCTGCTCTTGACATCAACGTGCGATGCAGATGTCAGGAAAGGGAAAAGAAAAGGGAGAGAAGAGAAAAGGAAAATAAAACTGTAAGTTTTACGTAAACAAGAAACTGTACTGAGTGACTACATCTGATGAAAACAAAATAAAAAGTACTGGCTTTAGTATAAGGAAACAAATAAACAAAACCTTGGAAAAGCTTCGTCTAAGAGGTTGGGGGGGGTTGTTTCTTTTTTTGAGTTCTTTTTTTAAAATTTTTTGGTTTTGTTTGTTTGTTTGTTGTTGGTTTTTTTTTTAGTTTATTAGAATGTTTGTTTATATTTAGATCCAGGAGAGAAAATGCTTTTACATTATAAACTTAAAGGGACAACATAAAAGAAACAAATCTATCATAGCATCAAAATGAACTACTCCCTTACCCAGAGAAGAGTCTAAGCACCTTTAACAAACACCCTGAAAAGCAGCAGAAGCACTCATAACATATGTTCTTGCCTGCAAATAGCCCAGGGTGCAAGAGGTGGGGTTCATTTTTCAGTTTTTAAAGCTTTCTGCATAGGCCTAACTCTGCCTTTGTTGAAGGTAGTGTTAACACACACTGAATGCAGAAGGAACCAAATGTGGGTAACTGTATACTTTGAAAAATCACACCCAATATGTTCAACTGATGCCATCATTTCCCGAGGATAAGTGCAGGCTATGGAATACTACAAATAATAGAGAGCAGTAGTCTAAAGCAAGCTTCCCAGAACCAAGAAAGCATATTTCAATACTTTTTCACAGATAATTGGGGATGTGCATCTTCAAAATAGCAGTCAAGAGTAGGTAAAGACTGTCAGGAGATGCTTACTGTGACAAGTCTCAATGCCTTTTCATAAAATAAGAGTTCTTTCAAGCAACAACCATTAAGAGAACAGTCAGTGAATCTATGCATTTTGGATTAAAGCAAGAAAGTCAGTGCTTCTCTGCAGACATAGATGTAATGAGAATGACTTCAATACATCAGCATTTGAGTCATCAAAATGGGTCCAAATTCACCAATGCACAGAAAAGTGGAATCCAAATGACCAGCAAGAACTTTGCTTTGCCCTGATAAAACCATTTCAGGAAGTCATGTATACTAATTTGCCTATGGAATATAAGAACCTCATAATTAAAATGTGTTGAATCATCTTTACTAAGAAAGACTGAACTGAAGAGAAAATGGAACTATCTTATCATGACAACATAATCCCTTGAGGGAAAGGGGCCCTAAAATGTTCTATTCGTGAGTTGGAAGAATCAGCCAAGTAGGTCCTTTTTTCCTCATGAGAAGGTCTTTCCACAAAAATACACCTCTCTGATAACCAAACCAGGATTTTTCTTTAACTGTCTGGAAAAAGGCGGGGGGGGGGGGGA
>VZRX01017385.1:71872-93847 GCA_013398075.1 Notiomystis cincta
TGTTTTTATGTGAGATGGGGAGAAGGGTGGGGGGGGGGGGGGGGAAGGGCAAAGAGTCTTTCAGAACCAGCAGTTGGCAAATATTTATTTGACTTTTCTTGGGTGAAACAGCTAAAACAGTTATTCCCCAAGAAAAATTTCAATTCAAGAAAAAGAATTTCCACTGAAAAATCATTCTGATGGAAAAACAACTGGCTACAAAGGATCAGACCAGTGGCCTCAGCCAGGGGAAGGTGAATGCCAAGGCCAGTGGACTGGCTCTGCCACAGTCCTCTTGCAGAATCATGGGCACAGTGCATCCATTTGCTGTGATGTTCCTTCTGCTCCGGCTTTTCTGCCGACATAGACCCTCCCGTCCTCAGGGCAGGACCCGTCTCTCACTGCGTGTTGTGCACAGCCTACTGCAACACGTGTGTTTAATGACTTTCAGCACCACAGTAGCAACAGTCTCTTTTCCTCCTACAGCAGCTACTCCCCAGTATCAAGATGAGGAGAAAAACGTGACCTCTGGCTGCAGCACACTGCTAATCAAACCCTATTGTATAGCGTGGCGATGTGGGGGGACGCCTTTTCACCACAGAAGTAATCAGAGTTTATACACACAAAATCAGTAAACTGTATGGCTCAGTCTTGTGATCTGTGTTCCAAGCTGCCAGAAATAAGGCAGGAAAGAGGGGTGGGGAAGGGGGGTAGGGGGGAAGCATCTCCTCTGTTCATAATGAAAGAAGAGAGATGACTGGACTAAGAGCTGATGAGGTTACAAGGCAACAGCAGTGCCATGAGTTGTTTGGGCTTAAAGCCAGATGTCTTGTATTTCCTTTGATTGTTTCTAAATAATTAATGGTATTAATTTAATCATGTGACCCACCCACCCCCCTTTTAGTATTTGGCTCTGTGTACTAACACTAAATATAAAGGAGGAAAACGGTGCTGTCTATAGCATACTGAATATTGATGCTGTGTGTTTGGACTGCAGCAACAGCTGATACTCATATCCCTGAGATTCTATATTCCACAGCACTCACACAGTGTTTGCACGAAGGAGATGGAGTAGTTTCCTTCATACTCCACCCATAAACCAACTCAACTATGGCATATGGACACTGCATGTTTGAAGTAGTAAAAGAGAGGGTACATCACTCCCTCTCCGCCCACACTAAGATGAACCTGCCACTACTATTTCACGTAACATTTTCTGGCAAGCTCCCAGTTTTCAGTCATGCTGGTTTGCTTGAAAGAAACACTCAGAGGAGACTCTGCTTGTCTTGCTGTTCGAACAAACAAAATAATCACGCATCTTGAGTTAATGGCCCAAAGCTTAATGAAGATCATAGAAAAGAGGCTGCCTGTGATGGGAGCATTCCCTTCTGACTTAGCCACATAAGCCACTGCTGTTGGCAAAAGGAAATGGATTATGAGAATAATAAGTAACCCTGAGCTCTGGTCTAGACAAACCTTTGCTTGGTACAGTAGCAGTAAGTGCACAAAGAGAACAGCAACAACCAGAAGTAAAAATTACACTTCTCCACAATTTTCTACCCGAGGGCACTGGCAGCATCAGCAGGAGGACCCGTGTTTCTTTCTCATGGGAATGTTTGGGTTCAGTGCTAGGACGGCTGGAATCTAACAGTGGAATTCCTGAACAAAGAAATAGTGGAGGCAGATCCCTATATGCATGATTCTATGATATGTACTCAGGAAAAATGTCAGCTCACCCTCCTGTATACTGCAGCATACTTTCAGCTCCCCTTGTCAAGTCTCCAGTTCCACCCATCTTATCTACCTTTTTTTTCCTACCACACTCTCACTTATCTTGAATCCTGAGGTACCTACCATAGCATCAGGATCATTGAATTGTTTGAGTCGGGAGGGACCCTTAAAGGTCATCTAGTCCAACCCTCCTGCAATGAGCAGGGACCTCTCTCCAACCAGACAGCTTGCTCAGAGCTCTGTCCAACCTGACCTTGAATACTTCCAGGGATGGGACACCCACCACCTCTCTCGAAAACCTGTTTCAGTGCTTTATTCACCATCAGATAATATTAACTGGGGCAGCTGGGATGTAATGGAGAAAGAAATCTGACATCTTGAAGCAGACCCTCGTTTTGTCCAGTAATATTCCAGACTTCTGGAGGTAAGGACAAAGTGGTATGAGGCCCTCACAGATGTCAAACAAAGTTTCCCAAAGTCTACATAAAGCCAACCTCATCAAAGCATACCTGTGGAGAGTCAGAGGGCTTGGTCAAGCCTCATTTCTTAGATTTTATCCATGGCTCCCTAGCTGGGTGTCATTCTGCAGCTAAACTATCAGATCAAACTGGCAGTGGTGCATTGTACAGTGATAATTCTTCAGTCAAGGGAAGTGAAACCTGAAGAATTCTCCACTAGAAAGTCTGATTCTAATCTTTGAGGGCTTGACCCTGAGATTAGCTCAGCTGGTTAGAGCACAATGCTAATAATACCAAGCTTGTGGGTTTAATCCCTGTATGGGCCATTCACTTAGGAGTTGGACTCAATGGTCCTTGTGGGCCCCTCCCAACTCTGCATATTCTGTAACTTCTGTAACTTCTGACTTGGCAGTGAAAGCCTAGCAATCTTAAGGCATTTTCCTTCCCCACACACCCACTACAAGTTCATAGGAAGAAGTCTGTCTCATTACACAAAGACCATCTGAGAAGCACACCTGAGCCTTCAGCCGGGACTGGAGCAGCACCAAACTCAGCATTGGCCCTGCACACTGCAGAGAACATCACCTGGAGGGAGCATCACCACTGCCAAATCACAGCACGAGGCACTGCAGACAGGGTGGCAGAGTGCCCTGGGTGCCAGAGCTCAGGCTGTGGGGCTCTACTGCAAGAAAGAAGCAGGATGAATACCACACTGGCTGTGCTGGCTCACCCTCTCCTATTAGTGCTTCCCTAACATGGTTAAAAGTCTGAATAAAATTATGGGTTTATTGCTCATGGACAGATGTAAATGGAGAAAACACTAAACCATATCAGTTAAAACAAGGTAAGGAAGAGTAACACACAGCCAAACGTCAAATGACTCCTTCAGTTCCTACCAGCTACCTACAGTAGAGGGGCAACACTTACACAAGCAAAAAGCACATCAGGAACACCTGATGCCAGAGTCCTCCTCCTTGGAAGTCATTCACAGAAAATGGGCTCTGCAGCTTTGAACTGGAACAAGAGGAAACTGATTCTAGACAGGAATGATCATAGAAACGACTACACTGTTTGCAAGGTATAAATACAGCAAATAGACAAAAATACAGCTGAACAGTCACAGTGCTTTATGAGCAGCCCCTGTACCTAACTGCTTGGTTTTCAGGATTTTGGGAGGTCGTGGTAGACTGAGAAGACAGCATTTTTCCTATGGTGACAAGGATCTCTGAAAGTGTCTACGTGTCAGCCTTGGCTGAGAACGTATCCTTTGTTCCTTCTTCTACATTATTTCCCTTTAATGATAGCTTTGCAGTGAATCCCATTTGTGAGTTGCTCAACTAAATGCAAATTTTGCCTTGTAAGCAATACCCTCCAAAATGTAACTACCACTGAAAATAAAAATCTGAAGAGCTAAAAGGCACTGGGTCTTCCCTAGTTCCCCCATCTCCCCAGTGAACTGGACTGCTTGCTATTATTATATATGGAGTACCAGGCAGGGTACTTGCTATTATAAATATGTACTGTATTGAAATATATAGCCCAAGTCCCAAGGGCTCAACATTCTAATTAGAACTACAGTTGTGCAAATAACTGATTTATTTGGTTAGCTGACCAAACTGAGAACATGGAAAGGAAAAAAAAATAAACAAACAAAAATCACCTATGTGTTTAATGAAATGGGTTATATTTTTGTTTGTGTTCAATATAGTTCGATTAAAATTGACTAAGTTTCAAAACAAAACCAGAAAGCTTGTTTAGAAATATCAAAACAAAATCTTCTGGCTTTCCAAAACTTTAATTTTTTTTTTTATAATAATAATAATTTTGGCTAACCCATATCTGAGGTGAGAAGCTCTCAGCAAATAAAAAAATTAATTCAACAGTTTTACCCAGATTTAAACCTAAGGGCTGAATTGTGAATCAACTGGCTCTTGACTTAATGAAAGAACAGGGAAGCAGGGGATCTGCATTCCCTTCTTGATTCAGCCCCTGTCTTTGCACCCAAGGTGAGTCATTATTTAATTTCTTTATGGTTGTCTCTCTGTCTACAGTTTGTCTCTGCAGTCTCTGAGCTCGTTGGGGTTATACAGTGGGTCTGTACAGTGCCTAAAACAACAGACTGCTCATCTCAACTGGGGCCTATATGATATACTAAAATATAAATAACTCTTCAATTGCAGTCAAATCTCTTTTTAATGCCAATAGTTTCACTTGCATATATTTAGCAGCCCATCATGGGAACATCAGCTTCTTTTTTAATTAATTACTTATTAATAGATGTAAAATATGAACGGACAGCAAGCCTAGATTTTCCCTGCTTCATCAATTTCAGCACTCAAAGAAAGCATCTCGTTTACAGCTACCAGGAACCAACAGGGACATGTAATGAATGAAGCCTGAAACCCAAGATCCCCTCAGCACTCTTGTACCCCCATTATTTGGGGACAAATCCTCTCGTCCCTCCAGGGAAGGAAGACTAGCTGGATTGAAAGAGCTGGAAAAAGGGGAAAGCTTCCCAGGCAACCTTCAAATTCCCTGTGGCAGGGCTTTAGGCATAAAACTGTCACCGGCAGGAATGGGAAATGCAAGTTCAGTATCTGCAGAGAAGTGGAAATAGCCTGTGGGACTGCGGGGAAGAGGTCTGCCTGCCTCTCTTTTGAGGACCCCATGCACCTCACAAGGCCAGCTTACCTAGCTGAAAGACAACAGGAGCTTGCTGGAAAATGAACACCACAGAAGAAGAAAGGACTGCAACACTACGAACTCTTCAACTTCCTTGTAGAGCACTCGGGGCTGGGGGTGGGGAGGCTTCTCAGAGCATACATGGCTGTCACTGACAATAAAGTCAGTCACGTTTTTAAAACACTGGGGACGGAATTCAAATGTGCCCCATTATGCCTTGAGATGTACTCCCAGGGTACAAAAGGTGCGTGGGTTACGCTAAGCTCGTGTGTTGCTTTGCTGAGACTGTGAAAGACAGCGCAAAGAGCAGACTGGGAAGGAAGGAAGGAAGGAAGGAACTGTGGAGCACACGGGGCCGTAATTCCCACTGTAGGGGCTGATCATGGCTGCCCCCAGCGTCCCGGAGCCCCGCGGCAGCTTTACCCTCGCCTTTCTCCGTACCTGGGGCTGCTGCTCAGCTCCAGGAGAGCCCGCTGGCACTCCCGGCCCCGAGGCTGCCCTCAGCCACGGCTCCTGCTGTGAGAACGAGCAGCCCGAGCCGGCCGGAGCCAAGGCAGCCCCGCTCGGCCGAGGGCAGCGCTTGCAGGCGGCCGCTCCCCTCAGCACACACCTGCCCCCGCACCACGCTAAAGCAGCAATTGTTATAATTAAAAATAAATCATCCTCCCTGCCGATTGACTGTACTTATTGGCCATTGCTGCCATCTAGCCAGATGCATCTCCAGCATTCACAGAAGCCTCGAGACTGTTTATTTTCTTACTGCTGCTCGGCCCGAAGCAGGGATAAATACATCCCTTGTTACTCGCTGCCTCTGCAGAGACATTTGTAAACTTTCACAGGGTTTTCCTTTTTTTTCCAACAGGTGACAAAATACTCTATAACTGCAGGTGCTCTGGGACACAAACAGGAAAATGGAGATCAGATGCAGCTGTAGTTGGAGTAAGGGAAAAATCAAGATAAAAGCGGCAGATGAGAGAGTGCTAAAACAAGCAAAGAAATGATTGAGAAATGGTAGTTAGCTATTTTTGTTGCCAACTTATTCTTGCAAGGTAGCTCTAACACAATAATTTTGTCTATTTTGTTATCATGCCAAATTTTTGCAGGTGCTACCAGGGGAAGTCTGTTGAAACAAAAAACGTTTTTGAACATTATTGGAAAAGGATGAAGAAGTTGCAACTCAAGCTAGCACTGAAGGATGTGCTGGAGGTCACAGCTGAGAAGCACTGGCTGGTGTTACTGGACTTGCAAAGTAGGAATGATAAGGAAATGGTTTCAGAGAGCTTCTGAGTTCGGATTTATTTGTCTAAGAATTTGGCCCCAAAATTCAGTCAGGAAAATGTTCATAATGGGGAGGGGGGGTGTTACTTTGCCCCCATCCCTTCATCTCCTTTTGGTATATATGGCATAAAATAGGTTGAAAAAAAATAGTATTCTGAGGAGACTTAGAAACCGAAAGAAGACAGAGTTTCATGGCCTGGTTTCTGTCCACAATTCATCTCCAAAAAGGCAATGCAAACTTCCAGACACTGTGGGCTTTCACTTCTCTAGGCAACCTGGTTTCAGAGCCATATCCAGCAACATAATAAGCAAGAGGTGAAGCACAATGGGAAAAGAGAAAATACACTTGACTGTGTCATAAAATACAGCAATTGCTCTCTAGCCATAGTGTTCCAAGCAAACAAAAGGGGGAAGGAGAATATCAATAAACATCTGGGAATTCAAATTAATTTTACTGTACTTCCCATTCCACCAGAGAAAAGAATAAAATGTTGCATTTTGCCTCCCTGGTTTTCTTAACTCTGAAAAGGGAGGCTTCATGGATAATCCAGAGTAATATTCAGCTGTGAATCCAATTTATGCAGTGGGATAGGATTAAAAAAGGAACAGAAGGTCTGGATTCTGAACCTGCTGTAACAGTTTTGATTTGAATAGAACCCAAGTCTTGAAATGGCTTGTTTTCCACTTCTGGTTTGGAGCTGGTTGAAATACTGCCACAGTAGCACTTCCTGTAATATTTTAGTCCAAGATCCTCATTATTTGGAACTGAACTCTAAAGATTTTGGCACCATGAAATCCAAACAAAACTCTGTTCCTGACTCAACTGGCCCAGAAGTCAACCCAAGCTTAATCTGGTTCTGGGTCCAAATCCAGCTTCGGCCCATTTCCATTGTTATATAGATAATGCCATAATACCACCTCTAGCCTCAGGATTTATGATGCCTCCTCACAGGATGCATATTTGTGTGTAAATACATAAATCACATCAGATAAACAAAGCAGACATGCCAGAAAACAGGAGGGGAGGGAAGAGGAGAGATACCTACCAAGCAGTTTGTCTCTAAAGTGTTGCCAGTTGTGAAAGGACTCGTCGTGCTAATATCCCCTCATTCAGGCTCTTACAGACACGCTAAGAGCGTGACGGCTGGCAGGCAGTGCATTTAAGTGCTGTTACTGAGGCCCCCAAATATTGACAGAGTGCCAGACTCTGAGAAACTATTGATGTATGCAGCCGGCCGCTGCTCCAGACACCTCTCAGACAGAGTCTTTAAATGTCACAGATTAATGAATTTTCATGAAATGGAGAATGAGAGAAAGAATTAAAAAAACTAAAATATATCCCGTAGCACCAACATGAAAGCATCTTTTATCCCCACACAAAATTCTGCCCTCAAGCCTCAAGATTCCTAATAGATTATAACAGATTGTAAGTCGGCATGAGATGCGGGATGGAGGAGGTTAGACCCTCTGGATCACGCAGAGCATCCTCAAACAAAGCCAATATGCGAGATGTTCATTAAAGAAAGAAACAATGAGAGTCAAGGACCACTCAGACATTTGTTTCATTTTAACCTAAACCACAAGTTACATAGCTCAAGGGGTTGGTTAAATATTTTTTTATCTGAGGTACACATGGTGCCAAACTGCAAAATTCAGCTATCGACTGAACAACCCTAACTTTAGAGACATTGAGATAGACAGATGTACTTGGATCCTCTCTTACTATTTGATCTTGTGCTTGATCTTACTCAAGAAATTGCCAAAGTTATGATAGAACATTTTTATGCCATCAGATAAACCAAGTATGCTGATTATTTCTCTTTTTTCATTTATATCAGGAACTCAAATATGTATGCAAGAACTTCAAATATCATTAAAATGTAATAATGCAAAATGCAGTTGGAGTGTAAATGACAAATCTATGCATAACACATCACTTAAAGAGGAAGGAAGTGAAGGGATGATGCAGATGATGTATGCAGAGGTAAAAATGGGTCATTTATACCCAACCATGTTAAAAATACAGCTTCAGTGAGTCCCTCTGCAAAGAGCCACTTGTAGGTGGGGCTCCACGAGCCATTTTCTCCCTCTTTCCCACAGGCACAGATTCTTGCAAGGCTCTATTGCCCACCCTGCCCCTGGGCTGTCCTGCAGGATTTGTCTTCAATGCAGTGACAGCAAATGTCACCAACACCCCCAGCCCCTCGCTGGCTGCCTCCTTCCCTCCCAGAAGCACAGCTTCCTGACACCATTGGCTGGGAAATGGAAGCTGATGCCACCACAACAGCCAGGCCTGCTGCAGGAAAATCCAGGGAGGCTGAGAGCAGCCTGACAGGCACAGGGAGTGCTCTAAGAAAAGCCAAGCAGCAAGACCCTGTGGTTTTCCACTCTGTTGGGACAAGTCAAGAGGAGGGCCATGAGGATGCTCAGAGGGCTGGAGCATTTCTGTGTTGGCAGACTGAGAGAGCTGGGGTTGTCCAGCCCAGAGAAGAGGAAGCTCTATGGAGACCTCAGAGCAGCCTTCTGACACCTAAATGGGGCTGACAAAAAAGATGGTGAGGGATTTCTTACAAGGGCATGCAGTGATAGGGCAAAGGGTAATGGCCTTAAACTGAGAAAGCATAGATTTAAACTGGATATAAGGAAGAATTCTCTATAATGAGGCTGGCAAGGCACTGGCACAGGCTTCCTGGAGATGATGTGGATACTCCATCCTTGAAAACATTCAAAACCAGGCTGGATGGGGCTTTGAGCAACCTGGTCCTGTAGAAGGTGTCCCTGCCCATGGCAGAAGTGTTGGAATTAGGCGACCTAAAGACCCCTTCAAACCCAAACCATTCTATGATTCTATGATTATCGCTGCAGAAAAGTCAATATTGTACACTGAAAACTGTTCTCTCTCTCTCTGGCCACATGAGGCTTTGCTCTCTACAGCACCTAAAATCTTACCATAAGAACAGGGACTAACACATGCAGTGTTCAAGAGGTGCTTGTTTTCACATCATCTTGCCTGTCAGATTATCTGTGGCTACCTTTGCCAAAGCAAAAAACCCACAAAACCTCAAGTCTTTTTTCAAAAACCAAATCTACCTTTCTGTGTGTGAAGCCAAGAGGAAACAACTGCAAGGACTCTGATGGCAACCTCCAGCTCCTCATGACAGAGAAGTCCTTGGTTTTCCAAAGCCAATACACTTCTGTAGGCTGGCACATCCAGCAATTAACTGTATCAGGGACTACAACAGCCATTTGTGTTACCCACTCTTGTCACCACCCAAAGCATCTCCTCCCTCCCACCACAGATCCCATGACCACCAGAGTTGCAGCAGGGTCTCCAACACCATTATCCATTACCTGCAACTCTACAAATGATCTGGATGAAGCAGCAAGCAGCCATCCTTTGCTGATAGCCAGAGAGAAGACAGCAAATGTGTGTGTAGGAAGGGGCGACACAAATGACTTATTAAGCACAGGAGAAGGCAAAATGTCAAAGCCTTTCTATTCTGAGAACAATTTCTATACAAACAAAGCAAAAGAAAATCAATATAGATTTTTACACAGAGAACTATTTTACACATCATTGCAAACTTACTTTAAAACACTCAGTACTTTTTCTTCAGGACTTGTAAAGAGCCTGTCTAATGTTACTGCCTATTCTGGCCTGTTATTTCTCCTCACATAGCCCTTTTCCTTTCTCCTGTCTTCCCCTCTCTTTTTAAAAAATAACTGAGGAGCTGTCACAAAACACTAACCCAGCGTTTCGCTCAGTCCAGTTTCACATCTTCAGTAAAGATGAAGATGTACTACTGATTAAACTGAAGGAAGATGTAAGAACCCTCACCATTTCCCTCTTACAAAAGCCTTCATAGACCTCAGCAGAGGTCAGCTTCAGTCTCAAGACTGAAGTTGACCGTTGGCTGGGATGATCCTTGAAGCACAGANACACCCCCAGCCCCTCGCTGGCTGCCTCCTTCCCTCCCAGAAGCACAGCTTCCTGACACCATTGGCTGGGAAATGGAAGCTGATGCCACCACAACAGCCAGGCCTGCTGCAGGAAAATCCAGGGAGGCTGAGAGCAGCCTGACAGGCACAGGGAGTGCTCTAAGAAAAGCCAAGCAGCAAGACCCTGTGGTTTTCCACTCTGTTGGGACAAGTCAAGAGGAGGGCCATGAGGATGCTCAGAGGGCTGGAGCATTTCTGTGTTGGCAGACTGAGAGAGCTGGGGTTGTCCAGCCCAGAGAAGAGGAAGCTCTATGGAGACCTCAGAGCAGCCTTCTGACACCTAAATGGGGCTGACAAAAAAGATGGTGAGGGATTTCTTACAAGGGCATGCAGTGATAGGGCAAAGGGTAATGGCCTTAAACTGAGAAAGCATAGATTTAAACTGGATATAAGGAAGAATTCTCTATAATGAGGCTGGCAAGGCACTGGCACAGGCTTCCTGGAGATGATGTGGATACTCCATCCTTGAAAACATTCAAAACCAGGCTGGATGGGGCTTTGAGCAACCTGGTCCTGTAGAAGGTGTCCCTGCCCATGGCAGAAGTGTTGGAATTAGGCGACCTAAAGACCCCTTCAAACCCAAACCATTCTATGATTCTATGATTATCGCTGCAGAAAAGTCAATATTGTACACTGAAAACTGTTCTCTCTCTCTCTGGCCACATGAGGCTTTGCTCTCTACAGCACCTAAAATCTTACCATAAGAACAGGGACTAACACATGCAGTGTTCAAGATTGTTTTCACATCATCTTGCCTGTCAGTTTATCTGTGGCTACCTTTGCCAAAGCAAAAAACCCACAAAACCTCAAATCTTTTTTCAAAAACCAAATCTACCTTTCTGTGTGTGAAGCCAAGAGGAAACAACTGCAAGGACTCTGATGGCAACCTCCAGCTCCTCATGACAGAGAAGTCCTTGGTTTTCCAAAGCCAATACACTTCTGTAGGCTGGCACATCCAGCAGTTAACTGTATCAGGGACTACAACAGCCATTTGTGTTACCCACTCTTGTCACCACCCAAAGCATCTCCTCCCTCCCACCACAGATCCCATGACCACCAGAGTTGCAGCAGGGTCTCCAACACCATTATCCATTACCTGCAACTCTACAAATGATCTGGATGAAGCAGCAAGCAGCCATCCTTTGCTGATAGCCAGAGAGAAGACAGCAAATGTGTGTGTAGGAAGGGGCGACACAAATGACTTATTAAGCACAGGAGAAGGCAAAATGTCAAAGCCTTTCTATTCTGAGAACAATTTCTATACAAACAAAGCAAAAGAAAATCAATATAGATTTTTACACAGAGAACTATTTTACACATCATTGCAAACTTACTTTAAAACACTCAGTACTTTTTCTTCAGGACTTGTAAAGAGCCTGTCTAATGTTACTGCCTATTCTGGCCTGTTATTTCTCCTCACATAGCCCTTTTCCTTTCTCCTGTCTTCCCCTCTCTTTTTAAAAAATAACTGAGGAGCTGTCACAAAACACTAACCCAGCGTTTCGCTCAGTCCAGTTTCACATCTTCAGTAAAGATGAAGATGTACTACTGATTAAACTGAAGGAAGATGTAAGAACCCTCACCATTTCCCTCTTACAAAAGCCTTCATAGACCTCAGCAGAGGTCAGCTTCAGTCTCAAGACTGAAGTTGACCGTTGGCTGGGATGATCCTTGAAGCACAGAGAGGCCCAAGTGCCCAAGCTCTGAAGCTGCTATGAACTTAGGCAACAATCTTGTCTTCTTTTGCAAACATTAGAATACCTAATAAGCCTTGTCCCTGTTCCCTTCACATGCCAACATATGAACAGCTGTTCCAGTTCCATAAACTCTGCTCCATCTTGAAGACTGGAACAGCAGAGGTGGGCAAAAATTTAGAAGAACTAGAAGTAGTAATGATTGCACAAAATTTATCATAGAACAGAAAAACACAGAATACAATATGCAGAGAAAAAAGCCATTGGAAAGTCATGAATAGGAACAAATGTGTTACAGAATTAAAATTATTAAGTCTTAGGGGGACCTTGGAAGCTCCTAAGTTCAACCACCCTCACCACGTCTAGGATAGTACCACCAGCCATCTTCCTTTGTCTCAGCTTGTCTCTCATTGTCACCCTAAACTTTCCATCAGTTAGTTCATTTCTGGTAGTAGTTTCTGATTGTCTTTCTTCTGTCTTCCTCCTTCCTCTCCTCCGTGTGCATGCCTGTGCATACATCACAGATCACAACCAGCTTACACCCCCCTCCTTGTTAAAAGTCCCACCTCTTCTGCTGACTTACTGCACTCTTAATCAAAAGGGCAGGAGGAAGCCGCCAGGATTCATTCTTCCCCCTCTCTCCTCCTCTCTCCCTCCCTTTCTTCAAATGGCACAAATGTCAAACTTTCTAAAAGGATGTTTGGCATAGCTGAGTTCAGTCATGTAACGTACAAAGTCGGAATGATCAAAAGGTTGCAGGGCTGCCCACTGCTAAAGAAGAGAGGGAAAAAAGGAAATGGGGATCTTTTCTAAAGTGTGAAAGAATGCATGAGACAACTGTTGCCACTGGAAACACCATGTCGATTAGCAGCAGTGGTGGGTCTGAAACACCAAAACCAATCTGGACCAGAGTCCAGATTGTCTGAAAAACAGGGCTGTTCTGATCCAATTTTCCACCTGTGAAGAAACAGGAATGGAACTGAAGACTTTTTTTTTTTTTTTTCTTTTCTATGTGCTTTACATCTTTATATGGAAAATAACTGAATCTTTGTGGAAATACCAGCAGTTAGTTTTGTAGTCAAAGTTGCTGAAACTAATCAGATGGAACACAGATTCACATATCAAAAATACATTGTCTCTCTGGTATTTTTGTACTGCTACCTTGCACCACAGTATTTTCATTCTTATTCTATCCACTGCTGAAAAGGAGAGCAAATTATTCCTCCCTTCTACATATCCAAGATTGTTATGATTTCGTAAGGCAACTGGTTTGCAATTGTAGAGCACTTCACAATTGCACGCTCGCATCTTCCTCTGCATTTCTGATGCAACCCTTCTGGTTTTATTCATCTGTTTATTTGCTCCACTTTGCTGAGCCCTTGTGAAAATGTTTGCATCTCCTTACCCAACATCAACATTAGGGAACAGTCCAGTTATGCCACTGGATCCTGCAAAACGTCTGCACCCCAGTGGCATGAAAATTGGTGGTCAGAATACTCAGCATGAAGAATCTCTCCACGAGCTCAGATGGAGTTTTCTTGCCAGAAGATAACCCCCAAAAATGTAGACGAAAAAGCTCATTGTCAATATCCATTTAATAGAAAAATCTTAATTATAGATAGCTTTCAGTCCCAGAACAGTAGACAGGAACTTGAGATTAATTCCCCCTATGACAAAGTATGTGAACAATAACCAGAATTTGTAATCAATACCCAGAGGAGAGAGCATCCAAATTGTAATGGGGATTTGGGATTCATTCCCAGAGGGTGTAATATATGATTTGGAACAGGTAGGCTGGGATTAATTTTTGATTATGAAATATTTGAACAGCAATTTTCAACTTTTAATGAAGAGAGGATATGGACACCACAATTAATATAATTTCTAAGTCTCTCCATCATATTTCAGAAGACAGATGATAGATCACAAACAGCTGTTCGGGTCATACACAAGTTAATGTGGGAGTGCCACCTAAAGGAAAGTGCACTAGGATGAGACTCTGGAGAAAGGCAGACAAAGACCAGAGTTGCACTTTCCCCATTTCTAATAAAACTTGCTTATTGCAAAGTCTGCATTAGAAGTAATTATTCCATGTTTGCTGACTTTACACAGATAATTGTGAATCAGAAAACATCAGTATGGGAACATGGCTTTTGTCTTATACAGGAAAAAAAATATAAAGGTGTTCACAGGAGAAATAATTCTCACTCTGAAGGAAAATTTCAAAATAGGAGTGTACAAGGTAAAGTATATAGAACCTCAGCACATCCTGGGGGGAGAATACAACCAAAATTTCTAAAGTTCCTTAGAATATAATAAAGCAGCTAATTGTTTGCCTAGAACGAAGATAATGAGTGAGCTGTGAATCTTACCCTTTTCTGTTAGTTTCCACAAAATAATTTTCTTATGTTTTCCTCACAGGCCAATGAGTAATTTTAATGATTATGAGCTGCATCTGTAGCCATGTAAGACAAGACAAATTTCATCTATCTGTGTATCTTGCCATTTAGGAATGACTGTAACAAAGTGATTTTTCAGGACACAGGTTTATTGTCACAAGGGTAAGAAAACCTAGCCTCCATGTCCAGCATTCCATACTGCTCAGTTGGAAGGAAAGTATCCAGAAAGAAAATGTCTTTCCCTGAAACAACTGATGGTAGCTGCTTCAGAAGCAGGAATAAAGATGAGATGAACCAAAATCCTGTTTCAGCTCAACACATACTTTATTCCTAATTTATCTTTTCGACCTTGTAAAGTGTTTTAAAAGATGCTCTGAATTTCTGAAATGGAAGATTTACCTCTTCAGTTTTATGCCTGCTGTGTTAAACTTCTGGGTCTTTCACTGAAAAGAGATAAAACAACTGGGGTTCTGTGTGGGGCCACTCCTCTCCTTTCCTCTTAAGCCCCCAGATCCATATCTACCCAAGGATCATTTTGTAAGTCTCCAAAATTATATATAAGTATGCTGTCTCTGCCAGACTCTATTAATCATGAACTTCTTCTCATTTCATTTCAGTATTAAACTCATCTTGTTCGAATCTCTAATTTTCCACACTGACAGAGAAGTTCTCTATACATCATTCAGTTCTATTTCCTAGATACGTTCAGAATTACAAAATTCATTCAAGCCCATCTGATCTCTTCCCACTAAACCTTCTGCCTTGCATTGACTGACAGAGAAAAATTAGCCTTCCTCCTGTCAGGTATACATCTTTTCCCCACAAAAGTATGTGAAAACATCCAAACACAGCCAATGACTCAGCTTGCCCTTGTACTTGTGTCTTTGCTCTACAGAGCAGTCATTTTATGGAGCAAGCAAGCAAGTCCCATTGACATAATATCAGACAGACTACTGATATTTCTAAAGTAAAAACAGCTGTAGCTGCATGGCAGGGTACCACCCACTGAAATCAGCAACAGGGATGAAGTGGTACCATCAGCACCCTTCATTGTAGCGGAAGCAGGAAATCTCACAATGAAGTCATGCAACAGAGTGACACTGCTGAGCCTAAAACATCACAGGTCATTTTAAGTCATTAAAAAGTAAAATTTGCCAACCACAGTTTTCCTCAGTGATCCTATCTAATATCAAACCCAGGTGCAGATCTTAGGATTGGGAAGAAAACGCATGTCGCATATTTTCTGCAGCACTGTGCCAGCAAAACAAACGATGGTCTTGCTCTATAGCAAACAGGAGATGGAACTAGAAGAGCACTCAATCCTCTCTCTGTGGTTTTTTGTTTGTTTGTTTTTTTTTCTGTTGAGCCAGACACTCAGCAGAAACGATTATGCCTTCCCCAGAAGATAAATGCAAGAGTAAGTTCGGTGTTTGAGAGCTGAGGCCAGCCTCTGTTGTGCCCTAGGGCCAGGTATCATTCTTCTGAGAGGCTCTGGTTCCCAACAGCGAGCTGCAATCCACAGCGTGGCTGGGGACCTGCAGAGCCCTCCACTCACACATCCACACACAGGCCACACACAGCCCTTCTGCCAGTGAGTAATCAAAGCAGCCATGGCAGGCGACTCAGAGTCAGATGGGCTCCATGAGGACATAGTGTTAGATTGGTCACCTCACCAATTTCTGCCTCAGTATCCCCAAGTGGGAATTACTTTTTGGCACCTACAAGTTAAGAGGGTGGCAGCTTCAGAAGAACTGTATGTTAGACAGACAGATCGATATTTCATTTTAAAGAACAGTTTCTATTCTACTATACTTTTGCTGATTTGAAAGAAAACAGACTGTTGCAGTATTTTTTGACTCAAAACCTGTAGAAGAAATTGTTACAGTCTTTTACAACCAGAATCTGGAAGGGTGTCCCATTGTAATATTTTCAAAGAGAAGTTGTGCATGCAGTATGTATGTGCATATGGTGTTTATGAATTGTTTTTTAACTTTAGATATTTTATTCATTTTTCCACATGGTACAAGTAGAACACACATCTTTGTTGGACAGACACCAGCACAGTAACATAGCTTTAGATTTCAGGCACTCAAGACTCAGTGGGACAATAGGCTACTCTTATCTTCATGCCAGGACATCACGTCCTGAAATTAGGATACATGCCATCAGGCAGTTCATATCTCACCGAAGATACTCAGCCCTCAATACATTTAGTTGTACTAAATGAAGGAAACTGTAACCACTTCCAGTTACTTCATACAGAAATAAGGACCATGAGAACTTTGTATCTTGGCATACAATGTCCTATTTTGATTTCACTGTACTGTGGGATCTGCTGTTATCCACAGTTTGTGGACTTTATTTTTATTCTTACTTGGAGCATACACACAGCCAGCATAGTAACTTCAGTCATAACAAGTTTTAGAAGTCCCTAAAGCAAAGGGAAGGGGGTAAAGAATGGCACAAAGAGACCTGGCTAGAGCTTCTCAGGACAGCAGCAGGAAGAGCACAAATGCTACTGATACCTGCATCCCTACCTCAAGAGCCAGCAACGTGGAGTTCAAAATTCACTTCTGCTTGCAATGTAAGCTGCTCTTACAGACTCATGGAGACCACTGAAAGCATTCTCCAGGAAAACTGCCTATCCATACTCACTAGTGCTCAAAGCCAGATGAAATGCAAGGGTGAACAGCTTACCTCCAGACCAGAAAGTCTGCCCTGCTACCACAGGCTGCCATGTCTGATAACGATATAAACCTTGTTTATTTCATTTCAGAGCTCCTGGTTCCCTTAAGCTGTACCATGGTCTCAGGAATCACAAGATGGTGGCATTTAAGTAGAGGCAATGATTTAATTGCTTTTCCAGGAAAAAGCTAGGTTCGAAAGCAAAATAAAGTTTCTTTTATAATGAATGGAAATACTAATATTATAACTGAATGCTTTTTATAATTTAACATTGTCAACCATCATTCTGTTATCGTTCTGTTAAATGAAATGTAAGAAGGGACAAACCAGTTCAGAGAAAATACATAAATATTAATTCTGTTCCCACTGGTAATTTAACAGCTATCTGGTACCCCAAGGTCTTGAAAACACTGAGTACAAAAAATAGTTCTTTCCTACTATCTGGAAAAAAAGAGATGTGGATAAGGGAAATTAAACATTTACATGAACTTGAGATGCATTGGTTTTCAGATGGACAAACTAAAATGTCTACACCGGGTATCTACGGCACACAGAACTAATGATTCTTATCCACTGCCCTGCTGAAAGTTTTTTCTAGTGCCTGGCTTAAATCTGAGGTTTCTTGACAAGCTCTAATGAATGGTTAACCTTGCTTTCCTGATAAAAAGTAAATGCTCCCTGACTTCACTCTTTTCTTGAAACAAGTCCATATGGATGAAATATACAAACTTCTGTCAACGCGACTGCTGTCTGCGCATTATTGAAATGCTAAAATAAAAAGGGGGATTTTTTTTTTCCACTCGGGTACAGCAGGTCCCACCACGGGGAAGGTCAGCCCTGCTCTCCCAAGCACAGACCTGGGGCAGTGCCCTCTGCTCTCATCCATCCCTCTCCTGCTCCCCCAGCAGCGGCGCTGCCCCGGGGCGGCGTGCAGCAGCCCCAGCGAGGCGGGGAATAAACAGGAGATGTGCTGTAGCCTTGTGGATCGCAGGTGGCACGGAGCATTCATCCACGCGCGCCAGGGTGGATATCTACAGCTTAGGAGCGGGAAAGGTCAGATATGTCAGCTATGATGGCAGCAAACAGCCTCACTAGCAGGCACGGGGTGTATTCACCTCTGGCTGCTCACGGCCGGCGGGTGCCTCCGGAGCCGGAGCGGAGCGCCGGCTATCCCCGGGCATCCCCCACCTTGGCTTGGGGCTCCCTCTCCTTCCCCTGCCTGCCGGGAACGACAGAGAGGGTGGCAGATAACGCCAGTATTTTGGAAATGCTCTCTTCCGAAGCCACTGAAGAGATTTATTATTTATAGGCAGAGGGATGAAAACATGAAGTGCGTACATGGGGGCCCGTGGGGGGAGGGCCAGTTGCTGCCAGGCAGTAATTTCACTCTGAAGTTCCTATGACTTAAATAGCCACTTGAGCTCTGCTCTTGCAGTTTATGATGTCAATAGAACCCCTAAATGAAATTACAGCCTTCTGATACGCAGCGGGGTAGCTTTTCTTCACTGTGTAATATACACGGCCAGAAGAAATTGCGCTATACGCAGAGTTTCACTAAAGCAGAGTTTATCATAAGAATGTTCCCACTAAAATATGATTAGGCTTCTTGTTTGCTGGATAACACTTCTAATGAATCAGGGTATGCGTGATAGTCATGTTTTGTGAACGCAGACATATACCCTGAGGTGAACTGGGCACTCCACCGCCTCAAAGCACCAGCTATTTCATTTCCACCATAATTTGCACCTGCTTTGTTTTGCCAGCAGCACAGACCCATGCTAGCTCTGGAACTCGCCTCGGTTCCAGGAACTTGAAGCTTGCAAAGATGAAAAAACAAGCAAGGCAGCAATGGGGGGGATCTACATGCTGTATTTACAGGCACTTTTATTTTTTAAGCATGCCTGAGCCTGGCTAAACCTGATCACTAGCCCTGTGAGGGCAGGGAAAAAAATTCCACTCTTCAGATGAGTAAGTGAGAAATAGACAGAGGTAAAGATCATAATGATGCATCTGGGATACAGATTCAGGTCTCCTAAAGCCTATTCCATTTCTCTCCATTCTCATCATGTTACCCATACATTCCCCTTCTCAGCCCAGGACAGGAAGAAAACCCCTTCCCTTCATCTTACTGTTCATGAACCTTGCTATTTCTTTATCCTTGAGCTGAGGACTGACTGCAGCTGATAATTAGAGATTTGTGGTTAGTGGCTGCTTTACCTCAGTAACTTGCAATCCCTTTTACTTTCCTAACTTTCCTCGTCATATGACTTAATTAAAAATCAAGTTTCACTTTCTTTTCTGAATTACAGGAAGGCAAATTAGTGCTGTTTTAATGTTGTTACCCAGGAAAACAAGCTGTTGTTTAACTTTTGGAAAAGAGAGGCTTACAATATAAAACAAGAAAACAAATTGAGAATACCTTAAAATGGGAACTGTACTCAAAACAAGGCAGGTGCTTTTATGTACTTTTATTGCAGAAATTGTCTCTGGATACTGCTTAAATTCTTGTACTTTTGAAGCATCCCAGTATCTCTGAATCTGCCTACCTTTATCATTACATCTTTTTCTGTGCTTTGTTCTTGTCTGATGCAGTTAACACTCACAGAACAACAAGCATATCACGTCAAACAATTGTTGTGCAGAAAACAGTAGTCTTCATTCTACTACATAAATATATATTCTCTTCCCCAAAAACATAAACTGGTGGTTTGAACACGAGGGAAAGAATACCATTTTCTCCTTGCTTGCATCAGGCAAAGGAAGATAACTTTCCCAGTTTATCTATGGGTAAAAGAGAGAGGTTTAACTTGGCAGTGCATGCAGAGCACTTTGAGATTACTAGTTGGAAGGGATGCTGTAACTAAAATGGGTACTGCTAGGAGCAAAGAGTGAATGTATGAAAGAAAGACCGTATGTATTAAATTTCTTTTTTTTAAAAAGCAACTACGATAAACTACTACACAGTAGATAAAGAAGCTATTACTAATGAGACAATTTATCATTTTACCATCCTAAAGTGTTTAAACAGACGGTTAGAATATGATCTGAAATTGCAGATTTTCACTCTAATGATTTTAGACCATAGACAAACCATTATAACTTTGGCCTACAGTCAATAAGCAGCTTATACCATAATAAGCAAGACTGATGAATTTTTCCACATTGCTATAAATAAATACCAGCAAAGACAAGTTCCTTTGCTACCAAAGAGACTTGGAGAATAAATAAATTAATGAAATAATTTAAACATGGAGACGTTTAGAGCAACACAGAGACTCTTAAAAAAGAGATTAAACATTGTTTTTCCTTCTTGGTGAAAGATGCCAGAGTGACAGCCCTTGACTTCAGTATATCCAGAGAACAAGTGTTATAGAGGCAGAAGTTTGAAGTTTCAGACATTTAGCACTGTGCTTTGAGAACTTTCCATTTCAGAAGTACTTATGTCTTTCAGACTTACACTGCCTGGAGGGAGAAAGTAAATCAGAGATAAGCTTCAAAGATCAGACCCAAAAGTGTGTGTGGGCGTTCAGTATAGCCCATTCAGAGAAGAGAAAAAAAATCCATTATGTTTCTATCTGTGATGTGAACTGCCTGAAAGTTTGGGATGTTCTGATCTGTCAGCTGCTTTGAGTACACTGCAGAAAGGTGATGCAACAGCCAAGTTGGGATCTTAACATCAATTTAGTCCAAAGCTGGGACCATTTGGATTGAGGCTTTGATGTATGTAAAGGTTATTTCTATGTGTATGTAATACTCTTTACTGAAGGGATCAGCCAACTTAATTGCGGGTTTTGTTGAGAGCTGGTGATTTAGTTTAAGTTCAGAGAGAGGTCTGCAGCACCAGGGAGTGAAGAGAAACAGCTAACCCTTGCTGCTCAGTGCTGAAAAACGTCTGCAGTCAACTTAGGGGTTTGTACATGAAAAAAGAGGAGTTCACAGTTCTTCTAATGCAAAACCAGACTGAACCCCGAGGTTCTGTCTGTCTTCCACTTGAAGTTTTCAGCCTCAGCCAAACTTCAGGCTGAAACTGAAGCATGGGGAGGGACTGACAACCCCACACGGATTGAAACCAACAAAAATATTTGCAAAAACTGCCAGGGAGCAAAGCCACCCAATCCTATATGACTTTCCTTATTGGTTATAAGGAATAGCGAGTAGCTTAGTACGGGTTGGACATGACTTGACACTGAGCTCAGTTCTGGAGTCAGTGTCAAAGCCTCTGACAACTTCAGTGGAGAGCTGCTCACCACCAGCCTGGAGGTACTATTCTCACAACTTAGAATGGGCATGGAACCAGGGAAAAGGTGACTGGACTTCTCTGTATATCACAGGTGACCAGCAGTAGTCAAGAGGGGCTGCTTCCCTGGGTGTCACAAAGACAAGCTTGTTGATACACCTGTTGAATAAATGCTACTCAGAAGCAAGGCAAGGGTGAGAAGAATGCTGCCTAGTTAATATCCTGTGTGAGATATGTTGGTTCCATTAAAGATCTTGGTCTTTTGCCAGGGACATGTTTCAAAGAACATGATAATAACTCAAAATACAAATATTTTGACTGCTACCCTCTGTTTCTTATATGCCTACTTTGTTAGAAGTAGAAAATGTTAGTCAAGAAATGATTCATTTCTTCAAGTCAGATAATATGGAAGATGATGAAGGATGAATGGAACAGCCCACGCATTGCCCTGGCCTTCTTAAGCATTACAGCAGAAAAATATTAACAGAAGTGATATGTTCAGTGGGGCAGGAGAGGACAAAAGGAGACAATCTGGGCCTGGAGCTAGAGGTGCTCATTCTATTCCTTTTTTTTTTTTTTTTTTCTGCTACCTTTCCCATACAGCCGTGAGCAAATCACTGCAGCTTTCTAAGCCTTGTCTTCCTTATCCAACAGCTGAAAATAATTCTAAGTACCTTGATGTTGGCTGAGACACTCAGTTCTTTGGCATCCAAGATTTTGTATATGAAGTTCTACAAAGTACATTTTTTTTCCTGATTCCCACTTTCCCGTACAGACACAAAGAGAACAGAAGGGAAGAGAGAGAGTTAAAAAAGAGGGGAAAAAAAAAAAAA
>VZRX01017387.1:0-11266 GCA_013398075.1 Notiomystis cincta
CCTCCCCTGACACAACTTCCGGCCTGAAATGAAACACAGGCCTCAAGGTGAGGCCTCGGGGGGTGACTGTCACCTCAGTGACCAGGGGACAGTCACTGCCCTGGTCCTGCTGGCCACACTGTTGCTGGTATGAGCCAGGTTGCCACTGGCCTTATTGGCCACCTGGGCACACTGCTGCCTCATGTTCAGCTGGCTCTCAACCAAATGCTAACCTAATTTCAAGATGCTCTGAGTTTAGGATCTCAAAGACTCAGCTGGCACTGTGGACTTCTGTCTTTTCTGAATGCTCAGAATCTTTTGGGCAGTAAACGGAGACGTACATCCCCTTCTTATGGTTTAGATTTACTGTCACCATCCACAGCTGCTTTCTCTCTGTGGCACTCCTCTGGTTTGAGGTAACGGAACTTTTCTCCAGGCAGATACTCAGCAAGCAGGAGTAACTGAGGTAAATCCTATTGTGTGAGGCTATCAGTGGGAACACAGCACCAACCCCTAAAACCAGTTGGGCTGGAGCCTGGGCTGAAAAGCAGAACACAGCAGAAAACCCGAGTATGAGTCAACCACTTTACACTATAAATATCTGCAGACACAGGGCCTTCTGAGCTGTCCATCCATAGCAGCTGGCTGGGTGGCATCCACCTCTCCTTCAGCATAGACACCTCTCACTGTTATTCCTTGACAGTGAGAGATTTTTTTACCTGGCACCAGATGAGTTGATAAAAGACATTTTTCTGCAAGCATGCAAGGCTTAAAATACATATAGCAACGTTTAATTTCTGTAGTCAGAAGCATGAGGAAATGCAGACACGTCCTAAAGCATTTATGCAGAATTTACACTTAGAAATGTCCAATATCTTCAGGTGTTAAAAAACCTGCCTGTTTTGCTGGAGACCTCTTGTTCTGCTGTTTTCTTTTCCCTAAGTTAGCAGGTAAGAATTTAATGTCTGCAAAGTGGTCACCTAACTCCAAAAGTCATTGATGTATCCCACAGCCTGCCAGTGCTATTTACAAGTACGTTGGTGGGTGAATCTCTGCAGAGAACTGATAAGCAACACACTGGTGCTGTTACAAGAGGACACTGGCTGGAGCCCTGTTAGAATGGGATACAGGTGCTACTGCATTAAAAATGCTGTGCTAAAGGAAATATCTGGGTTGGTGAGCTCTGTTCCTAGCTACCTCTTGCTGGATGAATGTCTTCCACCTTGGTAGATGCAAAAATAACTGAAAATTAAAGACTTAGAAACCCATTCAATAGCTCATTGCTAAGAAAAAGAAAAAGAAAAAGAAAAAGAAAAAGAAAAAGAAAAAGAAAAAGAAAAAGAAAAAGAAAAAGAAAAAGAAAAAGAAAAAGAAAAAGAAAAAGAAAAAGAAAAAGAAAAAGAAAAAGNAAAAAGAAAAAGAAAAAGAAAAGAAAAAGAAGTAAAAGCCTTTCTTCTTTCCATGAAGAGAATGTGCCTAAGAGCTTTTCACCTACCTACTGTAGACCCTTTAAGGCTGCTATTGAGTTGTACCCTCTGGACAACTTCAGCAGAATGAAGAACAGAATGAAGAACAACCTAGTAAGGTGTGCATATGGAATCCATGACATTTCATTAGAATATAATAAATCCCAAGAAGCTTGTGTTAAAAAGTTGCTAAGGACTTGATTACATACCAAGAGGAAACAAGGGGGTAAGAGTTGCAGTTTTAGTCAAACTACACCAAGATATTCTTCTGTATTGCTGTGAAAAAGGGAAGATTAGTTTAAAAATGAAATTTTCTCCATGCTGGTCTGTTTCACATTGTAGCTATGAAAATGTTTCCTGTATTTCATAGGAGCATAATGAAACTGTGTTAGAGAGTTAAACTAGCATTTACCCTTCTAAACTATTGCTTTTGAGCCAAAAACCAATTTCCATCCAAAGAAGAAAAAAACCTCCAAAATCAAATACTTTTTTTTGTCCCATAGAGATTTGGGCCCACATTATTACCTCTGTGTAGCTGATATTTTCAATTGTTGGTGTTAAACTCAATTATTTTAAAATAACATTTTTTTTTCTGTTCCTCTGCCATCCCACTGGGTATTTTGGGGATGGTCTTTTTCCAATGTCCTCCTTTCTGTCCTCAGTGTTCACACTATTTATAGGCTTGAAATGACTTTTTCAGGTAATTTTCTCAGTCATCTCAGTAAGCAACTGAGACTTCCAACTGAAAGCACTTTAAAAAAAAATTTTTCTTTTCTTCTTTACAAGTATAATAGAAGCTGGGTTTACCATTCCTTACAAACACAAAATTGTATTGCACTGCACTGAAGAGATAGATCTTCAGGCAGACATACCTGAAAGAGGCACTTGAATCATCAGTAGAGGTTGCCCAACAAGCTACAAAGCAGTTAATAGGCAACTGGATCCTTGCAACTGGATTCTTGCTAAATGTCTTCATTTCCTTTGGTGTGCCCATAGTGATCTACGTGCAAAGACAGCAGCAGACACTTTCAAAGCTGGGGGCAGCTGGACTCCTTTCAGGTGGAGGTGCTTGGAACCAGCCAGTCAAACTTTTGTTATCACAAACTACCTCTCATTTCCCTCCACAAAATCTGCCTGAGTAAAATGCAGGAGATTTGCCCTTACAAGAAGGAAGAGACACAGGCTCCCCTGCCCCCCACTAAGCCTCCCCCTCCAAACAACAAAACCAACAAACCACAAACCAACCAACAAACAAACAAACAACAAACAAACAAACAGACAAACCAACCCAGCAACAAAAATCTGGGAAGGTCTGCCCTCTACCTCGTTGCAGATTTTACTGAAGTATCTTAATGTCAACAGGATTAACTTCCAGGAAAATAAACTAGCTCCATCCTCATTCTGCCTAGGAAAATGTGGTAGGAAACCACTGAGCCAAAACGGACCTTCTTTGCAAGCAGGATTACAGCACACTGTGATAGCTGCCAGCAATAATTACAGTCCAGCAGGGCAGAAACCTAATTTTCAGGCAGCACAGGTAGAAGGCAAGTAAAAATCAAGAAGATGGAGTAAAGAAGAGCAGCAGGATAGAAAGCAAGGTGGGAGGAGGCTGGAGAGGTGCTGGGGGGAAGCAGAAGGAAAGTATTATCTGGTCTTGGACTCTACCCAAAGCACTTATTTTAAAACTGCTTTGCTCTCTGTTTATAATCTGTTCCATCCTTGTTTCACAGATTACTTTTTCCTTCCTTTTCTTGTACATCGTTTCTAGCTCAGCAGGGTCAGTTTAGCCTCATGTGTTTCATTCATTCTTTTATTTTTCTTCCTCCATGCTGATATTGCATTGAGCCCCTAAAGACAAAGTCAGGTAATGGTATTTTACCTGAGAGCAGTGCATACCAAACAGACTTTCAGAAATTACTCACAGACTGAATAGAGAGAAGAGACAGAGACACACTGCAGAGAGACAGAGGTAGAACACTGCCATGTGAGATTTCCCAAGTTCTCCATGAATGTACATGCAGGGTTACCTTAGACACATATATTACAGCTGTCTGTATGTAGTCCATAGTGACACCTCCCAATCAAAGGACCAGCTATGACAGGGATACCTCAAAAAGGTGCTGAGGAGGGAAGATGTTGGGAACAGAAGGAAAATGTGGTCATAGCTGAGACAATCCCTGAAACAGCAGGAGCACTGAGGCATTTCAGAGGACAAGGAACTGCCTGTTGCAATGGGTCCTAAACCAAAAATTCCTGAATTTTTAAAATTTATTCTCCTACCCTCAATAAATGTTCACATTTCTGTCCCTTGCTCATCTGGGTGAAGTAGACCTAACATGTATGAAGAGGACAGGACTTGTGCAGAAGACAGACAGAAGCAGTTCTAGTGCCCAGGTTAGCAAGGTGCAGGACACAAAAGCTTGTTTTGCTTTATAGAAATCTTCCTAAGCTATCATAACTGTGTCACAGCTTGCCATATTCAGGCCTAGCTGGATATATAAGGGATTAACTTTCATCAATGTGAGCTGCTATGCATTGGACAGTATGTACAAGTTTGTACCCACATGGGCAAAGCTGATTTTACACCTAGAATGAGAAGCAAGAGCAGCAGATAATAATCATCAACTGCACATTTCCCAGGCCATAGGATGGTAACGAATCTAAAACCTGTTCTGAAATAGTCTAAAGCAGTGTTTGGTGAAATAAATGACAGATCATAAATATTTTTTCCAACTACCAGCATATTCAGTTCCTCTTTTTATGTCTTTACTAGCCAAAAAGTGACTCTTTCCCTCTTAACGCAGCACTTTTTTTCCCCCTAAGATTTATCCTGAAAATTCCACTGAGATGGAAGAGCTTATTCTGTTTGAGGTAATTGTAAGGTGCCAGGACTAAATTTAAATAGCTATGCAGCACAAGGCTGTACTTGGTATTTATTCTACAACATGTGAACATTTATTTTTTTACAATGTGTTTAACCTCAATCACTTCAGAGTATGAAGAATGAGCTGAAATAACCTCAGATTTTTAGCATGTATTTGTTTGGAGAGGGAAACACCACCAAAACCAGAGGGAGACTGATGTGCACAACTGTATAGAAAGATGTTTTACCCTGTGTCATGAAAGAGACAAGACATGAAGAAGAAAAATGATTCTTTAAATCTCAAATTGATGGTAACTGCTGACTAGACAGTGGATAGCTAAAGATGAAGAAAAAAAAGCAGAGCAAAGAAAGGACCAAGTGTACTTGCTTTGCAAACTTAGCATTCTAAGAATGCTGCAAATTATTCATGCTTTTAGAGATGTAATTGTTTCTCACCATCATTTCACTATAACATCAGGAGAAAATACATGGTGCTTTAAAATATATTCAAAGTGATTCTTTTTTAGCTACCTCCAGAAAAATTTTTAGTGTCTTTAAGTTTCACCTCTGACATATAAACTTTTCTTATGCATCTCATTTACATAACTCAGAAATAAAACACTCCCTTTCCTAAAAAAATGCAGATGCAAGTGTGAGTGCAACCTGAAAGTCTTCTGTTTTAGAACACAGTTTGGTTTAGCAAAATAGGAAATTGCTTCCAGAGTACAAGTTGACATTTATAATTTAGCTAGGCCTACCTAAATATTTCAGAGGAAAACTACCCTGAAAATAAAAATGAGAATATGATAAAACAAAACATTAAAGGAGGTCAGTTATGCAAAGTGTCAAAGTGGCTCAGATAAGAGGGGAAAGCATTTCCTTTTTTCTTGGAAGGAATAAAACTGTTTAACACAGGAGAAAAACTGCTTGATGTGGAGGCAAAACAAAGATCAAAGTGAGCAGATGAGTGGGTCATACTGCAGAAGAATGGGGATGGCCAAATAAGAGGAAATTCAGGAACAGAAAGATTAGAGGGAATTTTGTTTAGGGAAAACCTAAATTAAGTAGTTTGATATTTTGAGTACAAAAGAGAATTCCAAATGAGGAAATATGAGAAGTTTGAATGGTGGTTGCAAAATTTTATAATTTTACAACTTCTTCTTCATTGTGCCAATACTGCCAAAACATTTCACGTTTTAATTTGATTTTTTGTAGACAAAATGTGTAGTAAAAAGCAGGGAAAAAGCAAAATAATCAGTGCTTATAAGAAAGGCAGCAATTCTGCAATTGAGCCATCAATTGACATAAGTTACTGTAAATATTTGGCTTTCCCTGTACTTGGTACCGTTTTTACTGTCTTTACAGCCTTAGTAACTGAGAGAACAGGTTATGGAAATCTCACAGCTCTGTCCCATTTAAAATAAAAAAATAATTATGATGTGCACATACAGTTTAAGTCTTACAGTACTATCAACATTTTGGAATAGAATATGCTTATTTTCCTGTGGAATAAATGACCAAAAATGTTTTGGTAATAAATCAATTTCTTTTCCCATACAAAATAGGTTTCATACTGGTGGGTTAGGACATTTCACTGCCTGAATTAAGAGTCCCTGTGGTTAAAGTTGTTGATACATGAGTAAATATAAGTTTTAGGTCACAGAGTTTATAAGCAGGGTAATACAAGTCAGACATTGTCCTGTAAAATGCTGGGCTGTGCACATCACAGGCTGTGAAGTTCAGCAGAGATGTGATTTCCTGTAAACCTGCAGTGTACAAACTTGTTAAGATCAGCCAAAAAGAGAGTAGTGGTTTTAACTGCTGAGAGAGACATTTTCATTCAAACATTGGTGTAATCCAAGGTCTCTCACTACCCTGATTCAGACAAGAAATGTGTAGGAAGTGCAATGAAGTTAATTTCCTGCAACTCTTCTGCTATAGAGAGGGTTCTTGGAGGTACTGGCAAGGCATTGACATAATAGATATTCTTTTGAAACATAAAAGTCACAAGTTATGGAGAAAGTTCTTCACTGAGATGGATATACTGTTACTCTAAGAACACAGGAATTCAGTTTGGTCATTCCCATAGCTGTATATCTTGAAAAATTTTGTCATGCAAGTCAGAGCCCTAAAATATATTGTCTGCAAGACTTACTTGCACACATACATCTTCCAACCTGAACTGAAAATGCTCCCCTTGGAAGGAAGTATTGTGAGCTGACTGAGTGGCAACAGTACTGATGCTGGGGACTGTTGCTCCACGTTAAACTTCAGCCTCTAGTTTTCCTCTGCAGCAGTTTTCAAATAGTCTGAGAGGACGTGGATGCCCAGATTGCTTTGCTACAGGTGATGTGCACATATGCCTGCTCCGTATTGAGGCTGACAGTGCCATGACAACACGCAGAGACCAAGCAACAAAAATAGCCACAAACCATTAGTTTCCTAGCTGGTTTGCTGCTGAGGCTAAATAGGCAACACTTGGAAAAGGCAGCACACATGTCAGTGTGAGATATTCCTGTAGGACAGTAAATTTGCAATTCCTGCTTTATCTACAGAAACCCTGCATCCCATACAGTGACCTCCTCGTCTCTGACTGTGATCTTACAGCAGTAATGAGTGTGCCTCTGTGCCCCATGTGAAGCCACAGAAAGGACAATTTTATTTTCTAAGAAAGACAAAAGGAATTATGACTTCCCAGACACAACAAAGCATGCATTAAGAAAGGTTTCTGAACATTATCAGAGAGTAAATAAACTGTGTTGAACCCTTCCAATTCCCTGATGCAAAAATTGGTTTATACTATCTAATGTGGAATTCTGCTGTGTCACCAAGTACTGCTTTGCCTTCAATTTCCTTATCCAGAAAATTTACAGAGCTGTATAACCATTCAGTGTGCATCTCCCAGTATTATCTCTTAATAGTGTAAATGGGGTAATGGATACTTTTACAAGCTTATATTTTTAGAGGGAAAAGAAACATTCTAAATTTTATTTCTGTAGCTGCAATTTTAACCACAAAGTATGTAGGAAGATAGGAAGTAAAAAGATTGATAGCAAGTGGGATTAGTATCTACCAGATGACTTCACTGTATGCACCAAACAAAACAGAAAATGTTTGCTTACTGAGTGTAAGGAACAGAAGGAACATTGGTCTTTGCAGACATGTTCCAGATGTGAAGATGGCACAGCAGAAGTTCAGGATGGACCCAATAACTAAATTGCACACTTATGCTTCAGTGGTAGGTCTGACATTTTTGCAGTTTCTGTTAGCATATGCCCTACCTCATCTGACAGTAGCTGAAAAGCAGATGGTATGATCAGTATGATCAGAAGCTTTTCCAGGGTTCAGTACAATACAACAGCTGTCTTTGTTTTTCTTTTTATTTTTTAAATTTTTTTTTGTTTGGGGTTTTTGGGGTTGTTTTTTTCTTTTTTTTCTTGGTTAGTTTTGTTTTTCCTTTTTGTTTATAGCTCTTCTTTTTTGTTAAAGTTGTTCTCTGAATTAATGGAATTAAAAAACTACTCCTAGGATTAGATTTTTGTACTCTGTGGAGTCAATGACTAACTTCAGCTAACTTCACCTGGCTTCTTGGCAGCTGAAAACACAAAATATGGTCTTAGTTTTTTACCAAAAAAGAAATCAGGTGGAGTTTGTAGAACTGAAACCCACTACTCAACACTTACAGAGGTTGAACCTAAGTACTGGACTAATCCTATTGATTTGTATGGGCTGGATAGCAGGTTTAACCTTCTCTAAAATTACCAGAGTTGCACAGTCAACACTGAAGTGGACTGGCACATCAGTTTGGACACAGAGGACTTTAGTCTTTAGTACACTTTATGCTGGAAGCCTCACAGAGTGTTTCCATGGGAGAAACAAGAGCTGTTTTAGCAACCAGCAGGCCAGCAGTTACAAGATGCTTTCCTGCTCCAAATGCCTGCTGCCAAATTATATGCTGTTCACAGACACTATACTGCAAGAACTACTGCTGACTTTTACTGTTTGAAAGACACCAAGCTCCCTTCAGCTTCCTCTCTCAGAGAAAAAAACTACGTCAGCATTAAAAAACATTACCTGAAAGGATTTTATTGCCTTTGAAGAAAAATTTCTTGAAAAATACAGACCTAAATGAACTTCTAACCTTTCTCTAAGCCAAAGAAATCAAGTGACAATATACTAGTAAATTCTTAAAAACCCATTTGATTTAGCTAATATTTAACTCAGATCAAAGTGTATGCTAATAAACAGTTGCAGCCAGTATTTAATTAGCATTTGAATTCCCTGAGCTTGCACATCCAGCTGAAAAGCACAACGTTTTATGCAGCCAGTATATGATCTGTCAAACTCTTCCCTGTACAAACCCTTCCAGGAAGAGGGACAGGTTTGCAATCCAAGATCAATAAGCCTTATTTGCAGTCCATATAGAAAAGAAGCTGCTAAATCACCGTGAGGTACCGAACGTCAATGGCCGAGGACTCAAACAAACAATGGACCGTTTCAAAAGCAGAGGATGCTTTGCTGACCGCGGTCCAAGTCACCGCCCAGCTGCAGAGGGGAGGCACACCCATCTCCGGACGCTACAGCTGCGTGTTGAACAAGATTAGGGAAGAGGCTGACAGGAGGCAAACCCTGTGAGGTGGGACAGGGCTTTTCATCATGCCAATGTTCTTGCACAAGTGGCTCAGCTTCCCATGTAGCCTGAAGGTATTCATCCTTTCTGAAAATTGACTCAACTACACTGAATTAGGAGTCATCTGTGTCCCATGATCCACAGTATTGCATCATCTGTGTAAAACTCTCGTTCCAGCCAAGGTTCCTGGGCATTTCCACCCAACCTGAGTGTAGTATTAACCCACCTGGCTTTGTGCTTCATGGAATTCCCCCAGCTCCAAGGGATCAATCAACCAACAGACACAGAAATTGCAACAATCAAGTCTCATCTCTGGATCCGCAGGTGGTGAATATAACACCTTTCTAATCTTATCCTCTCTTTCTTTCTTTGTTTTCCCTTATACATTTTCTTAAGTGTTAATTTTTATGCTTTTATACTGTAGAATTTCTAACCAAAACTGCTACATTGTAAAATTTGCCAATATCTTATTCTACCTTAACGTTTTAAAGTTTGCAAGCAAAAGTTTGATATCGAACCTTCTGAGAATTTTGGGTTTTTTTCCCATGCACGGCTCAGAGTAAATTAAACAACCTTTTCCAAGTGGACCAACACATAACAATGACTCAGCAGCTTCACAGTACTTTGTGTAAGCAATCATTAAGAGTCAGAGCCCTACATCAGTATGGGAATACTGGGATTTGAATATTAGCCTTGCAGCCTTCTCCTACACAGAGCATTTTGGGAAAATGGGAATCCATCTCTGTTTGAAATAACAGCACAATAAATAGCAAGCCCTTTCATGATGCAGGATGCCTTGATCTCAGCTCAATGCCCTCAGCTGGTATAGCAGGACACCTGCTTTGTTTCAATCTGCCAGCACCAGAGCTGCAAGTTACACATTCAGTCATCTGGAACTACCTACTGCCATACACATCAGCAGCACGAAGCTGAAGTAAAGTTTACATTGTCCCTGAGCAGACATGATTCCCACTGGCAGAGGAATAACAGGGAACAGTAAACAAAAAAGTATCTATTATTTGCTGCCATGAGCTGCAGATGGGATTTTATTTATTTATTTTTTAGTGGGAAAGTAATCAAATTGCATCTCTTGCCTCTTTGTGGAAATGTGTTACATGAATGAATAGGTGCACTCAAACCTGTGCCCACTGACCACACTCTCTTTGTTCTGCAATTCCTTCTTGCAAGGCAGCAGGAGGCAGTGGCACAATCAGTTTGCTTAAGGTAGTCACTGAAACTTCAAATATTCAAGGAAACAAATCAAGCAGAAAATGACCATGGTAGTAATAAGAAAAGAAACTTAACCAGCAGGTGGTACACACTTTACTGCTGGAGTTAATGTGCCATTTTTTATTACTAAGGTGCTTTGACTGGGCCTATCCTGATTCACAACAATTTCGATTTTCTATTAAATGGATAAAACATTAGGTGTATTCACTCTCAAAACACTGGAATGTTTTGGAATGATTAGCTTTATGACAAATGTCTCTCACTGCCACAAGTGTGGTTGTTTTGAAGGACACAGACCTTCCTGTCTTGCCAAAGTGGCTTTTCCCAGTGGCTGCCCAATGAAGCTCCACAGACAGACCCATGCAGCTTACTGGAAAACACATTCTGGCTTCTGAGAAATTCACATCATGATTTGTGAAAAAAGCACTCCAGCAACATGCCGGTCTGAGCTGCAAAATGAAGTGCTCCCAAAAGAACAGAGCAGGCTATATTTGTCAGAAAAGTCAGACACCAGAATTACTGTCTTTAAGGCAAAATACTAAGAGTAATTTGTTTACTGAGACAGAAGTAAATACTCTTTTGAAAGCTGAAAACAGACTTCTGAGCTTTTACCCAACACAATGTGTTTTTCAGGGATGACCTGGAGTGAAGTCTCCTAGACTGCTTCCTGTCTACTTAGCTTTGGTGAGCCCTCATGCTCCTTTTTTAGGAATGTCTTGGCATAAACTTTTTTAAAGAACTCAATGTAAATGTGACAATAGAGAATCTCCATGCATAATCTATAAAATACTACACACAGACATGTACAGTCTACTTAATTTTAAATATATTTTTATACCATAGCCCTCATTAGGCATCTTGGTCCAAATACATTTCTGAACAAAAGTCTGATGCTTGTAATGTCAATTCAAATAAGTATAAAATTTCACAAAAATTATTCATTGAATTGAGAAGTGAAAATTGCTCTGTCTTGCAAATCTAAGAGACCTAAATCACTCTTCTTCTAGGCCCTCACCTTATCATTCATCTTGTGTACTTCAGAATTTATTCAATGAAAAATTTAAACTTAATCAAGTAAATGGAACATTACACATAATA
>VZRX01017387.1:11432-71886 GCA_013398075.1 Notiomystis cincta
ATAATAAATAATAATAATAATAATAATAATAATAATAATAATAATAATAATAATAATAATAATAATAATAATAATAATAATAATAATATTAACAACGACAATAATAATGATGCTTCCTGGGCATACAATTCAGAGACCATTATTTAAGAGTGAAATCCAAAATGTCAGAACTCAAAAAATCTCCTGTTCTGAGAAAACGGGGTAATTTTTGCTATGATTATGCTTTTTTCCTGGCTACAACACTTGTGTCAGATTTACATAAGAGATGCCAGTCTTTTCACACATTTTAAACAGTTAGAGAAGGAAAAATTGTTTCTAAGAAAGCTTTTTGTTCCTTGCATTTGTTACCTGCATTTTATTTTCTTCTCGTCCATGATTCAGCTATATTGATGTACTTTATGATCATCTTCCTGCCTGCACCCTCTTTGCACTCCATTATTTAGTGGATAAGACAATAATAAGACAGGCTTTTCCCACAGTCTCTGTTTTGTTCTCTACCAATTCAGCAGCTGCAAAATCAGATGGGCAGGCACACTGACCACGAGCTTAGAGAAAATAGCCATGGTCAATTAGCTGCTGCTGAGCTCTCTGAGACAATCCATTGCATCTTCCTCCTGTTTTTTGAGGGGTTGATCAGTCTAATGAAGGTCAGTTCATCAAGCAGTGTTTTGCCTTAAGTACAAGCAAATCACAGTGCCAGGCTTGAGGAAGGACAGAAACTGGGACAGATGTGGCAATATGAAGCTTTGTAGGAACAGTGATGTCACCACTCACTCCTGGGAGTGCTTCACCACCCCAGGATCATCCATTTCCTCTGCTTATGCTGCCCTCAGCACCATGAGCACCATCTTTCTTTTACACACACACACACACACACACACACACGAGGCTGTGAGTTTTACAGGACACCATCAGCCTAGCAACCACACCTCAGACATAAAATCTTTCTAGCACACCAGTGTTAGAATTAGATAAGTACAATTTTAGGTACTAGACAGAAAGAACTGTTCTAATGTATTATTTTATATGTGGTTAGGCTAGTGTTATAAATACAAATTCAGAATACTTAATTTTGGGCACACCCTCTCCTGGCTAATAGCTCTTCACAAGATTAGTAGGTAGAGAATGTCACTGGTGACAGATGTTGCATATCTGCAAAGAAACTTGTAACAAATGCACAACCTTGCTTGAAATGAAAACCTTGATGTGAATACTGCAGACAAAATCTTCACAGTTATTTTTCAGTAGCAGGGTTTGTTCAAAGCTTGACAAACTGTTCTGGATTTACATGTCTGGTATAACCAAGAATTGCATTTTTCTAGTCTACATTATTCAGTGTCTGCCTCTGCTTTCTACCCTCTTTGTTCCTGCCTTTGTGCCCCTACTCCTTCCTTGTTCCCTTCCTCCCTCTCTTCCTCATTCTTTTCTTTTATCTTCCATCTATAAATATGTTTTTTTATGTCTATATGCAGAAGAGTGGCTTACAAGTAGAAGTTATTATTATTATTATTACTACTACTACTGCTACAGAAATGGCCACAAAATAATTAATGCTGTTACCCTAAGAAAATTCACTCAGCTAATCACTGATCAGAAATGTTACAGCAAATTCATTCTAGGGCACTATCATCAATCTGGAGTTCCCAGAAGCTGCGATGTGAGCCAAACCCAAATCTTAGAAGGAAGATTAAGTTATAAAATTGAAACATGCCTGTCCAGTCAGCTTGTGACAAAAAAAAAGCCTCCAGAAACGAATCACAAGTTTTTTCAATGTGCTTTTGCTTCAAAAATATTTCTGCAAAAGCAGCCTCATTGATCTCCAAGAAATTGTCAAAAGATCTTGTGTTCTTCAAGAGAGTACAAGCATGTGTTCAAGGGACAGCCTTGCCACTACAGAACACGAGGCTCAGAGACAAGCTGCCTTCCTTTCATATCTCCACAGTAAGGTAATAGCCCTTGTGATACCTCTGCAACTCTACAGCATCTTTAAAATACAGTCCCAGGGACAGATGCATAATTATCCCTTCTTCTGCTTTCTGTATTTGAATGAGGTAGAATTTTAGCCATGGTATGCCTGAGGATGACTGAGAAATAGTAATATCTGTATCTTACTAGCTGGATTCTATGCTGTCAAAGGAAAAGTAGAGGAATTTACAAAAGGAAACAGACTTGTTGCATTAATCACTTTAAATGCAAAATATTGAGTAAAGCAAATAAAAGTCAGCATGATATAAATTTAGAGTCTGGATCAAAGAGATCATATTTGTGATACCTTCCAACAGGCACGTAAAAGCCTTGATCAAAACAATGCATTGAACTCAACATACCAGCTCCTTCTTCTTCATGCACTCCATGAGGATGATGAAGAGGTGCTGCGCCTGGGTTCGGGTGTATGTGAAAGTCTTCTGGATGGTAACCAGCAACTGGTCCCTCAAAGACTCATTGATAAGTCTGAAATTCAAAAAGAAAAGATTAAGTAAGAAAACAGACATGAGGGAACTTTGTACCTTCAACTGTTTTCAGGGACAAAGGTCAAAAAAATAAGAGTCAACAGATCACCAAAGGTTGTTTTGGGCAGGTTTCAAGGTCAGGAATTACTGAAACCGTAAGAGATAAATAGGAAAACACTGCTCTAGGGAAACATGTTGATTGTGCTGAGGTCCCTCATCTACAAAGTTTTCATATCAGTTCCCACATATTGCATGACAGAAGGTCGTTCAAACTATCATCTCTGTGGGATTTCCTACAAAAACAAGAACCACACTGACAGTGTAAATTTGAGGGAGACCAACACTTCTAAGTGAGCTGAAGACGCCTTTCTATTAGTGAGTTAGAAGAATTCAACTCATAGTTAATTTTATGCAACTGAGAACGTTTAAGTTTTCAGTGGTTTTGATTTTAGCTTGAAAATGTCAACAGTATCAACTCACTCTACTGATGTTACACAGGACCTTGTAAGCAAACAAACATTTCTGTTCCTCATGCCACTCAAAGAAAACATTTTGATTTTGGGCATGTTGATCTTCTAGTAGCTCAAGAGGACCTATTTTATATTCTTCCTCAGTTCTAAGGTCAGTACTTGCAAAAAATGGCCCAACAGCAGAAATAAATAGTAATAGTACATGAAATATTAGTACTTGAACCCTACCTCTTCATAACAAAAAGCCTATTCCTCAGGACTTTTCTGGGTGAAACATTTCTGTTCTCAATGTCAAAATTACAAAATAGTAGGTTCTAATTTAGAATATGTATCCTTTGATGCTTCTACACTAGAGCAGTTTTCTCCCTTAAAAATATAACTGAATGTTTCAAACTAGTTAAGTTGGAATATTTTATGGGATAAAATCAGAGAATCTTCATGTCTCATATTTTAGGCCAGAAGAGAAAAAAAGTATTTAGTCCTGCAGCAACTGCAGAGAAATATCAGAAGCAGCAGGTTTCTAAAAGGCATTGTTAGCTTATGGCAGCTGCTTTGAGAGTACAATGACTGAATACCTGATTTTTGCACACTATTGGCTAAAGTTGCCTGTGCTTCTACACGGTGAGGAGGCACAAGTGAGACTGCAGGATATCCATTACACCACTGAATTTCAAATCTGATTTCATCATCTAGTCTTTGTACCTACAGCAAACGTGTTAGAAGAGACAACAAATGGGAAAGAAGCACGTGGAAGATCTGGCATAGGGAATGCATATGTTCTCTACCATGTGAATTTGATTTTGGCTGTAAATACTCCTGTTGGATAGTACTTTGACTTCACAAAGAATCCTGGAAGGCATATGTCAATGTGTTTGGAATAAAACGAGTTTAGATGGGGTTTCAGACCATGCTGTGTGTATGACTGCTCTTTCTACACCTGGCTTCTCCTCTTGTCTTCTATCTAATCACAGGCTCCCTTTGAGTGGTGAGCCTATGTCTGCACTTCCCATTTTCCTCTAGGAGCAGTCTAGCCCTAGATGTGCTATTTCCTGGGATACTGGAGAGGCAGCAACAATGCCTCTCCTGCTCAAACAGGAGGGGAGCACTCCTTCCCTGCAGCATGACCTGCCTCCCTCACAAAAAGGCAACACATGATGAGTTAAAACCTCCAGCCCTCTTGGTGGACAACACTGGAGCTGGCAGTAGAGGACTTGCTGTGTGGGAATTATAAGAGAGGTAACATGACCTCCTGTAAAGGAGCAAGGATGTTGCAAGCACATGGAGACATGAAACGAGATGTGAAGAGTACGGGTAGAAATGTAGGAGGACTCTGTGCTAGAGAATCAGCTTGGAAAGGCTGACACCTGGACAATCACTAATATACTTTGAGTTGCAGATTAGTGGGTCATATATGATATAAATTCTGATTTTAGGCTCTTGAAAAGAATTAGTTGGAAAATTGCTTTAATCAAATTTAAACAAAATGGTGCTATCACTGTATTCATAAGTGGTTCAGAACCATGCAATTTTCCATCCTTCAAATGAAGAAAGAAAAAAGAGGTTATTCACAATGAACAAGCTTCCTTGATATAAATTTCTAGTTTCCTTCGGAAATTAGCTATGAAAAAGTATGAAAATTATAGGAAAAAATACATGGACTTGGAAGATTCTCAAATAAAAAATTTCAGAAAACATGTCCAATGTTTCTGTAATGTAAACCATCTCACTTTCTTATAATAATCTGATTTACCTTAAAAATGTGTAGAATTCAAAACTGAAATTTCATTTCAGAAACTGTCTCTCTTTCAGGTTAACACATACAGAAGGCAAGAGAAAAAGTTGCCTTGAGTGAAAGCAGAATTGTGTCCTGAGCAACCATCATTTTTCTTACTTGAATTAAAGCTCTCAGAAACTGTATAATAGCATGAGTTTAAGCAGCAGATAAAGCAAACTTCATGGGAAAGACACGGCATTTAAAAAACCCAAAAAAATCAGGAAGTGCTTCCCTAACTACAGGGTAAAACATCTGCTGGAGTACTGCTGCTCAGAAACTTCCTGCAGTCATAATTTGATTTATGCAATTTTCTAGCCTCACTAAATGTTTTTTCTTTAACATCTCCTTGGTCTGCAAATCAACATCAAGCCTGTTGAATTTCTTTGTGAGATCAAAAACCTGAAGTGATTGTAATCAGAAACAGAAAAAAAAAGAAAAGCAATCTTTCCAGTAATCACAGCTTTGTGTGCACTGAAATCAGTCATATCAAGACTGTATCACTTTTATTCCGTAGGAATCTATACATGTTAGAAGGTATCAAATCAAAGTTCCCAATTGTGTAACCCAGCTGGGACAAACACAAACTGTTCCCAGCTATTAGACGCTAAATCGATGATGCAGACACAAAATCCAATTTATGTAAAATAAGTAATTTTACAGAGTACGGTGAGAAAAACAACTGAGACTTGCAGGTGGGGGTGATGATTTATCTCCTTTGCAAACAGAACCACATTTCTTACACACATATGCTTTTTAAAATCACAGATTCCTGGTTTTAGATTCAGGGAAAAACAGATGGGCCCACTTTACTGCTACTACTACAATTATGACTTCCATCAAAGTCAGCAAAGACTGAATAGTGTGAGAAAAAGTATTTTTGTCATCTTTCTACTAGGCTTCAGTTCTCAAACTATTTTGTAACATGCCAAAATCCTGTTTGGGGCATTTCGATGGCATGATTTTCTGAACCCTGCTTTATTTCTCATGGAAAAAATACTGCTCCTGCCTAAACAAAATGTACTATAAAACAACAGTGTAACATGTTCTTTTTTTAACTTCCTCATGTAGTTTGAAACTGTTCTTTCATTCTCTAAATAGATGAGACATGCCCATTATTCTACCAGTCCAGGTGTATTCAGCTTTTTTTTTTCTCCTTTCCCAGAGGTTCTGGATTGCTGATGGAATTTAGGTACCTAGTGCCAAAAATCTGTCATCAAAAGTAGAATTATATGCATTTCCATTTATTTTCAGAACAAAAATTTACTCATAATTGTTACCTAAGAGTGTGTGGGTATGTTTTGTTTGCTTGTTTGTTTTCAGAAGATGCCAACCTTAGTTTTGACATACCAGATTATGAGAACTGAACTGTGTGGCTTTTCAGAAAAGTCAGGATCTTGAATTTTAAGGAAAAAAAAATCAACCCTTGCATGGGCTCAAGGAGTTAGTCAATAGGACCACCTGTGAAACTGCTCTCTGGGCAGCAGAACAGAGCTGGCAGATCTCTAAGGACACTTTCCATAAAGCACAGGAATGAGCCATCCCTAGGTGAAAGACATAGGGCAAGGAAGGCAAGAGACCACCATGGATGATTTGAGACCTGTTGGTTAAACTAAAAAAAAGCAGAAGATGCACCATCAGTGAATAAGTTACAGGTAACCTGTGCAGAGTTTAGGGACACAGCCCAGTTATGAAGAATGGGGTGAGGAAGCCAAAACAAGGAACAGGCTGAACTTGGCAAGGGATGGAAAGAATAACAGGAGGGTGTTCTGCAGGTATGTCAGTGTGAAAAGGAAGGCTGAAGAAAGCATCTACCCTGTCTGGTAAGCAAGGCTGGCAAAGTGGCAATAATGTACAAAGAAAAGGGTGAGGTACTCACCAACTCACAAAGCCAAGTGCAAAGGCCTGCACCCGGCCTGGGGCAAGCCCAGTAGAGCACAGGCTGAGGGATGAGCAGACCAGAACAGCCTTTTGGAGGAGGACTTGGGGGCCTGGTGTGTGACAGGCTGGACAAGAGCTGACAGTGTGCACTCCAGCCCAGAAAAACAAACGTGTCCAAAGCACCGTGGGCAGCAGGGCAGGGAGGGCATTCTGCCCCTCTGCTCTGCTGTGGTGAGAGCCCACCTGGAACACTGCAGCCAGCTCTGGGGTCCCCAGCTCTGGAAAGACATGGAGCTCCTTGAGCATGTCCAGGGGAGGCCACACTGTAGACCAGAGGACCTCTCCTGTGAGGAAAGGCTGAGAGAGCTGAGGATGTTCAGCCTGGGGAAAAGAAGGCTCTGAGGAAACCTTATCAAAGCCTTTGAGCGCTTGAAGGGTGCCTGTAAGAAACATGGGGACAAATACCAACAGGGCCCGTTGTAACAGAACAAGGAACAATGTTTATAGAACTGAAAAAATGTTGATTTAGATTAGATATAAACAAAAAAGGTGTTACAATGTGGACGACAAAATGGCAGAAGAGGTGACCCGGAGGGCTGGTTGGTGCTCTATCCCTGGTAACATTCGGGGTCAGGTCAGAGACGGCTCTGAACAAACCCACTGAAGATGAGCCTGCCTAAGGCAGGGGAGTCAGACTGGATGACCTCTAAAGATGCCTTCCAGTCCAAACTCTTCTATGGTTCTATGACTCACTGTTTAGGATCAATCAGGAGAGACCACTTCAAAAACCTGAACTGACAGAGTAAAAAAGGCAGCACTCTGTTTTTGTCCAAGATACATTGGATGATTAAACAGTGAAGCAAAACTTTCTTCATTTCTTTGGCTGATGCAGAAGACAGATGACAACATTTCGGCCTACTTCCTCCTCAGAAAGAATTTTTTTTTAAGCTATGCCTAGTATCTGAGGAGATAAGAGACATTTCACTTAATCTTCCAAACTCGTGGCATATGATTTTGTAGTCATCATTGGACAAAGATCTGGCCTGCAGTCTATCACCTAACTTGTTTAGCTTTCTTTTCCTCTGAAGATTTTTAGTACTGGAATCATACAATGTACTAGAGAGTTACGAAGATTATGCTCTAGCCCACTTTAAAAATGAAATTTCATCATAGATTTTTTAAAATGTATTGTTCTAAAAATGCTTTGAAATGTCTTTAAATAATATACTTCACTCAATGAATTTCACATAATCTGTTTCTAACTTTCCATTTGTGAAGTACTTTTTTCCCAGGATGAAGTAAATATATCCATAAAATATCAGTGGGAGATGAAAACTATTCCCTGCCCTTCCTTATATGAAGCTTAGGGGATTTTTTGTTTTAATTATGATTTGCACTCTAGACAATCACACCATAAGTAAGAAACATGACCAGAGGCTCTGCTCATATTTTCTTCCACTGGAATTACAAATAAGATACAGTTGTGCAAGTTTGTGGGACTCGCTGAATTTCTTGCACATTTTCAAATCCACACATTTTGCATATCATTGTTGTGAGAAAAGACAGAAAATAAATGTAATTATTCCTTCATTGTATTCAAACAGGGGTGATTTCGTTGTGCTTTCATGAGGAATCAACTTCACTGCAGACCTGCACTGGTAGTTATACTACATAATTTTTCCCTGACTACAGTTTATTGAATGGTTATTTCTTCACCAAAAGAGAGATGACTAGATTGACCCTCCCAAGGTCAACAAATTGACTTTCTGTCCAGGTTTTGATTTGCAAAATACTTTGTTGCAAGAGAAAAGTAATAATATAAAATTATGCAATGTGAAAATAATTTTACAAATTAATTCAGACATGATATGGATCCATGATTCCCTATGACATGGTAGACACCATGGGGAGTATTGAAGAACTATATTATACATTATGATCCCTTTTGCTCAAAGTGAAAAATTCCTGTATTTTGCCTATTAGCAAAAAGAGATTTAAATAATGTTCTTCAGATTTGAAGCCTACAAACTATGCCACAGTAGATCCAGAAATAGAGTAGTCCAAAGGCAATCTTTAATGATTCTCATATGAGGATACTCATTTAAAGCACAGAGAATATCTGGTATTTCCTTGTGAACGTTAGGCAAGAAGTACATTTTTATGGCATTAAACTGAACTCTTCAGGGTCTCATGCTTTCAGGAGTAGAACTGATAGAGTAGTTAATGAGCTATAAATTCAACTTGGAGACTGCATTCAAATACTGCAAGTAATTTCTCATTCTGTAAGGAAATATTTTTCTAAGAAGTGGCATAATTTTAATGTAGTGTTTAATTTCTCTTATTTTAAATTCGGTATTTAATAGTGAAAAAAGATACCTCTTGAGAATTAAAAGCTTCAAAATATTCCTATAAAGTTGCACTTTGCAGTTGTTTTACCTTCAGCTTTTGCTTTTATGCAAGTCGATGAAATGAAAAGGCATCCATCCTTGATTATACAACACAAAATACTCCAGCTGTATGCGGAGGAGTGTTACTACCAATGAAGATATTCACTTAGGGATTAGTAGGGACTAAATTTACATGTTTATGATCAATCTGGTGTTCTCACCCCTCAGTGCTGTTCATTGTATTTTCAAGTAAAAGAAAAAAAGAAGTTCTTCAGAGCCAGGAAAACCTGACCTTTAAATCAAGGCCAATAGTGAAAAGCAGCCAAATAATTCTTCCAATTTACCACATGGGGAATGTTGCATATGAGATGCCTTCTTATTTAAGTTATATTGTGGACATAGCTTGTTTGTCATTAAAATGAAAAAGGTACCAGGAATTTACTCAGCTCTACTAAATTAATTCTGAGAGTTTTATTTACTTGTACTGAAATGTAGCTCCCTATTGCATTCTTAGAACTCTGTTCTGGACTTTTCCAGACCAAGAAAAAACTTAGTCTCTGAAACTTAAACCCTCCCTCTGTGTTAGTTCTGCATATCTAATACTCACAGCGCTGAAACATCAGCTCAGTGGGCAACTGCCCATGTGCCTTACCTTGCCCTGAAACTTCAGTGAGAGAGATGAGACCATGAGACCTCAAGACTGATTTTCCCCCAAAGACATCTTTCCTTCAAGGTGTCCTTCAAGGCTCCTTCAGATGAGCTCGAGGTGCCTCGCAGAGCAGCACCTCCTGTGAGGCAGCGCGGGCACAGCTCTGGGTTGTGCTGGCAGCCTCCTCCACTGAGGCTGCCCTCACTGTGAAAATGTCTATCAAAAGACAGCCCTAGGGGGGTGAAATGTCTGCCTTGTCATAAGGAAAGCCTACAATTAGGCCTTAAAAAGGCAGATTCAACTTGTCTCCTGTGTCTCCAAAGATACATGGGCATTGGCATTGTAAAGGGGTACCACACCTTCATTAATATAAGAAATCATTCATTTTCCTGCTATGCAGAATATTCTAGAAAGAATAAATAACAAGGAGGAAGGCTGGCACAACACAATTCTTTGAAACCCAATATAAAAGGCCTATTGGGCAGATAGGCAACTGTTCAACACTCTAAAGGATTTCTTTAAATGGATGGATAGGCACAGATCAAAACTCAAGCAGAGAGATTTCTCCTTCATCTCCAGACATATGCCATGGGCAGACACACATTTCCCTGAAACAGGTTGTTCAGAGCTCCATCCAACATGGCCAGGAACAATTACAGGCATGGGGTATCCACAGCTTCTCTGGGCAGCCTGTGCCAGTGCCTCAGCACACTCACAGAAAAAGAATATCCTCCTTATGTCCAGTCTAAAGCTACCCTCTTTCAATTTAAAATCATTGCCCTTTGTCCTGTCACTACAGGTCCTTTCATATAAGTCCCATTTATATACTGAGATAAATAAATAAATTCTCCTGCTATATTTTTTATCATGACATCAGAACACAGAGAAGGTAGATGTACATAGCAAATAAATGGATAAAACCTATTTCAGTAAGGTTATATGAAGTGTGTTATCAGTGAGGTCCCTGAAAACAGAGGAAGGACTTCTCAAAGATTTAGTGAAAGCTGGCACTTTCATATTTACCACAGATGCAGTGCTGGACTAAGCATGAACCTGAATATAAAATGGATTTAAATATTTGTGGAAAACTATCTTTTTCCCAGTAGGAGTTTTAGGTTGAGTGAGTTCATGATCACATTTATTTCTAAAACGCAAAATAGAGTTTGGTCCAGAGCTCAGTGTTTACAGATTTGCATTTTATAATTTGCTTACTGTATGTGTAAACACATATACTCCCACACACTCTAACACATACACAAAAATGAGTCCCCAGGGAATCCCAACCATAAGATTAACACAGCTACTCTGACAAAAAGCATGAAACAGCTCTGAATTATAAAAATCTGTGGGATTTTTGGTTCCACTTTTGTGTTTTGTACCACAATTGTTAAATCTTCTCTTTATTTGTTATTTTCTACTCTGGGCATCAGAATGAGTTCTGCTTTGGGAACATTTGAGAGGACAAAGTCCATGAAAATTGCTGAACACCTGGAAAACCCATGAAGGTGCCCATGGCTGCCAGGTAAGGGTCGAGTTAGGGCAGCCACAAGGCTGTGGACCAAGAAAGCTCCAGCATTTTCTAATGGACATGCTGCTACCCTTGACTTAGGGTGCCTGTATCCTTATTTGCAACTGATCCCTAATGAGGCAGGGCCAAACCCTTATTAAATGGTGCCTGGGAAAGGCCTATCCAAGAACCAGACCAAGACTACAGCCAAACTTGTGCAGCAGCTTCTGCAAGAGGATGCAAAGAAGGGGTCTTCAGATTAATTTGTTCCATCAAAAATAGTCTCAGGTATGGTGGTGGCATGCTACAGAGTAATTGTCTCCAGGGCTGGAGTAACTGCCCCTGCCAGAGCAGAGGCTTGTTGCAGATGGAGTTTTCAGTGGTGGATGCAGCTCTTCAAGTCCTAGGCTTCAGAAGAGATGGCTTTTTTTTTCTATAGGTCTGTGGTCTTGGAGGAACTGCATCATCAAGCACAGGATTATGTACTTAGTGAAAAAAACAAGTGTTGCTGGAGATAGCCCAACAAGATGAGAGCTATCCTTAGTTTTTCCCAGATTAGGGCAATTTTGTGGTAAATTCCACAAAAACACAAAAAAAGTGGATGAGTCAGACCTGTGTGCACAGGCCCTCATCCTTATTGAGAATTTTAACCACTGTGAGACTGACTGGAAGGACAACACAATAGGGCATAAGCAATCCTGGAAGTTCCTGAAGTGCATTGACAAGAACTTCCAGACTCAAGTTTAACAGAGCAGATAATGAGGAGAGATGCTGTGCTGGACCTCATACCAGCAAAGAGGGATTCTTTTGGGATGTGAAGGTCAAAGGCAACCTTGGCTGCAGTGACCATGAGCTGCTGGAACTCTAGATTCTGAGAGGAAGGAGAGGGCAAAATTAAGTTCCAAGATGTTGGCCTTGGGATGAACAGACTTTGGCCTCACTGGGAATCTGCTTCAAAGGTTCTTACAGTCAGGATAGAGGGAAGAGGGGCCCAAGATATCCAGTTAATATTCAGGAATCACCTCCTCCAAGCTCCATGAAGGGGCAGGGGACTGGATGACCTAGAAAATGACAAAAGCTTAAGTACTGAGTGTCTTCTTCAGTCTCAGGCCCCAGACACTGGGAGGAAAGTCTGGAGAAAGGAAGTGGAAGACAGTACGGTCACCAGTTCATGGATCTTGGCAGTGTGTACCCATAAATACTGGGGGAGCTGACTGATGCCGTTGCAAAATCATAATCTTTGAACAATCAGAACAACTGTAAGAATTGTCTGTGGACTGGAGAAAAGCAATGGTCGCTCCTGTCTTACAGCAGAGCAAGAAGAAGGATCCAGGGAACTACTGGCTTGTCAGCTTCCCCTGGATCTGTGGGGCTGTGATGCACCATTTACTCCAATCATATGAAGGAGATGAAGATGATCAGGGGTAGCCGTGCTTGACAACCTTATCCACTTTTTTGAAGAAATTACAGGATTTGTAGATGAGGGGCAAGGAGTGGATATTCCCCATATAGATCTCTCTAAGGCCTTTGACACTTTCTCCTGTAAGATACTCAAAGAGAAGCCGATGAAGTATGGGGTAGAGGAGGAGACAGTGAGGTAAATTGTGTGTGTGTGGTGAATGGGCTGGGCCCAGAGGTTTGTGATCAGCTGAAGGTCAGCAACTTGTGTCATATTTCAGGGTTCAGTCCTGAGTCCAATCCTGCTCAACATCCTCATTAATGATCTGGAAGATGGGACTGTGTGTAGGCTCAGCAGGTCAAACAGGTGATCCTTCCTCTCTCCTTAGCACTTTTGAGGACATATCTGGAGTCATGTGCCTGAATCTGGGCTCCCCAGTACAAGAGAGGGATGCCCATGCTGGAGAGTGTCCAGCAAAGGGCCACTGAGATGATGAAGGGACTGGATCACCTCATAGATGAGGGAAGGCTGAGGGAGCTGGGACTGTCCAGCCTGAAGCAGAGAAGGCTCAGAGATGTGTGTGTCAGGCTTGTTTTAAGGCTTGTTTGTTTTGTTCTGAATACCTTCAGTATTTCACCCAAATCAACAATGGAAACAGCCACGTGAGGTAGATGTTGCTTTTGTACAATATTGTGAATAATTTCCTGTGCTCTACTTTACCACTGAATTGAACCTGTGGATGGAGAAAGAACACATGCTATGAAATGACTCACCCTCCTTCTTCAGAATACTTGTGACCAAAGGCAAGGATGTCAGATGCTCGGCCGCTGCCATCGCATATCACAACGGGAACAGGGGGAGTGTCTCGCAGGTACTCCAGGACGATGGAGATGACGTTGGGACCTCCTTCCACAATAAGGGCCACCACTGGAACTCCTTGGCCAATTCCTGGAGCAAGAGAAAGAAAGAAACAAACCAAACCAAGCCAAACCAAAACAAGGCAAAAAGTGGCCAATCAACCAAATAAAAAACCACAAACACACATACAAAATAAATAAATAAAAAAAAAGCAATGGAAAAGAAACAACAAAACGCAAAGCCAGCAAGGCAAACAAAACATAACAGAAGACAGAAGAAAAAAATATCAGACTGAAATAACTGCATTATGACTGTATAGTATTATGTGAGAAAAAAATGCATTCAGTAAATCAGGTATTTTAAAGACAAATGGGACCAGTGTAGCCATCTCATCAGTTCCACTGTGTATACCAGTATTTTCTAGAATTATCTTCTGTCTTAAGTACAAAAGTTATGTTTAAATAGACCACTTTTTTTCTTTTCAAGATCAAATCTTGTTTTGAAACCAAAAAGAAGCTACTGCTTTTTTTCCCCACATATTCATAATCGAGACTGTAATCTTGCTTGTGGTCTAGCTCTTGCATGATGTCAGTTTCCCATCATTGAGTCCTCCAACAGTTTTGATTCCTGTTTCAAAATCACCTCTATGATATTTTTCCTGCTGTATGGGATCCACTTTGAGGTTGTAGCTGGGCAGCCCTTTAGCCTTCTCTTCAATAAACATTCTCTTACAAGTCAGGGCTAAACTTGTTTTTCAGCTCCAGTCAGTCTCATAGTTTTGCTCTGAATTCTCTCCAATTTTGCAGCATACTCCTTGATTTGCAGACCCCACACCAGGGACATTGCTCCAAAGAGAGCTGAACTAGTGCTTAACCAAAGGAGAGGCATCTTCATTTTAAGCACTTTTGGTGTAATTACATGGGAGCCCTCTGCAAAAGTTGTAACACAGACTGCCTGGAAAGTTGTGTGGATTTAAAGAAAGGCACTCTGAATGTCAAGCTGGTGTTAACATAGCTGAAAAAGCTTTTATAGTAGTCACTTCTTGACCAGTTGAGACTGGAGACATTCAAAGGGACTCAGGCAATAGAAGAAGTTGAACATTTTCTATTAGTATTTTTTCCCTGACAGACGTATTTTTTCCTTTTAAAGTAGCTTTTTCTAAGAAAATCTATATGCATTCTGCACATTCTGTCATTTCACTGTTAAAAAAAAATAAAGAGTGTCCTACACTATGAATAGCTGGGTTGGAAAGAGTTGCACAAAGCTGCTAATATCAAGTTTTCATTTAGAGAGAGTTCAGTTCTTGGAAGCAAAGGTAACCTGTGAAGCTGGAATGTTGAATCTGGTTAGACCCTCTAGACATAGTCCCAGATCAAATGATTTTCAATAATTTTAAGGACTTGAATTAGTATCAAAAATGAGATAAAGTATTCTTTAGGAAAAAAAAAAGAAAAATACTTAGTTCATATATGTAACAGGAAAATATTCTAGGCACTTCTGGAACCAATTTGAGGCAAACATTATGTTTCCTGAAGTGATTCTCAGCATGTCCTGTTATGCCTCTGTCTCCTGTTAGTTTGTGCTTTTTTTGTCATAAAACTTAAGTAAAATATGTGGTGTTTATTTTTGTTAAGAAAACTACAGGTGGAATTATAAAATATAGGCTGACGAAAGAGCATAAGAAGGGTCAGATAAAACAAGGTGATTAACAGAATAATTTGCACAGAGATCAAGGGTTTTTTTCTAATAATATTAAAGACTTCCCTGAATTGCTGTTCTACCAAATCTAGACACCTGCTAATAAGATAATATTAAGAAATATTCTTAGTAATGTGTCAAATTCAATCTGGTTGACATTGAGGATTAATAGAAATTGAGAAAGTTCACAATTTGAGATGCAAAGTCATTTACGTGGTGTTTAATAAATACTTCTGTAAACTGGGAGCTCATTAGGAGGAAATACTAGAAAAGCTGATGACAAGAGAACTGTCTTTGGTATAGCAAGATCACTAGGAAAAGTTATGATCCTTGAATACACACAGCAAAACATTTTCAGGAGGAAACAGGGGCAACTCAGTGCCACTGTGCAAGCCACTCAGAAAATTCCATGCAAAATACTATCTGTACCCATGCTCAGGCTTGTTCAGAAAGAACAAACTGGAATGAATGGAGGAAAAAGCCAAAAGAAGTATATGGGGAATAAAAACTTCATCTTATGAGACAAGATTCAATGAATTTGGTTCCTCTGTATTAGCAAATTAGGGAGGAAAAGATATCCTGACTGAATACTCCCATGATATACAGCACATTAGAAACTAACAGTTTTCAATGGAGTTCAGAAGATTCCTGGTTTTCAGAGAAGTGAAGTCTTTACAACCTTCTTCTAAGACTAAAAGGGAAAATTTTTGTTTTGAAATGATGCTGTAATGCTCACTAACCATAGTAACTGCAGGTGCCTTATGTACCTCAAAGTGTCACTGAAGCAGCTTCTGTCCTTCACCTGCAGTCTGTGCATTCCCAGTATATTCTAATGGATATTGATCAGGCCAATAATTCTAATGATAAAAACAACTATGGTTAGTCTAAACAGCTGAACTATTTTTGCCTTTTTGGGCATTTGAAAACATGTCTAAAATTCCTCTTGCAACCTCTGATTTTCCTTTTAAAATTTGTTTAACTTACATATTTTTTTTAATTTAAGCTGTAATAGTCACAAGAGTTGCCTGGCATACAAAAGTTCTCTGCAAGTGTTCCAATTGTGTTTCACTGTGGTTAATCAGATGACAGTTTTTCTGTTCTCTAGTTCTTTAGAAACACATTCAGCATGAAAACAATCCTCTAATTTGAGGCTAGTAAAATAAAAGAACTTTTCTCCAATTCAGACTTCTTTGAAACTTTGTAACTTTAAGTTAAAAAAAACCCCAAACTCATGTGAGCCTTGGTTTATCATACACAATTGAGTTCCAGATTGAACTGCAACACTTTTATCATTTTGGTACAATTCTTTGTGAGACAAAAAACGTTTGAACACAACTTGATTTCTGTATCTCATTTTCCTTTGGAAAATTCTCTCTGAGTTTCAGCAAACAGATGATTTTTTTATCTTAATTTTGATTGTTCTCCATAAATAATTTCGGTTTGGAAAAATCTGCTGTTTCTTTAGTTTAGAGGGCAAATTATTCCAGTTAATTTCTGAAAATAGAAATAAATTAAAATCAGTTAATAATACTTCTTTGCTATTTCTTCAAAGTATAACCACTTCTGGCTTTCAGGAAAGTTCTCTAGACTACAGCTGTCTGAATCCCAATGTTATGAACTTCCACTGATTTATGATAATTAATATTTGAGCAGTGATGGTATCCACAGCATGAAAGAAAGTCAATAGACATGGTGAAAATAACAAAAAGTCATATCTGCTTGAGTACCTCAGAATTTAAAAAAATGAGTAAATGGAAATTAACACATCCTCAGCTTTCTATGATGTTCCAAATCATATTTAAATTAGTTATGACATTATATTAATTTCAGAATAAAAACATAGCTACTTATACCAAGATGGCTGCAGCTCAATAACTCAGCCAAAATGCAAAGTAGATTTGAATTAAACTTTTAGATGTCTTTATACTAAAAATTTCTTAGGATGCTTCCCTGCCACTAAATATTAGGAATTTGGAAATGAATGCAGAAAAATTTCATCTGAAGATACTGACTGACTATACTAACACTGCGTTTGTAACTGTGTTGAACATATGAAATCAAGAACTGACTGTGCTTTGCCTTAATGTAACACTGAGACAATTTGCAGAATGTTGGCATGTGATGCCAGCAAGAACATCTGACTTTGAGAAAAAGGTAGCTGATGGAACTCTCTTCAACTGCTAATCAAAATCTGTTTCCTTCTAAATGTCCTCAGAGATAAGAGGATCAGAGGTTTGCTGCAAGAGCTGCATTTCGGCTGGTGCACACATGGTATACGATCATCTGCAAATAAGGGGCTGGCAGTGCCTGAGAGATTCACAGGGAGCCTTTGGTTTCAGACACTTCATTTGGGAAGATAATGCCAGCCTTTGAGGTGAGATGCTAAATGTGGAGGTTCAGCATTCCTTACAATGTCAAGGACACCACTACAAAGAGAGTTTCTTGCTCGAGCTGAGATTGTTGGAGAGGAGGCAGCGCCAAAATGAAACCTTGCTGATATAAAACTGGACTGCATACTGGAACTGCTGTCTCCCAGTACACATCCAGAAGGTGGGAACTTTATGCCAAGCACTAAAATGGACAGTCCAATAAATCAACAAGGAAGAAGTTCATGTTTTTTTCTGGAATTTACCAAATAATTGCCCTAGTCTGGTCAAAACTAAGGACAGCACTCATCTTGTTGGGCTATCTTCAACAATAGTGCTGTTTTCACTAAGTAAGTACTTTACACAACCTTAAAAATTGTGTGTTGCACATTTTATTACCTGGAAAGGGAGTAGTATTAATGCACTACACTGGAATATTGCCCAATCTGAAAGAGAACCTTTTTGTGGTACAGGGCAATGCATTAGGAAAGACTACCAATTTGGTGTTGCCTTCCAAACACAGAAGAAAGTACAATTAATTTTTACATATCTGGACACTTTTTTCTGTTTCCTAGAATGCACTAAATTACATGTTAATCAGCGTTTTATTTAATATCCTCTGTAAAGAAACCTTTTAATTCCAGATGAATTATTTCTAAATATCTGAAAAATTATGGACATCTGATAATTACATGGAGGATTTTAAATTTATTTAGCTCACTTTTTAAAACATTTCTAGGGTGAGCTTTTGTTTCAAAAAACGTTTTGTTCCTTTTCCTTTTAGAAGATGGAGGAAACATCTTGTCTAGCAGTATGTCTGTGGACTTGAAAATGGCTGTGAATGCTGACTAATGTGTTATCACTGTGATGTTTGTGACTTAGTTTTACAGTTCAAGATGATAAACATCTGATTGCAAAATCACAGTTCTTCCAACTTAAGAGTGGTCTCTGCATTTTTGTTCTGTGTTATTAAAAATTTTTTGTTAGGCAGACAGGAGATATTTTTTCCCTCAGATTTTCAAAAGAAATATTAAGTTTGTATTCAATGGGCAGGTATATGTGAAACATCTCGTACCAACTGGCATATTACTATTTAATAAGCTCTTCAATTCACATACTAAAGTCTTAATATTTCTGCTATAAATCCAAAAATCCAGGTAGCTTCTCATGACTTCATTAATAGAATACAGAAAAATAAGTTATTATTTTCAGTCAATATAATGATTCATGAAAAGAGAAGAAAGTGCCAGAGACCTGAGGCTCATTATTATACTGATTTCTAAAACAATAACTTGCATTTTGAATATTTCAGTAAGTATGGATTTTTGCGGGGTGGATTAGACTGCTTAGTGTTTCACAGTGTCAGGTACTGTGGGTACTGCAGGTGAAATTAGACTGCAATATTCTGTGAAAGATTTATGAAGGCAACTTAAAGCTTCATTACTGTGTTATTGCCTTTGTGGTCAGCAGCAGAGCCAGGGAGACTTTCTGACAACTGTGATTCCAGGAAGGTATGTACAGATCAGAACATTTTTCCCAATGTGCACCAAACAGCACTTGTAGGCCTTCCTGTTAATATACAAAAAAATAACATAATTTTCCCCTTGACACAGCTGTAATACATGAATATGTAAATTAAAATAATAAATTAGAAGAAATGAATGGATTTGGAAATGGAAGGAAGGAAAGAAAAGCTTCACAATGCCCGTGTTGTGTTAAAAGGGACCAAAAAATATCTACCATGCATTGCGGAAGCCCTACTTTGTTTTCCCAGTTCTTGGAAAAACATGAATATTTTATACTGTGAGAATATTTATAAATAATGTATAACTGTCTTATAAATTATTACTAATTCTTTTAGTGAAGAGCTAAGCATGAGTTACCCACATTTTTATAGACCAACAAGTGAATAAAATGCCTCATTTACTACAAAATGCATTTACTACTCATGTTCTTAAGCATGGTTATAAGAGTAACTGGGACGTATCACTATGCTGTATACTGTCTGTAAGTTCAGCCCTGAGTTCAGTCAAATAAAACAGAGGCTCTACTTGGCTACTCCTGACAGAAATGTGTCTAATTGCAGTATCTTAACACTGGGTAGTGGTACTCAAATCTGAGTGGATTTCCTGCTGGTCATCTTTGCTCCTTCACGAGGTCAGACATGTTGGTGTGAGTTGCCCCATGCTCTTTTCCTTTTCCTACCTGGACATTTTGACTGGAGGGTTTGGTAGTTATTTGGATTTGTTTGGGATGTTGGGGCCTGTGTGTGTCCTGCTGGAGGAGTCAGGACAGAGCAGCTAGCACAGCAGTGGCGTGCAGCCAGAGAGCGAGATCTCCAGAGGCTAGATGCAAGGGAGGAACGTCAGGCTCAAGGTGCACCTAAGACAGAGTCACTGTGGACAGACTGAGAGACCCAAACTGTCCCAGAGGAGGAGCAGAGCAAGCCTGCACAAACCTCCACGTGGTGCACGTGCAGTCAACCTGACTGCCCAATGTCTCTTCCTTTCAGTTGCCCGTCTGTGCAGAGCAGAAACAGCATTCTCAGCCTTCCTAGAAAACCTGAGGCTACCCTACATGTACAGGGATGTATGAGCCATTGCTGAGCTGGAAGGGGTCTTCAGGCCTTCAGGATGGTAGGCAGATTTGCATGATCAAGGAGGCTCTACAGTTTTGCCCACCCTCCAGGTCCAGAGATTGCTAAATTTTCCCGGACCCAGATGTACTGCAGATGGCCCGGTACATAAATTGGCAGGTTTCTCCACTGGTCATCATACCCCAGGTGTGCTTGTGCCTACCTCAGATAATGAGACAATAGACTCTGAGCAGTAGAAAATTCCTATGACAGGCTTCAGATGTGTTTCACACCTCTACCTTGTGTACATCCTGAAAAAGGTCTACTGCTTGTAGGCAAACTGCAAAACTCTCCTAGGATAATGGCTTCTGTTAGCAGTAAACTCTGTGAGTTTTGAGGGGAAATTGACTAATAAACGTTATTCATTCATATTTGAAACACTGAAAATTGCAATTTCTTATGTTTTTTTTGAGAGGCTTAAAGTATCTTGAAACTCAAATTAGAACTTAGCTGTTCTGGTATGTTAAAGAAAAATAAAGAAATTCCTTAGCTCAAGAAGTCCAGTTTCTAGGCTATTGCTGTGCTTCACGGGACAAGAAGAATACGCAGCAGTGTGACGTATTAACAACGGCTGAAAGAAGCACCACATTAAACCTGTAGCTTTCAGAAACATCTCAGGCCAAGTGTTTTCACAGTAACTGCATATTCTAATGCAAGCTACCTACACAGAATGGATAAACAATTAAACATGACCTGGAATTTTCCTAGTGTAAGCCTAAAAGATTGAGGAAAGTAATTTTTAATTCCTCAACTAATATTTACCTTACAGTAATACAGAGCCAACAAATATTGCTCTTTGGCTGTTAGTACAGCATGTGTAAACACAGCGTAAGGGATGCTTAAATAGATTTCAAATGGCATTGGATTTACAACGACCCTTAAAAGGTTTGACCACACAAATGTGTCTGCTTTGCCTCTGGGCACCTATGTGGCACTCCCTATGGTCCCAACTAGCTCAGAAAGGCTAAGTGATAAGAGAGAACATCCTAAAATAATCCAGATCCTTCATATTAGGTTACACTGAAATAACATTACAACTTGTTTTTTTTTCTAGGCAGTTGTTTTCAGCCTTTTTGAAAACACCTCCTGATGTGTAAAAAACCTTTTTGGCTAAAATGTCAACAACAAAAGGCAAAGAGATAAGGTCATTTGCATGTATAATATATCTGCATGCTCCAGATCTCCAAATCATAGCTGCAGCATGTTCACTTCTAGGACAATTACATTATTAACTACTAAGTGATCAGAACTGGAAAGAAAGGAATGTATCTTGCCTTCAAAGGACAATGGAAAAGAATGGTGGGTCTTACCACCCAGAAGTACAGGAACATCTCCCAGATAGTTCAAACAAACATCTCACAACTAGTTCAAACCTACTTTCACATAGCTGCACTTTTTACAGTCAGCTTTCCCTTTTCCTCACCCCTTGTCTCCAGCATCTTCGCTAGAGCAGAATCTCTTATTCCAGATATGACAAAGATAAGATGGGTATTTCTTTTAACCCTTCAAGAAATGTTCAGTAACAAAAGTGGAGAAATTTACAAATTAAAAAACAAACCAAACCAAACCAACCAAACAAAAAAAGTCGAACTCAATCTACTCTTTCCTGAGCACCTTTAATAGTTTTTTTTGTTCATAAATTAAGGGGAACTTCCATTTGTTTGGAGGCTCATTACTGGCCCTGTGTCTACAGAAATCAAACTGATCTGGTAAACCAATAGAAAAAAGTCTAGGAATATTTGCTGTGTTCCTGAAATTCACAGAGTCACATGTGTGATGAAATGACACACAACCACTACTAATAAAGGAAAACTCACAACCATTTGACTTGTTTTTTTTTTTTTTTTCAATTTTTTTTTGACTTCTCTACCACAGGCTTGTTGAATGTCATTTGCTATAATTTCCTTTTTATTTTCCTGCTTCCCAAACACAAATTAAAATCACTACTATGAATTTTATTTTGTTCATCTCCGTTTTTTCCCTTTGTAGTTTGCATTCATTCTGCTTATTTCCCTTGTTATGCTCACTTCCATTCTGCATTCTTATCTTTGTAATTTCCTTTTTGGTAACTCAATCACATTTTCACTTCCTCTCTGTCTCCTTCTGCTTAATCCATAATCTTCTTTTATCTCCTCTATTTTTAATTCTCCTTTTTGCTAAGAGTATGATTGTATTACATTTATCCCAGTCTGTTTTCCTTTCTCTTCTGCTCTACCTTGATACTTTCACTCTAATTTTTATTTGTTCAGTGCTCCTTCCTCACCTCTCCAAATCTACTTACTGATGTATCTGCCATCTTACCAAGCCTGACATTTCCAGACAAATCTGTGGACCCGACATCTGGAACCATATATTCATTTAATACTGGACTGATCCTAAAACCTTCTCGAAGGAAATCCAGGATGGTAGCAAAGAAAAGATTTGTGGTATATTCTTTTGATTTTCATACTCACCTTTGCAGAAGGACAAGGTTTAGAGAGTCCTCAGAAGAAACGTGGCATGGGAAGAGTCTTTGTGAGACTAAACCCTGGGATTTGTGAGCCTCTCAAGCATCCAGGTAACCCCCCACCTGGTTACTTTCTATACAAATACATAGTTCAAAGCTGGCACTTAGAGACCAGACACACACACCCACAAGAACCTTTGTGGATTTCAGCCAAAACTTACCCTACCTGTCCTTGCAGTCAACTGCTTGTTAGGCCAGTACCAGGAGGACCTAACTGGTTTCACCCTTCTTGGAGCTCATCACCCACAAGCAATGGCCTAAGTCACATGGGAGCAACTACAGTTTCAGACATTCTCACATCCTGTCTCATCTTCCCCGGCTCCCTTTGGATGTGAGCACTACCACATATTGTACACAGCACTTTAGAAAGTTATCCCCTCGTAACATAACCAAATTCTACACTGCCTCATATTACATATTGAGGTGTTTTTCCTTGTCATATTTTGCTTACTTTTCAACATATTTATTTATCTCTATGTAATCTCAGAAAATGATCCCTTATTCTCATCTGTTTTAGAAAATTACAAAAGGCGCGATACAGAACAGTAAAAATTTGGCTGAAGTGGATTAATCCTAAAATAATGTTTCTTAGTTTTACAGCTTTGTGAATTCAATAAATCTAAAATGTCCAAAAATTAGGGAGCTGAAATGACCTGAATTTTTTTTTCTTCTACATAAATCATATGAGAACACATGTTTTAAACAAACTCATCTGTTTAAAGGCAAGTTCATGAAAGGAATTTATAGATCCACTTGCATGAATCTATTATGTGCTTCAAGAATGATTTTTAACTTTGTGCCTTCTGAGGTATGTTTGTCTCCAGTGCCTGATCAGCAAACATGATCATGCTTTTCATGAAAAAACCCAAGTTTCCAATCTCTAGCAAAATATGAAATTAGTCAAAACTTCCTACAGTTCCAGGTTTTACAGAAATTTCACAGGAGTCAGATTTTCAATCTTGCAGCAGAATTCCTCTCCCAGAAAGTAATCTGTATCTAGATCTTCCCATCTATGTAGTTATGAAAATGCATCTAGGACTGCACAGAACGTGAAGGAAAAATCTGAATGAAATGAGAACTCCGATGCATTTGATGATGATGATGTAATGGTCAGAGAAGATGCCAGGATGACAGTTGAACGTCCCTTTGCCTTCCTAGCCTCCTTCATATATCCTCAGGCATAGGATGACAAAGGGAAGTCCACGGGTCACATGAACAGACACTGTTGATATATGATACTGTCTAAACTGCCCTCTCTGCCTAATCAAAACACCCAACTTCATCCATCAGTTCCTTACTCAAGGGTAATTTTTTCTCACAGGTCTACCAAAACTCAACTACCTTAACCAACTCTACAAAGAAGAAAGATTAAATACAATCAACTTAAAGATTAAATACAAACATAGGTTCCAATGCCTATGGTCTGTCTGTTTTTCAAACAGAATATATTGGAGGCAGAGCAAACCTTCAGTACCAAACAGCATGTTCAAAATTAGAATAATTGCAGCATGATAATGAACAGTAAAATTCTGCATGAAGTCCTATGTAGTCCAGGAGATAATTCTTCCAGAAATGCACTGCTCAAAAGAAGAGTATTAATTTCACAGAGTGGATCTACATGACCTAAGGATTTGGTGTGGTCATCTTTCTCAGAAATATCAACATGCTTCAGAGTATAGGAGTGGACCTAGCAGTATAAAGTGGTGCTTGTAAGCTTCAAAAAGGCTAAGGAGTGTATGGATTAAAAGATTTATAAAAGGTTGAAAAGTTTATAAAAGATACAAAATAAAGCAAACTACTTCAAACTTTCTGATTTTTTTAAAGGGGTCTACTTCCAATTAAACATACACTGCCTTTACATCCTCTGGCTCAACATTGTAGTTTCAAGTATGTTTTTGGTTACATATCCATAGTTTTACATTATTTCTGTCTCTTCTGTAAATGGAATTGTTAAAAATCCAAGAAAAGGATTTTCTTTTTTTTTCTTCCACATAACTGTTTCTGAAGAAGAAGGTGGTAGATAATTCTATGAAGAGAAAAGAGTTTTCAATAGCAGAAAAAAGTCTTCCCTCCTCATCAGCACAGGCTGGACTCCTGCTGGCTAGGTGACATTATATATGCTTGTTATCCTCATTCCTCATGTTAGTGAAGTCCTTTTGCCTCATCTCATTCCTTTCACCTGCATCTTTCTTTCTCTGGGGTTATGTCTAATACTATAAAATGTCAGAAATCTAACAAGTAAGGGATCATCTTTTAAATTGTTACAGGAAATGTCAGATCTTTTTACATTTTAATCTATAATGGTATCTGTTGACACCAACTTGAACATCACTGCCTCACTGACTGGAACCCATCTATTTCCAGTGCAAACACTAAGAATGTAATATCTCTGTCACATAGTTACAGAGAACAGAAAATTCTGGCAGACTTCTGACCAAGATTTTAATATTTTGATGGAGGAAGCCTTAAATATAAGTAAAATATCTGGATTTAAAAATAAAATGTCATTAGTATGTGGTCAGAATGTTTTCAAGGCCATTTGTCAGGTATGCAAATATCATACAAAGCTTATTTATTCTGCTTTTTGAAAAACTACATTACTGTTTCCTGGCACATTCCTTCTTAAACACATGCTGAACACAAATTTAGTTACTGGCACATATGTGGTGTAAGACATGAGATGTACATGAAGACAGAAAATGATTGTATGTATGCATAACAAGTGGTTATGACTACAGAAGAACATGCTATGAGTGCATGCCACGCTGTGCTGTGCTGTTTTATGCTGTGCTATGTGTCATGCCCAGATTCTGATTCTGCTGGCAAAATTACCCATGTTCTTTTAAAGAAAAACTTACAATATTCTTACTAATTCACAATACCTTTCACTCAAATTAAAAATTTTCATATGTGCAATGTGCAATGATCATTATATATATGAATAATCTGTGTCCTCGTCTTGCTCCTCTGCTCCGGTAAGAGAGTTCACATGAAGGAAAGTAAACATTTGTGATGGAAGTGCTTGGCAACCATGCTGTAAGCTCTTTGAGGACTTGAGAATATTTCAGTCAGCAGTAACAATTCAGTTAATAGCAACAACTATATCATGTGAGAGGAAGGCCTTAATGCAAAGAGAAAGAATGAACTGCGTATTATAAAAATGCAAACATGAGTGTGGAGCCAAAAGGGAGAAGCTTTAGGTAGGATTTTTGAAGATTCTGCAAGTGCTGGTGGAGGCTTTTTTTATGTAATATGAAGTAATTCTAGACTACACTTGTTAATGAGAAAGCATTGTTCTGTCTAATCACAAAATGAGTGAAACCCACGGCATGTCAACCTGTTGGAGTGACTTTGCCTGAAAATGATTAATGATCCTCAGATCAAATGTATTAGCTGAGTTGCTACATTGGCAATTACTCTAATCTAGCCATCTGTGGAGTAGCAGGAATGAATATTTTATGACTTTTAACTTCCAACAGACATTTTGTAGACAGATTTCTTTTATATTTCTGGTTCTGATGTGGCGCATTACTCAGCCATGCTCTGCAGAAACAGTAATGATGTACATCTTAGCAAAGGACCAGGCCATTCTACAACACTTTGGAAAAATAGTTTGCTAGTGTCTAGGAATGTTGTAATTGGAGAATTTGCAATAGGTAATCTCTAGTAATTAGGTGATTAATTTATTTGCTTTGTCTGTTTATAGATTACATCCTCTGGTGACACATTATGTTCTTGTTCTGTACTGACCACTGGTATTTTCACAGGATGGGGAAAAAACAGACTAGCTGCACTTTCACTTCTTGAGGCACTGTAAGATATCCATTGATCTTGAATCCAGTGACAATACTGGTGAAAATTGTTCTGCCTCTTTAGTTTTGTTCTATCTCTTTATTTTTGAACAGCTTCTTTGGAAACATTTTTTTGCACCATTGGAAAGAAGGTCTAAAATATCTAAAATACTTCGTAAAAAGCAGTTGTAAAGTATACAAAAATTTACAATAATTTACAATTTAAAATAATTTACATAAAATTTAAAATAATTTACATGAACTTTAGCATTGAAACATAACACCTTGGAATGACCTAAGCCAAGGAATACTGGAGATGAGATGAGATTGAGGGTTGCACAAGAACTTTAGAAAAAAATAATTAAATGACAGGCTTGCAATATCATGGTAGACTATCTCCTGAGGATGAATGGGTACTTTTCTTTATAAAGAAAATTAATTAGACTCTATTCTTTTAAACTGATTTTAGGTCTCAAAGACAGTAAGGACTTATCTGATTTTTAGGAAAATCAAGTCTGAACTTGAAAAATCCCTCATAAATCACAATTTTTCTGTGTTCATTCTTAAAAAAGAATTCCAAAGTCACTTATGGCTGTTCAGGGAAAAACCTACATTTTTTGTACTAACCAGATAACCATATCCCTAGGTCATGGACTCGAGGGTACAGGGGTACACCTGAGTGTGAGGTTAGGGCATTGTGTCAGCTGTGGGTTTGCATCCCACGCTCACTCTGCCCATCACTAGTGGGGCTGTAGCACTGAGTTCAGGCCTGGGCTGCCCATGAAGGATGAGGAGAAACTGGCAAGCATCCAGAGGAAAGATGCTAAGGTGTAGAGTGGCCCAGAGCACAAGCCTAAGGAGGAGAGTTGGAGACAGCAGTGCTTGCTTAACCTTTAGAAAAGGAGTCTAAGGAGTTATCCTGCCCTACAACCATCTGCAGGGGTGTTAAAAAGGTGTCAGAGCCATATTTTTCTTCATAAGATGAGGTCTTCTGAAGGAAAAATGTCCAAAAATAGCAATTTGTGGGCTTCAGATAACACACTAGTGATGGGGTTGGGGAAAGTTTCTAAACCTTTTGCTTGAGTCTTAATAGACGGTTGAATATTAATTATTGGAGGTTACTAAACAAGGCTAGAGACAAACAGCATTGGAAACACTCCTCTTTGAGAAGAGTCTCAGCCTGGGGACCTTCAGAGGTCTGTTCCAGTCTATGTGTAACCTGTCATTCCACAAACAGCTGTGAACTGTCTTGTGTTCAGGGCAATGAGAGAGAGTTTAACCTCCTGAGCACTTCCAGAGGCAGTGAATCAGAAATCAGTAAACTGGCTGTGGTGGATCCCACCAGCCTGACATGCTGTAGATCCCTCCTGCCATGGAACAGTGAAAGCAGAGCAGCAGAGATGGAAACACCACTGCCCTCCAATTACTGCATCTCTAAAAAATCACCCCTTTCGAGCTGGCATATTTTTTTGTTGTTAAAAATCTCTATACCATTGTCCTGAGAATCTTCTGCTCTTTAATGCAATATTTTTGGAATAGAATGGACTCTATATTTCAGTGTAAAAACTTTTGCATGAACTATTGAATTAACCACGTAATGCTATACAAATACTTTATGGCAGAGATAGTTACAAAGATATCTTTCCTTCCTTCCAGTGTATATCTTCAAGTGATCCCTGTGCCTTGAAAATTCTGCAAAAAGTCCAGGACCCAAATATTTGTGTGAATTGGAAACCAGAAACATTTCTGATTAGATAACTTTGAATATTTTCTTTTGATCTTGAAACATTTCCAGAAAAGTTCTTACTTCCAACATGACATGCTACAAAATTATGTACTTTGGAACTCCAGGACTTTGAGACAACTTGTGGCTCACTTCAAGAGATGTTTGCTGGGCTGTATTAAAATAGTTTTCCTTTGTGAAAATAAGAAAAACCTGTGCTGAGCATTAAGGCATCAAATTGACCTCTAGGTAATTGCACAACTGAATGACTCTGTGCTGAACCTGCAGGCTCAGGGCCACGAATGCCACTTTCTGCTTTTCTGAAAAGCATTTCTTAGTTCCTAAGTATTTGCTGAGGACAAAATAAGAGCAATACAAGTGGTGAAACCTAAAAAGGTAGTAGAAAACAGGATACTCAATAGAATTCTTCCCTCATGTTCATAAGGGACATAATTAGAGATTCTTCTTCTTCTTCTTCTTTCTTCTTCTTCTTCTTCTTCTTCCTATTATTATTCCTGTTCTTATTTTATAGTACACTTATTCAGGAAATCAGATACTGCTGAATGACTGATAATGATGCCATATTAGGAACAAAAACAGCTGAGACTTTCAGAATTATCCGACATATTTAATGACCCAATTTAGTCTAAATTTTATAAAAGAGACTGCCACTGTCCTAGTCTATTTGAAGAGAATGTAATTTTCTGTGTCTTTAATATGTGAGAACAAGTTTAAAGCTTCCTTTTGTGAACAGTATGTGACCCCAAATATCCAGGAGAGCTATCACTGTGCTGGAGAAAGACACAGTTAAAGCAAAGGAAAATAAATAAGAAGAAATGACAAGCCTAGCATGTAAAACTCAGGCAGGCTTAAAACTAAGAATAAAATCTACTTTCAGCACTATTGTCCAGGGGCAGGCTGTGAAATAAAAAGTTACCAATTGTTTACTAGTTCCTAAATCTGTTCTGTTTTCTAGAACTGACTTATTTTTTTGGTAATTAACTAAAAATTGCACCTTTTTGCTGACTCTCCTGCAAAGAAAATTGTGTTGCTGTCAGTGTTTTCCCCCACTCCACATGCTTACAACTGGAATATGGTAAGTAAAGACATACATGCATGGCTGCACTGATTCCCATTTGGATAAAAATCCCTTGGCAGCAATGCCCTGTCATGCACAGGATGGAGGATCTACATTGCTCTGCTATAAACAAGGGTAAAGAAAAGTATCAGAGAGTGGCCATCTGTTTGGCTGACCCAGCAAGGCAGGTGGTCTTTCTCATCCATATGGTCAACTTCCTATTAACTAGAGGGTGAGCAGGACTCAGTCACCCTCTTCTAAAGCAAAGAAAAACAAAACATTGCAGAAACATTCTGGATGTCACTGAACCAAGATGTACAAGTCTTACTGGCAGCCTTCTTTTTGAACAATTTTTTCACATTTCTATTTTGAGGCAGTGTTGTGAGATCCAAGTATCTTTGTGTTTATAAGGGTGCCTAAATGGTGGAGGGTCTCTGTCACAGAAGAAAGTGAAAACGGAGATGCTTACTCTTGTGTGTGTGGGTACTGCAGAAAGAAACCAGAGAAGAGAAATCCTTCAACTTTTTGTAGATGTTTGAAGAAGTCAGGCAAGCATTTGACTTGAACCACCAAAGTCTGAAGTTTCATTCATCAGTCACTTTTTAAAAGATAAGCCTCTTGACCAAATCTGAATTAAGTTAAATCTCTCTAAAGAGATTTATTTTTTAAGATAAGATTTTGCCATCAAAATGTTGTGCTGTAAACTGTGAAAGTTCCCCCCTTTCTTTTAAATGCCTTCAAAATAACTGCTATTTATGACACTATTTTATGCATTTTCATGATATGCCATTTTCAAATGTACCTTTTTATTGCTGGTCAAACTGGGATTAGATTATACTATCTTCATCTGCTCAGGAAGCTCCTTGGCATGCACCCACTGCTTATGATGCCCACATTTTGTGCATATCTACATAGTGCTCTCAGAGAAAAAGAAATTTAACTGTGATATCCTAAAAAAGATAAGCCTTTAGTGAGTGTAGTTCACACAGTGGTGTTGAAGACTGTAAAATGGCACATCATTTTAATTTAAGCACAGATTATATTCATCATACAGAAAACTTTATCAAGCATGAAGAACATTCTAATTTATGTTCACCCAATTGAGCCTGCCTGTAATTCCTTGTCATCTGATGTCTGTGAGCTAAATGCTTTTCCTAGTCTCATTCCAGTTTCACATGCCTATGTCACAAAAAGTTTCACCATTCCTCAAAATTGCATGTTTAAAGAGAGTATTAGCAGAAAGGCTGCATATGATCACTTCTGAAAAACCAGATCTGTTTTGATTCCTAAAGAAATCTTATGCAGGTACAACACTGATTTTGTGAGACCAAAAACTGAACTGGAATTAAGTCTGCATCTCAAAGCATGTGTACACTACATCAAGCATCACGTGTGGGTACACTACAGAAATAATAATACCACTATAGAAGTATCATATTTTATTTTATCCATGCAGAAATGCTTACTTAGGCGACTATTTTTGCCTTCAGGTAGGAAAGAGGTACATGGAAAGAAAAAATATAACAGAGAAAAAGTGGGGCTTCAGTCTGATAATGATGTGGTATCGTCAGGATTGCAAAAGATGCAATGAAAGGACCACCTAACCTCATAACTCAGCTCTGGCTTTGGCTAAAGACAGCTGCCTAGGAGAAACTAATAAACACAGTGCAAAGGTATAGCTGCACTTCTGTGGAACACTCCCACTGCCTATAAATATCAGTGGCTCTGCAACCTGCAAAATATTTATAATAAAAAAATCTCTCCCTTACTTTTTGTCACCCTTCTCTTTAACTGTACTAATTTCACCTTATTCTTTACTGAATGAAAGAGAACTGTAAACAGTTCTAAGGAAAAGAGGCTACCAAAGACCTAAGTGGGATCTGAAACTCAACAAATAGTGCTTGAAACTTTGAGCAGAAACAAATCCAGCTATTTGTGCTGTGCCTTTAGCCACTGCCCTCTAAAATAAAATTTTATTATCGTTTTTCATCATTATTTCCCTTCCTTAGCTCATGCTCACCACAGACAGCAGAACTACTCCCCCAAATATGCAGAATTACTGCTTCTTTATACTGAGTGGTTTTTATATAACTGCAATTATAAAGCAATTCAAGCAACATGTTACTCACTTGTGTTTATCTTCTGAAGTGAAATGTGTTTTTCCAGGTGTCTGCGAAGCTTTACCTCTGCTCCATATTTACCAGTAGTGCCATTGTCAGCCAGAATAAAGTGAGAATGCATGCTGTTGAGCACTGTCAGCTTGCTCATGGGGTTGGACATCGTCTGGTACGGTCGGACCACCTGCGTTTTAGAGACAGAGGAAAATGAAGGTACAGTAAAGAGAAAAGAGCCTCTGAACTAAATCAATTACAAGATATGAGCTGACAAGGTGAAACAAAAAAATCCAAAATTACAGTACTGCACTTAAGCATTGCTGTCTTTTACTGTGAAGTATAAAATGGCCTTAACACTGCCCTTCCAGATGCAGACACGGCGTCAAGGGCTTTCCATGGGAATCTGTTTCAATGCTATTGATGTTCACTGTTTCCTTTTAAAATCCAGCTAGTGGTCAGTGCTGCAAAGGTCTGGGTGACCACACCCACACACACTGCATACCCTCTCTGCTGCTGACTACCAAGAGCACTGAGCTAAAGTCTCACCCTGCTCTGACCAAATTCTTTGATTCTTCCTTCACAGAGCCCACCCAGGATCTTGCCCCCAGCGTTGGCTCATCCAGAACCACCTGCACTGGGGACACACAAATAGAGGCGAATTCCACTCTTGGAGAGGTGTACACGTGATATTACATTATACTGTGGTTTGTTTACAACAGCTTTAGAAAGCTTCTGTTCAATGGGAAGTTTGCTTCACTTCCTTTGACTTGATTTCATCAGGAGAAACTGTGCAGCAGACTGAGTAAATTGCCACAGTTACCCCACTCACAGCCACCAGGCAGACCAAATAACAGCACAGGGCCACATTTGGCTGTCAGCTGCTCCAGTGGGTGTTATTGACATAAGTAAGGCTGTACTAACATGGCAAAAGAACTGCTGTTGTGTCAAGGCATCTCCTGGCTGATACTTCAAAGGGTTTCTAGCAATACTATTCCCTGCCTTTGTTATGTCCTTTTGGAGAGACAAAACTGAAAATCTGTAAAATGAAGTCCTAGCTGAAGAAATGCTGTAATGACTTGCTAGGAAACTCACTTGGGCTATCCTTCATTTGCAAGGAATTTTCTTCAGAGTTCTGACATTATTAATTTTTCAGGTCTTATGCTTTTAATGCACAAATGTGTACATTCAAAATTTGACATAAATGCTTGCACACAGAAATAGAGTAAGTTATTGATTTATTCCTAAGCTCTTCCCCTTCTATAATTCTAAAGAGATCTCTAATTGAGACTTGAGACTTAATTCTTTAAAAATAATATGTGTTAGCAATTCTTTAGCCAGAGATCTCTCTATATACATTATTTTCACTTGTGAATGTCTTCCTAACTTTGATCAACTCTTAGGTGGCAAGGAGAAATACACAAACTCCTGCTGTTATAAATTGTCGTGCAAAGGGTACTCTGGAAGCTTCACTCTTCACCCAGTAAGAGGGAGGGAATAGGTCTGAGAAGACCTAGAGGGCAGCTGGCCAACAGCAAGGCAGTGCACTACACTCTGTGAGAACAGGTGATAGCTCTGGATCAGATTTTTTTTATGCTGTTTCTTTTGGTGCCTCATTCATAAGAATTTATTCTACAACTGTATATGACTTTACAAATATCAGTACACTGCTGGAACGTGTTTAACAGCCAGCTTCTACAGATACATAAACCATGTACCCCATGCCACTGTCAGAAAGAAAAGGAAGGTTCTTTCTCACATCCCTAAGAATCAAATAAAATCAAACCAAAGCAGTGCAGATATTTAAAACAGATACCCACCCCACCCCTCAATAAATGGACACCAGCAAGCCCTGACAGCAGGGGAATCCCTTGAGTTGCCTGCTCATTGTATGAGTACAGGCCATTGTGCAGGCATTTCTTTCTACTGGCTGCTTGTGGTTTGTTCCTGAGAGCCACAGCTTAAAACTTTCTCACTGTGACAGCTTGATCTGCAGTTCTGGTGAGTTCCAGCACTGAAGCCTTCATACACTGAGTCAGTAATGCTGCTGCAGGACAGATTATAAGCCTATGCTCTTGTTCTGCGTTTAGCTACAAGATGAGTTACATTATTAAATTTTATGGATGTGAAAATGAGACTACAATTATTTTCTATTGAACTGTTCACAGCATGTACAATTCAACATCTGAATTCTTTTTTAAATAATAAAATTTCTCAAACTACACTGTCAGACTCTTCCTAAGAAAAGGATAAGCAAAATCTTCAAGAAGGCAAGAACATCCTAGGCTTTGAGGCTACTTCCTTGAGGTTACTTGCTCTTCCATAACACTGAGCAGATTTTTGATTTCTGACTCTTGCAGTTTCCATTCCTCTGTTCTTTTCAACCCCTTGCATTTTACAGGCAAATTAAATAGTTGGAAAAAACTTTGTCTTTAAGCTGTCTTCTCATCCTCTTTCTACAGCCATAGAATCATATGATGGTTTGGGCTGGAAGTGACCTTAAAGATCACCCAGTTCCAACCCCCCTGCCATGGGCAGGGACACCTTCCACTAGACCAGATTGCTCAAAGCCCCATCCAACTTTGCTCTGAGAATAGGGAGAATTGGGAATAATGTCCCTTGACATCTGCCTCTGCAGAGCTGAAAGGAATAGTTTATGCTCCAGTCCCTCCAAATACAGTTTAATGAATGTGGCAGCAGCCGTGCTGTGAAGCAGGACTCATGCTGCATGGGCTGAGGGAATTCTGTCAATAGGTGAGGGGCTGGGCTGACCCCAGCCCTTGCCTTTGCACCCTGAGGTGGCAGCAAGCTTGGATGAAAAGCATTGTTGCTCCCCTCAGACTCCTGTAGGCACATGACACTCAACATAGGGACAGCATTTGAAAACTCTCTCAGGGTAACTCACCATGACAACGAGCCTGCAAGTGCCATGTGAACCAGTGCATGAATCTGAGCAGTCTGTGTGGAGGCAAAATATTTGAGACACTCAGTGAGCTCAAAGGAGGGAGGGGAAAAGAAAGAGATGCCTGGTTTTCTTCTCAAGCAGCTGTTCAAATCAAGCCATCTCTGCAGCCTGATGGACCATACCAAGGAACAGAGTAGTTCCTGATTTAATTCAGAGAGACCTGGAAGTATCATGGTCCAAATTCTCCATGTATGCTACAAACATGCCAGTCCTTATCTTTGCCCCTGCTCTCCTACTGAGCTGACTTGGCATTAAACCCAAATGAGGACTGAACAGACCCTGAAAGTAAAGACATGCATGCTACAATGACTTACAAAGTGGACTGCCTCTTTTAGAAGGGAGAACAGCTCTGTATGTAGGAAAAAACCTTTTTATAATCACAGCTTTCTACAAGACTGAGCAAGCCACTTTACTTTCTCAGTTCTATCAGAAAATATGGGGAAATAAGGCAACTCCCTTGTGACCTATGTTTTTAAATTAGAATCTGAGAGTGTTAAGAGTTGCATTATTTTCTGCTCTATTGCCTTTACAGCAGTGAAGGTACACATGTCTCTTCAGGGATCTTTAATCATCACAGTATAACAAATAGCAAACAGCAATAATATTTCCTTTAACTTGGTCAGTTTTCTTTATGGCTCTGACGAAATCCCTCAGGATTCCAAAAGGCTGGCTGATTTGGAAGGGCTGGTAAATGTAATTAAACCCCTCAGCTGTGGTTTCTGATCCACTGAGGCCGGGCATGGGCTGAGGCACTGGCAGAGGAGCACGCCTGGCTTGCCATGAGGCACAGGACTCGCACTGGGACATCTGCAGTGGCCACAGCTCCCCCCTGCACCCCCTTCCCTCCAAACACCATGACTACAACAGGCTTCTGCATCCATCTATGCTGGAAGGGAATGTTTTGATAACGCTTCAGTTCTGAACATAATTTAACCAGACATAGTGCATATAGGCATAAATCCACATGGATGCCAGAGTTCACCAAGTCTTTTACTGCTGGTTGACTTTTCCCCCCTGTATAATCCTTTGTGGCCTTTGTTTCTTGCTTAATGATGCTTCATTTTACATGCTTATGGTACTATTTACATTTCCCCTTCTTGGTTCATTTCACAGCATTCACCTCTAATGAGCCAGTCAAAATAGTACACTTTGATTTTAAAAAGCTTCCAAAACAGCTTCCTCACCAAATGCTTCTAAAGAAACTGCATGCATTGAAAAAGGGAGAAAGTCCTTTGAGGCATAAGGAACTGAGGAAAGCTGGGGGGAAGGGTGGGAAAACAGTGAGAAGGAAAAGGTAATTTTTGTGAAGACTCTTGCTAAGAAGATTTAGTGACATAAATGGCCTGCCTCAAGCTGTGTTATATTATGTTCAACAGACGTGTAAGGGATTTGTGATTAATTAGACGATGAAAAGCTTACAAATATTTCAGTGGACTAAAGTCTTCATAAAGCAGCCTGATGAGGCAATAAAGTGGAAGATGAAACTCGATATCAGTAAGCATAAAGCAGTGTCATTACATGTGCATCAGAGATGGATAAAACCAGAAGTGATTCAGCATTAGAAATGCCATTGATCAATAATTTTATAAAAGTCTTAGGGGCCAGGAGGCTGAGAGGAAAATTTTAATTTGTCTATCAAAGGTATATTTTAAATATTTTTGTGCTTCGTAACTGCAACCCTACTGATATAATTGTGTCTGCATTCATAGAAGACCTTACTCAAATTAGTTGTACTAAACTTTTGTATTAAACTTGTTGTATTAAACTTGTTGTATTAAACTTTTTAAACTTTCTATCTAATGATCAAAATAAGTACTCATTCCTTTATGATTTAATCAGAAAGGGTTTTTTTAAAAAAATTTTTTATTTTTAAAATAAAATTACCATACAACTTCTTGGTTTCATGTTAAATTGGAAGGATATTTAGAGGAAAGCATTGCTTAAAGAAATCAGAAGTCAGGGGAGCTGCTCTACTTGGCTAGAAAACTTGGGAAATCAAGTTATTTTTTAATTTTTCTGCAAAAGAAGGCTCCAGATCCTCTTTAGCAGGTGGTGATTACCTGAGAACAGAGGCAGGTAACTCTGCAACAGGTGGAAAAAAGCAAGAAAGGAATATCCAAAATAAAGGAACATTTCAAAGTGGCTTATTTTATGTTTTTTCTTAACTTCTTTGTTCCTGCTATGTTTCCAGAACCCCATGCCTAATCACTAAACACTATTTATTTGAAAATAATGTGCACATTACACTTCTTCAAGAAGATAAAACTCATCCTTGTGCTTAGCTTTCTCTGCTGATCACCTCCTGCACTGCAGCCCAGAGGAGTTCATTGGTGACTCAGAACCACTGTGGCCAAGTCTGATCCTGCTTGTTTGTGTGGTCTTGGGGCACAAACCCCCACACTAACACAGGTCCCCCTAACAGATATACTTTCACAATGAAGTGCAATAAACTCCTGTTGGATCATTGTAACTCCTCTGACTTGAGAGATACTTGTGTTTTCTTCCCCTTCCCAACTTGGTCATGTATACAGAACATGCAGAGAAGAATGGGTTAGGCCAGTGAAGACAAAAAAAAAGTTCCTTATGCAGGTTGAAAACTGTATCTCTTCCACTCATAGTTAGTCACTGGTTCTCAGACAGATTTCTTAGGAATGAACCAGAAGTGAGGAGAAAAAAAATAGGTTCAGAAAAGCTTCAGGTAACAAATAACCAGTGTAGGTCAACTATTCTTGTATTTAAAATCAGGGGATTAATCTTACTGTGTTAAAGTAGAGTTTTAAAAGAGAAGAATGGTCTGAAAGAACAGGAGAAACACTGGCCTTGTCCTTCAGAAAGTGGCTAAAGGTGAGTTATATGAGGTCTAGTCTTATCTACAATACCAAATAAGACCTTTCAAAATTGCATGAATAAAAATGGATGGAATATATTCTAAGGAGCACAGTATGCAATTTTGAATTTAACCAATGCATTATATTGTATTGTTTGAAAACAACCAGGCTTCAGGTTTTGCAATTAGTGTTTTCTTAAGCACTTTTCTGGGTTCATAGAGTTTTAAGGATTAATCTTTGATATATTTTCAAGAATAGCTTTTAATGAATTTTCCTTATAATTAATATTTAAAGAACATGCAGTGCAGGAATTTTTATTGATGCCATGTCAAAACCCACCATCGACCCTCATGGAAAACCTGTGTGTACATTGACTTTTTGCTGCAGACAATAATTCTAAGAGGAACTGCTAAGTGAGGCACGGAGGGGACAGGAGAAATAACGGGAAGATTTATAGATACTGGAGGTCATCTCTTACATCTTTGCCAATCAGATCCTCTTGGTTTTCCACAATACCCCAGGGAGCGATGCCGATGGTGCAGATCTTCCCCCGAGACTTTGAGGCGTGGTCCTTGAGGGCGTCTCCGACGTGCCGAATGACCCCTGGCAGAGGGACAGCACAGAACAGGATCCACAGTTAGCCCTTTTTTGTTCATTGCCATATGGATTCAGCACAGGCTTGCTTTTTAGGGAACACCTATGCCTGTCCTTGCAATTAAGTAAAGCTATGAATATATTCCTGCTTCTTATTATTAGAGTATTTCTGTGGCTCCATTTTATTTAATCCAAAAATTACAAAACGAAGTAGTAAGAAAAAAATACTCAGCTTTAGAAAGAAGAATGGAAATGCTGACAGTTGACTGCAGCTTATTTATCTGCACTTGTGCTCACATGTGCATGCAAGCATTTGTGTATTTCCAAGCACAGAAAGAAGCATAGGAATTGATTGTGCTCCCCGCCCCCCACCCCCTGACTCCCTCAGAAGTGCAGCTTGTACACAAATGCTCCCATCAAGGATGGAAATGTGAAAACATCATTAAGCTACTCTGTGATGAAGCTATTTTGCCACTCTTTCCAAACAAACTCAGTCACCTGAGATAGCTTCCAGCAGAGTATTAGAACCCGCCCTGGGAATCAGTGAGAAAACAGAAATTAGTACAGAGAGAATGACTGCTCCCCAGCATTCTTCCAAGTGCTCCTTGTTTATCCTAGACCAGCTTTGGCAGTGTTTCAGTGGTATCTCTGTGCAAAGGACAAGTGTTTTGCCTCCTTCCTTTTAATAAAATAATTTTTTAAAATCTGTCTATCAACAACTATTTCCAGGATGTGCCTGCACTGAAGCAGACCTGAAGCAGACCTGTGGGCTTGCTGCAGATGTTACCTGACTCTCAGTTGCTGAGTTTTCATATTGTTCAAATTTCATGATTTCAAGATGACTGGATAGAAATTACAACAGTCACACAATTGTTAGGATTTTGGTTGTAGTTTTCTGAACTGAAATGACCCAGGGTAAGAAAACTCCCCACAACCTAAGAGATCTTCTCCTGTGGTGGAAAGTTAAAAAAAACCCAACCCTCCACCACCCTGCCATCAGCTATGAATTAAGTTATGATCCAACAGACAAAAGGATTTAAAGCAGAGAATCTGTCCAGACTGCAAAAATTTCTGCTATTTAGAATAATCAACTTTCAGCATGACATGAATATTCGGAACAACAGTCATGTTTATAGCCAGATATGCCCTGTCTCTCCCACATCACTGATTCTCAGTCCAACAGCACTATTTCAGGATTTTTCAGTTATAATTTTCCTTAAAGAGAAACCCAATTTTAAAATTAATCTTCAACAAAAGAGACTGTACTAAGAAATTCTCAATTTTTATGATTTCACAGATAATTTTCAGCTATGCAGTTTAAAAACCTAGTCCCAGGGCAATTGCCTGCTTTGCTCCAGAAATTAAAGACAACAATGAGAGATTACTGATATTGCAAAACTGCTTCTGGAATTATATGTTTTTAAAGCAGCAGAGAGCCACTTGAACTACATTGTTTTGTCTAGGTAGTTTCTGATTACAGGAAAAACAGTTCTTTTCAACAGCATTTATGAAAACTTTCCTGCTTCATTTGTATAGTTTTGGCATTTGCAACTATGAGAATTTGAAAAACGGTAGGAAGCATTTGAGCATTTGCCAAGTGCAAGTGTTATCATCTGTCTTTTAAAAAAAATAAAATTCCGTACTTTGATTTCTACAGTTGCTGTGGTAATCCACTCCATTAAGTGTACAACACATACATTCTTCTGATGTAATTTTAACATGAAATTTACATCTGTCTTTGCCATCATCACGACAACAGTACCTGACAACTAGTATTATTACCACCACAGTGCACAGATCAACATTAACTTGATTTTATTCCTTATTTTGAATAGATGTGGGGCACTATTACATTTGTGTCTATTTATCTAACACTCCAAAAGCTTTGCCTCTTTTGTTTCTTCAGGCACCAAGCCTGCTACAGCTGGAAAGTGTTTGGACAACACTTTCAGACACATGGTGTAATTCCTGGGGCTGTCCTGTGCAGGGCCAGGAGCTGGACTCTTTGATCCTTGTGAGTTGCTTCCAACTCAGCATATCCATGATTCTGTGCTACTTGTATTGCTGCTGTGATAAAACTGGATATTGTTTTAAATTTGATGTGCTCTGGAAACCAAGTCCAAGACTCCTGTTAAGCATTTATATTCAAACATGTAGGAGTTGATCCACAATGCACTAAAATTAACACACGGTAGAATGATTACATTGTTTTCCAGAGACAGTGAGAAGATACACTCTTACTAAAGTAAAAGATTATAGCTTTGTTACTGCAGCAAATGAGAATGACATAAGAATTCACAAGTTCATGTCCTAGCTCAAAACTTTTTGCAATTCTCTGCAGAAGAACTTTTTTGACTTTCCCCTGAATCTCTCTCCTTTCTGCCTCCTGCAGGGAGAGTAACTGAGACGTTAATGCCAAATTTTTTATCTAGGGACCTATGTTTTGCAGCTTATTCCCAAAGTGCATCTGCTGTCTACTAGCAGAGCGGGGCCAGCTGCTACCTTGGACCCCTAGGACACCTGTCTGGTGTATCACAGATGCTCTTTGACTGAAAATGGCACATATTGCTCTGGATGAAAACGCAGTAGCAAAAAATTACGTTGAGCTCTCTACAAGTAAGGAAGAAGTGTCCCACCACATCCAAAAACCAGAACATTTTCCTTTAACACTTTGGGTCACCTCATTAAATAAAATAAAGGTTCTTTCTGGATGAAAATGTTTTCAGTGTTGTGTAAAAAGAGTTGGACTTCTTCGATTAGTAGTCCTTCCCTGTAGCTTGCAGTTAATCTTATAAAGTTTTCCTTGGTAATGTACTAATACAATTGCCTCACAGGAGGTTTTATTTTCAGCTCCAAAGTGTGCTTTCTACACTTTAGCAAACCTTTTATTCTGTTTTATACCAGCTGCTGGGTTGGTATAAACTTGGCATTTCTTGTTTTCACATAGTATAGAAATTACTAATAAAATAAAACACAGAATGCTTTTCAAATCTCATCATTCCTACTTTTTTTTTTCCTTTTTTGTGATGAAGTCTCCTAGATGCCACTGTGCTTTTATTTCAGTGTTGCTCTTACCCGTGTTTACTCCTCCAGTGAATATCCATGCTCCAGTTGTCATAGCAGCCTTAATAAGTCCTTTTCCAAAGACTTGTTTGAGTTTTGGCTGAAGCTCAAAATTCTGAAGGCCCCCGTGCACAGAGATGAGAAGTTTGGGGAGCTCAAGTTGCCACTCTTTGGTCATCAGATGCAGAAGAAGGTCAGGCTTTGTGTCAAAAGACACTCGTACATACTGCAGAAACAAGGGCAATAGTCGAGAGTAGAGAAAAAAAAATTGGTTATACCCACTGGTTCCTAATGCATATTTTCTGTGCCTAATACATCACTTTTTTATGACAAAAACAGTAACTATTTGCTAACGTGATAATTAGTTTCCTAGTTAAGAAAATAGGAATAATGGAACACTTGCAAGTCACAGGCTAGATAATTTTCTTTATTTAGGAAATTAAGACATTAATTGTTTCAAAATCCTTAGCAATGCTTGAAAGATTAATGTCTACAATTTAGAAATGCAGTAGCTGGACAAACAAAGTAAGAGATCTGCCAAAGATGACCTAGCTAGTCAGGGTCACAGCTGTGTATTTACTTGTACCTCATTTTCAAATTAACAAAGTCAAACCCTCAAAAGGTAAGAAATAACAAACAAACCCAGTTCTTCAAGCACATGTAAGTTTAAACTGATCAAGGCTACTAAACTGATACTGTCCAGATGAAAAAATAATAACCATGTAAGATCTGTACAGGTTCTTGACCTTGCCTTAGAAGACACCAGATTCTAAAAGCACTGTGAAACAAATTCATGCATTTCCAGTTGCTGGCTGTTCTGTGCTACATGTGCAGCAATTTGTGCCAGGGGAGATCATGCCCTTCTGTGTATGCTCAAAGATAACAACTGTCTTCAGAATTCCTACAGCACTACCATGTCACACAAATACCTTACAAGCCTTTCTCCTGCTCTTTCTGTTGCTGTTTCACAAAACCTATGACAGGGCAGGTGATACTTTTTTGATTTCTAGTTACATAGCAGAAACAGGAAAAAATTCTTTCTGCTGCTAAGGTCTGGAATGACTCTCTTAGTAAAATAAAACAGATTACAGACAGCACTCATCTTTCAAACTTCTGATTGAAACAATGCCTGTAGAGCAACTTCAGCAGTGTTTCTCTTGCTGGGTTCTCAGCACAGAAATCAGATGTATACCTTAGCCTTCAGCCTGAGGAATATCTAGTCCTAATTTTTTTATTGTTACACACCAGGTAGTATAATATCCATACATATTATGTAATCATTTTGTCCCTTTTTGACACATCTAATCAGTATTTCTCGCCAAAAGTTTGTTCTTTTTCAGTAATACCATATCATAATAAAGTGGATTTCTTTCTAGTTGAATAAGAAATAAGGACTTGACATTTTCCAGAGGAAACTGCTAATAGACAGGATTTTTTGCAAGAATGGGTTGTTGCACAGTAAACATCCATTGCTAACATTTCTGAAAGCAGAAGCCTGTTTGCACAATTAGCTGGGGGGTCACAGCCAAACTGAAAGCTGAGCAAAAACTCAGGAATGCACATTCACCCCAGTGCATCAGTAATGTTCTCTGCAGCAGCCAGGCAAACTCACAACAGCTACTGGACATGGAAAATACAGCACTCGTTTCTGTCAAGCTCATGAATAAAAATGAACTGCCTCCTCAGTAGCTACTCAGTCAATTCCCAGTGTGAGATAAAATCTTGTATGGCACCTGATCCCACTGACCAGATTGAGGCATTAATAGCTTTTAAACTGGGATTTGAGGGTTGTCACACCTGAGAGGGTGTAAGAACAATGATCCTTATTTCCTTTTTTATGTCTTAAGGGATATCTGAGGTTGCCAAGGGCAACTCGTGGCATTCACAGACAACACCCTTCGCGGTGCCTACGTGAAAACTGTTGGTCAAACTGTGGAGTCTTTGGCTTGGCACCTTACTCTGCTTTTTGGTGAAGACATACTGTGAGTCTTAAGAATATAATTAAGGTGAATGACCAGACAAATATGTTGGAAATATGGCATTGCATCATCTGGGATGATATAAAGATGAAGGCACAAATGGCATCAGATGTGTATAACCTAATCTGGACAGTGACTATTTTTTAGGGGTTTTTTGATTCTTTAGTATTTTTTTTAATACCTCAGAATATGTGACTTCAGAGTCTACCTTCTTACATCTATGTATTACTCTTCTTATACAAGAAGACCTCTGAAGTCCAATAGATATAAGTCTATAAAGTGAAGAAGAAAATTAGAAGTATTTTCTTGTCTTTATTTGAAATGCAGACAACTTTTACCAGAAACAATTGCTTGCTCTTCATACTGCAAGCAAAACCCCTCTACACTTTGGATAATTTTACTTTACAAAGTGGAAATTTAAAGAAAAATATATGGCTAAGTTTTTTTTCCATGTAAATTAAATTTTAAATCATAGAGATATGATTTACTGATTTGGAAGTTTTTATCAATGATGCCAAACATGATTTTCCTTTTGTGCATAGCATTCAATTTTTATGACTATTTGAATAATTTTTGCCCTTACAGAGGCAATTTTTAGTTTGGCATACTTGAATTTACTCTTTTGCCATTAACTTAATATGTTAGCTAGTAACCAAAAGACAATTCTTCTGTCCTATTTTTCAAAGTTTACATTAAATTATAAATCACACCTTTAAGGCCACTTGTGCCCGTAATAAAAATTCGTATCTTCCAATCTTGTAATAGAATATTTAGCCCTATAGTTTTTTTGCTTAGAATGTTAATGAGTATTTCTGCTCTTCCTGAATTCTCTTTCTGTACCCTCTGGAGGCAGAGACAAAATTTAAGTCTAAGCCAAACCACTATGCTATGAAATTCCATGCCTGCTGTACCTGTCAGCTGTAGAAACTATGAGTTCTAATGGGAAATGCTTTACCCCTTTCTTTGTGGGAGAAGTACATGGATAGGATGGAAGAGTTCAGTTTTTATGTGTCAGCAAAGCAGGGCACGTTAGGAAGCAAAAGTACAGTTCTGAATCACAAACCTACAGACTGATCTGACTGGCAACAACACAGAACGTGAAATGACAAAGCATCAAGCTCGAGCTGTGATGCCCATGTGATCCCTAAACTAGCACAGCAGGAGTCAGCAAGAGTGCATTTGTTGCCATTTGTTGTTTCACTTCTTTTGTCAAGCATTCTCTAAAACAGACCTGTGCCCACCATCAGTCACACAGCCAGGCACTTCCAAGTTCGACTCCAGTGCCCTAGGGCAAAAGTCAAAGTTCCTGAGAAATAGAATTACTACTGTGGTACTTAAGCACAGCTGTCTCTTTAAAGTACTTGGTGAATGATTGCAGATGAGAGTGTCAGTGAATAAATTAAAGAGACTCAGAATTTTGTTGTATTTCTTAAAGTGAATCTATCAGACAACATTTTGTGATCTGCACTCTACATGGCTCTTGTGTTTCTTTTTGGTAATTTAAATAAGTTTCTATCACTACAGATATGTCTTCAAATTAAAGATTGGTTGCCTCAAAAAAAACCCAAACCAACAACTACATGTAATCCTCACTGAGTTGAACAAAAAACCTTTTACTTAGACTGAAACCAGGTTGCTTCTGTGTAAGTTATTTCTTCTTAACACCTTAAGGCCTAATCCAGGTTCCACTAAACAATCAGTGAAAGGACCCTTATTGATTTAAATGGGCTTTGGATAAAAGTTTTTTTGTGTTATTTCCCCTTTTTCTCCATGTAGAACACCATCTTTTAAATTCTGTAAATATTTTTTAAGAATTAATTTACTATAACAGAAACAACGTTTGCTGCCTTTTCACGGTTTATACAAGTTACAGGATTATCTCTTTTTTCCTCTCAAAAGCCCTGATGACTTTTGGCATCCTTTTTATACAATTTTATAAAACTCAATGCTTTTTAAACCAAGAAAAACACCTTTTTCTGTGACTGATTTCTAAACATCCTTAATAAAGTTTTAAGGATCTGAATATTAGCAACTTTGTCTAAGTAACTGTTAACATTCATTGGAATTCTACTGATGTTCTTTCATCTTTCTATGCACCATAAGAAAAGTTAAGCAGATAACACTGAAGTAAACTTCCTTTCTTTTGCAGCTGCAAACTTATTTTAGGATTTTACTCTGCATATGAAATGTATCATTGAAATGCATTCAGTGAGGAGGAATCTATTTAACTCACCAAAGGCTTTTCAAACAGATATCTCCCATTTAACCCTGAAAACCCATGATGAAAGAAATTTTAGTTCTGCAAAAGGCAATCCTTTAAAGAAGTTTATAGATAACCCAGGCTCACCAACTAATGAAAGAACATTAAGGTTTTGTGTGTGTGTGTGTGCAAAGGCAGATAGTATATTAAAAACATGGGTTTATTTTGTTCACAAGGGCAGTGCAAAATGCATCACAGCAAGATTATCTTAATTGTTACACTGATGAACAGAATGTATTTTAAAATTTTTCAGAATACTGCTCATAATTGGAATGGAATCACTTACATTAGTTTGATAATTGCTTTCTGACTTAATAAAATGTTAGTATAAAGTTAGATAAGTGTGCTCCTTCTTAAACTGCAAAGAGCCAACTAGTGTAAGCAGACTATATTTTATTAGTTTTCCTGTATTTTTATCAATTTTATTTCCAAAAGCTATTAATAAAATTTATGCATACCCATGTCCCTCTCACATATTTTTGCATTTGTTAAATTTGAAAATCTGCAATAAAAACAAAATAAATGCAGTCAAGCAAAACTGTTAATTGCGTTTCTTACATATTAATGGGATGAGTCACTTGTGAAGAAAATAGGAGATTGACAGAGATCTAAACACCACAGCCTTGTTGTGGGATCATCTGTGGTTACATGAAAGTGAAGCAAAGGCCTTTTTAGTGACTGATCCTGTTAACCAGCATTACCTAATCTCAGCTATGAGTTTCTGTAGAATTTCCTGCATGAATTGTTGAGCTATTCACACTACTGATTTAAGCAGGATAGTGCAGCTGCACTGAAGGTACTTTAACAACTCCATGGCATTAGCAAAAGTCATGCTGCTTGCAAATTTTTGTTCCATGTGGCTGTGGAAAAGAAATTAATGGCCCAGTAAGTTCTACTGACAATATGTAAACCTACATCTTTGCTGTTTTGTTCCAAATCCATGTATTCTATTATAATTTCAGTATAATTTTCATTTCCACAGCTAAAGGTCTGATTGTTATTTTCTGGTGGCAACTGATATAATATTGTATCATGAAAAGTATAATTATACTTATAATATATTTTGTATTAAAATCTAATTCTCCTACTTCAAATGGAGAAAATAATTATCTGTCAGTTTTACATGTACTAATCTGTTCCATTAATTGACTCCTGGTTTCCCAAATATAAATCTAAGGCTATGGTTCCTAATAACAAACCTCACCTAATTCTTCGTAGTTCGATTCAGAAAAATTTAACAGTTTTGCTGTTGGCACAGACCAAGAAAATACTACTCAGTTTGGTGTTCCCCTTGCTTAGTAATTTTCATGTGTAGGCATCCATTTCAGGAAATATAAAAGGGAATAGGTGGAAAATTTGATGCCAAATTTCCCCCCTCAGGTTTTCCTTGATTTGGTCAGCTTGCTAATCTTGCTGTTTGGTAAGGTTATTTTATTAGCCAACAGGCACAATATAAACCTACCATGATCGTCAGCAAAAAAGCAGGTGGCATGCTATAGTGTTATTTGGTGGCCAGTACCTAGAAAATAACTAACACACTTTTAGAAAGCAATAAATTTATCATGTTTTCTCCCCTTTATCATTTTTCCCCTCTCCATGCCGAGCAGCTTCTCTGCATTTTGGTTTGAGAAAGTATAGTCAAACTTCCAGGCGCTACTTTTTTATTCAAGTCTCATTTTTCCAATATAATGTCTCCTTTTTCCCTCCACTGCTGAAAAAGTTTGTTGATTTTTTGATTAAGCAAACTCTTGTCTTCCACAGAAAGCTTTTGATTTGTTAAGTTCTGTTTGTTATAGGAAGTCCTAGTACCCAGTAAATGCAAAGCTAGGAGTTTAATTTTCTATTAATAAAACTGCAACAACTGGTTAGGTAGCTTGTTGACTATAGTCTACCCTAAAATAATGTTTAGGTCTGGAAATATAAACACAAGGACATTTTCATGCTGCTTTCTGTGGCAAACACATTATAATAAAATTCTTTATTCTGTTTCCACTTAAATGGTTATACAAGCCTTCTTATTTGTGTTTTGGTCATATGAAGGTATTTTTCTCACTGGTGGTAAGCAAGGACAACACCCATTTGAGAGATATTTACTGAATTGTTTCATTTGAAGCACTTTCCCCACTAGAGAAAAAATCAGACTTCTGGAGATTTTAGGTATTTTTTTAATTAATGAAGAATTTATTTTATTCCCATACTTTGGGTGGGGTTTAATGATTACAAATAGATGGCATGTGCAACCAACTTCCTGATTCTAGTCTGTCAAAATAAATCTGGAGTGTTTCCAGCAATAAATGCATTGTCTGTATTTAGCCCTAAATTTTAACTTGTCATTTAGGCTTCTCAGAGGCTAAGTCCCTTTTTCCCTTCTCTTTTTCCCTTTTTGCTAAATTGTTCATGGTTTCACTTCTGACTGCACTCTGTGACAATGTTTTTCTTTCCTTTATGCTGACTTCCAGTTTTATCTCCACAGTTTGACTTCAATAGTATTTCTCAGAGCACACAGCATGTATCTTAGAGCATGTCCTGTCTCTTCCAGCACTATGCCAAGACATCAGAATCCCAGCAAAGATGAGAAATCCTCTAGGAGAATTGGTATCAACAGCTTCCCTAAAACCTTCATCATTTCTTGGCTCTCCAAGACTACTTTTTACTTGGGCAAGGATCTTTATTGCTTTATAGCAGTTTTCAAGGACATCACTATAAAAGCTCCAGCTATTATCCCTTCTCATAAACACTGATTCAATGCAAGGAATCTATATTCAGTTAATAACATTCATTACTGTATCTTTGGACCTCTGGCCTTGCATATTTTTAGGTGATTGGTTACCAATTGAATATATGATGTCTGTGATACTCTCAGAAAAATTACCTAATTTTATCTTTCTTGGTGCAGGAGTGCTTTGTAGTTTCCTCTCAAAAGAAGCCATCCATCTGCACAGAGTCATCCACCTGAGCAGTCACTCCAACTCCAGTACCTCTGTACACAGCTGAGGGAAATATTTTGCTCTTGCTAGCACAGTGCCTGAGATGTTCCCTGTCTCTAAACTCTGTTCTTTATGGCAGATCTGAGACACTTGTCGGGAAGAGCTCATGCACAGAGGGCAGCACTGGATCGCTCGGCAGGTTGTTCTGCAGAGTGCCCACGAGTTCAGCTGCTGCCCTCCCTGCCAAAGCAGAGTGTTGGCCATGAAGTGCCAGGCACATACTCCTCTGTCATTCCCAAAGATCCAGGTTCTCCAGTTTAGAGAGTCAGAGAGATTGTTCCTTTCATGTAACATTACATAGGAGAAATGCACACGTGGGTTAGTGTGTGTGCCGGAAACGCCTCTCCAAGTTAGTGGAGCAAAGCCTTCAGATCAATACACTTTGGTATCACTCCACAGGGAAGGAGTAGCTTCTTGCTGAAGGGATTTCCTAGTTCCTACATCAGACACTTCCTGGGGCCTCTTACTTCACTGAAATACGAACCGTAAGTCTAGCCAGTCTGTCTTCCAATACATCTCTGGGGGAATATTAAAGGAAATCTGGTATGTTTAAAATTTGTCAGCTTTGCAGACACAGCCAGCAATGGGAAATCACAGTTGAATTCTAAAATTATTCAGAAAAAGAGGGATAAGTAGACACTGGAATAAAATTAAGCAGTACATTAATGTGTCTTCAGCCTTCATAAAGGTAGCTCCTCTTACACTGCACTCCAACTTTTACAGTTAATTTTGTTCACCCACTCTTTGGCACATGATACATAAAAACACACATTCCAGTCTTACACTCAACAGCACTTTAGCATGAAGTTAAGAAAGAATGTTGTTCATTCTTTGTGAACACTTTTAGCTAGCAGCACTATCTATCTAAGATAAAAGCAGGGTTACCATGGCTTTATTGGAGTGGCCTCCTCCTTGGAACTCAATGGTTCCAAAGGCGTCCGTCGGGCTGAGCTGCGTGTGCTTGCTGATGGACCACTTCTCCGACTGGATGTCATTGCGGGGCAGCCGGGCCTCATTTTTCTCGTTCTGGGTAGCGGAGGCGCTGGGAGGCTGTCCGATGTGCTGACCTGTGAGACGCCCACAGCAACACCTATGGCATCGAGCAAGCACAACACCCCAGTCACGTGCATTGTACTGAGCAGGGACACAAAGCACGACAGCAACCCGGCCCCTTTTCAGCCCTGCTCATTGCCTTCCTGAAGCCTTTAATAGGGAAGCAATATAGTACACATATTAACTTTTTTATCCTGTGTCTTGTTTACTTTGGACTCTCCTGTGTTTAAAAAAGAACCCATGCTTTGTTCTAAATATGTACAAGATGAAATTAAAGAACATATTTTTTTCTTCAAGTAATATCAGGACAAGCAATCAGCTTTTGCATGGATTAGCACATATTTTAAGTTGCAAGTTTAATGCAACTATTTTCTTTTGACAGTGTTGTGTGTCATGCATCCAATTTAGGTAAATATTCAAAGCACTGGATACTAAACTAAGAAGATAAGGAAATTAAACACAGATGCTGACCCACGTTTGATTTATCTTTTTTCTTATGAAATAAGTTTTGAAATGTAAACGAATAGTTGCTGTAGGAATCCATCACTCCAGGTGTAATTCAACCACCTTCTGAACAAATAAATTTACAAAATATTTATATCTGTATCCATTGTATGCATATATATATGGAGAGACTTTTTTTCAAATCAAATTTCATTTTGCATACAAGTAACGTGCAATTACCTATGGGGGTCTTTGGTGCTGGGTATGATATGAACACATTCTCTCTTGTAAAATGCTCTTTCTATCCATGATTTCTGTGCCTAAAAAAGAGAAAGGAAATGCCCTGAGCACTGTTTGCTTATTATATACAGAACAACTGTAGAGAAACTTCAAGCATAGAAGAAAATTTCACTGACTCTTCAGATAAGCAGTGCATATTTTGCAGAGAGCAACATTCCATTAAAACCGTGGTTCCCTTCTAGAGCTGAGCACAGGCTTTTGATATTCTTTTCTTATTCACTAGCCAGATGACCTTGATGCTGTCACCAATAGTCTCATAACAGAGGAAGGAATCTCTGGAGAAGAATTGACTCAAACTCTAAATATTTCTGCATGGCAGAAAAAATCCTACACCTATTCATTAAAAACACCTCTGTTTCCACAAAAGTGATACAACTCAGCCAGCTCCAATTCAGAAAAAAAACCTTACAACCAAACCAACAAAAATACCCAACACATTTTTACAAAAGCACTGAGAGTGCTGTTTAACACAGAGGCAGAAACTACAATTTCTATGTGGATACGTTAATTTAAAAAAAAAATCCAGAAAAAAAAACCCCACCAAAAAAAAACCAACCAAAAAAAATTCCTGAAACAAGACACAAAAAAATTTAATACATTGAGTCAGATGACTGGCAGGTAACCTCTAAAATAATTCAGTGAATCTATGGTAGTTCATAACACTCATAACACTCTTCCACCACATATTCACAGAAAAGCAAGAAATTTCCCACAGCATAGTCTTAATTGTCAGATACAGAAATAATCTTTTTAAAGAGAAAGAGAGATGGCTAGGAAAGAAAAAGTGAAAAGAGAAGAACAAACACAAAACAAGAAAGGAGAGACTTTCAGAGTTCTGAAGTATTTTTAATTATCTAGGAAATCCTAACTCAATATAAAATGAGTTCTGGCAAGCTCTCTAAAACATTCACGCAGATAGAATTCAATTATTTCATTTAATAAGGATATGAGTTGAAGCTTTCCTTTAAAAATTCATTTAAAACAGATTAACTTAATATATTTAAATAATAAAATTACCCACTTAACTGGACAGCATAAACAGAACTATAAACTATGAACTATGACAAAACTATCTGAGAATTAAGTAATGTGAAATTAACTTCAAACAATTGAAAGGAAATATGAGCACTTTGCCCCTGTGAAAGGAGAACTTTTGAAATTGTCTATGTAACATTAGCTAACTAACGGATGTTATGTTTTACTATGCAAAGGTATATAACTAATATCTACATATTAGTTTTACTAACTAGTTTTACTAATGTTACATCATTATCTAAAGTTACCTTTTTGCCAATTTAATCTGTAACACATTTTCCATGTTTAAAACTAGAACCCTCTGCTTCTGAAACATGTGAAAATCACTGTGAACTAAAGAAATTTCCCAGAGTCAGTGGATGTCACTAGCACAAACTATAAAATACCACAGCAAGAATTTCTAGCTACATCTGCTACTTACCAGTCCCAGTATATAGAATTTATTCTTTTGCCTTTTACACAGAAAATAATTCCTTGCTGGATCTAGTGGTTACTGGTGCTATTTAGGAATATTTTATCTTTGGTCTCCTTCCATTTTTATTTGAAAAATCTGCTAGACTTCATGTTTTGTAGGAATAGCAGATACCTAGCATCACTTTTACAGTCAGAAAAGAAAAAGTCTATTAAAACCATTAAACAAAAATGTATTTGACAAGTTTTTCTCACAGTAGCAAACAGAAGGTTAATGTATTACAGAAGGTTGGCCAAGATTTGTTTTGTTTAAACAAATCCTGAAAGCCAAAAAAGCTTTACTTTACATAAGTGAGATTACTTTGAAATTTTTCTCAAGTTCCAGTACAAAAATGTACCATAACAGGTACACTGTTTATGAACACAATTTTTTCTTTAGGTATAAAAGCAAGCTTGCAAAACCCAAGAAACTGACATTTAAAATTTATTTTCCTACTCTTTCTCATATCGTCTTTGCAAGTGGAAAAGAAACACAGTTATATTAAAAAACCCATAACAAATCAAAGCAAAACCAAAAAAAAACAAAACTCATAATTTGATTTGAATTTTCATCACATTTCTTCAAAGGCAATACTGCTAAAATGGTTTAAAATCTCCTTTATTCATATCAGGAAAAGATACTTTCTAGCTCTTACATCTCAAACAATATGCTATCCTACCCAGCAGAACTGAGATGGCAAAATACGTGATTTACTAATCTCATAATTCCTTCTCCTTCCAAATTTAAAAGAAAGCATCTGGTTGCACTGCCCCATGCCAGTTATCTTTCTGCAACAGATATAATTTTCAATGAACTATAAAGTTCAGAGATATAATAAATTATGCTACTTGCCGTAGAATAACTTCAGGAAATCAATATATTCATAATTAAACTGTCTGCATTAAACTCTTACTTTTAACACAAATTAATAAAGTAATAAAAAGTTTAGAAGACTATAGCAAAGTATTTTCAAGACTAGTAGAGCAAGAAGCTTATCTTCTCTCTCTCTCTTCTTTCATAAAAGCTCCTTCAGTAGTGGTTAATGAGACAATTTAAAGTCCACGGTGAATTCATAAAGTACATGCCATGCTTGAATTTAGTTTATTCATCGTTTAACTCTCTGGGTGAGTCTCTCTCTTTATTAATCTGGCTGCACAATCCCACCAAGAGCATTTCCTTTCTCTCTTTGCTTTACCTGAGCATCACACTTGGCGTTTAGGGCTGTCCCGGGGCGAAAGGCGCTGCCCACGTTCTGCAGTCATTGTTAATAACGCCTGTGCGCCCGGCCCCCGCGCCGCGAGCAGTGCCAGCGAACCTCGCGCCCGTGAGCCGTGTGGAATGTGCTGCCGTGGGATTAGCCTTGTTAAGGGTTCACTGGGCACTCACCCGTGGCCCCACAACACCGCTTGGTTTGAGCATCTAATCTGACGCCAAAAGAAAAACAAATCCCTTGAAAGCTTGGATTTGACTGGCACAAGCCTTGATGGGCTTTTTGTCTCTTCTCTTCTTGGCCCCTGAGAAAGCGAGCTGGTCAAAGTGTGATAAGATGCTCTGAGTTCTTAAGTTTGACTCAGGAAAACCAATCCATCAAAAGAAACACTGTACTAAGCTGGGAAGAGGTTGAGAACACAGGAGAAACTGTTAATCTCCAAAGAATGAAAGCAGTGTGTTTATTGGGCAACTGTGAGAAACCTATACACAGTTGAAATATATTGAAATTAGTCAACAGTGGCATTTTTCCAGAGAAAATGGGGTTTTGTCACCGTTTCCCGCCACAACTGCTGTACTGTAGCCCATATAACTTTTCATAAACACTTTGTCTTTCAGAGACAAGCAGCTGCATTGTTTTCACCCAAATTAAAAGCTGGTAACTTTAACAAAAACTTGAATATTTACAAATTTGGTGACTACTTCTTTACTGTGCCCTCTTGATACTAACACTGATGAACCTTTTCATATGAACAACACTTCAATGTATATTTTAGTACTCAGCAATAACATATGTTTAGTTATTTACTGCAACAGTTTTCAAGACATAAAGTATTTTGACTCTTAACTGCTACAACCATGTTTGCATTAGTTCTTCTCTACACCTACACTTGCCTACATCCCTTCCTTTTCTTATCATTAAGGGTGCATCTAATGCATGAAAACTGTTCTGTCCACCCTTGATACTGATGAATGCACAAGCACTAGACGGTTCTGCATGTAAATTAGCTCTGATGGGCCCAGAATGGGCATGGCTGAGCATATGCATCAACTTTTAAACTTCTTACACCATTGCACATGTGGAGAAGCTTCTGCCAGGCTGGCTAATCCATGAGATTGCTTTTGTCTCTTGGTTCCTGAAGTTTTTTTGTAAAATACATATTTTGTAAATAATAATGCATATATTAAAAATGTACATATGCACACTCTCTATGTGTGTACTTATAGACACACAGACATTCTTTTCCAGCAAACCTGTGACCTGTGAGGTTTCTGAACCAGACGTTGTGTGCTTACCTTGTGAGAACTCTTAAACACAGGATCGGACTCAAGATGGTCCGTGGAGAACAACACAGGTGAAGTTGCAACCAAGAAAGCAGCTAGTAAACTGTTCAGTGAGGTAAAGAATATGTTGGGGAGTCAGCAGCTAAAGACAGCTTGCTTTTTAACACTAGGGAATTTGGTTTGGTTGAGAGGGTGGAGAACCTTTGGTGGAAAGAGTGAGGTGAAGAAAGGAAAGATCTCATGATTGAGATAACTCGTTAAAAATCTTGACTGATTTTGAAGGGAAACTTCAGTACTTGAACTTGACAAAATTATGGAGATTGATCCTGGATTCAGGTTTCAGCTTGCAGAATAACATGGGGCAGAAGCCACATATTTTGTCTAAAGAAATCAGTAAACAGAACAGTGGTTATGTCAATTACCTTATATCACCCAGCAGCACTAGGATGCTTTATAGGTAGGGACTTCAGTAGAGTTGGCATATACAACTCATGCTACAAGTAATCTCAACTGCCTTTGCATAGCTCATTTAAAGATGCATTAACTTAGGAGTCATAGCTCTCAGGACTCTGTGGCAATGAAACTACCAGCACCATACGTATTTCTATATTTTGAGGAGTTATAAAGAAAGAGTCAATACACAGAGACAGTTTTTTCAATATGGTACAACTGCAAAGTAGTTCTTTCAGAGGAGGATGCTGCCCATTGCATGATACAAACACATGTATTCTTTAAGTTTTCATCCCAGCTCACTATTTATGAAACAAACTATTAAAACAGCAGTTAGCAATGAACTCAGTACTGATTGCTCAGAGAAGGTGAGGGTGAATACTTAAAGACAAGTTTCATCAGGGAAAGAGAGGTGTTAAAAGCCTTTCCTTACTTTGCAGGGGGACAGAGCAGCTGGACAGGCAACAGAGTATAACTGAAGCAAATTACAGAGAGGATTTAGAGGAGCATATGGTGATGGAGCAGCATCAGTGCTATTGCAAACTGATGTGATAAGTATTCCTTAACCAGACTGGAACATTTAAAAATTCCACTGTCTCTGAATAACAACCCTGTATCTGTAAACTTCTATAGCTATATTAGTACAAAGGAAGGCAATGCTTCAGTTTAAGCTTATTACAAGGGACAAATTTCTAAGCATCATTTCAACACTCTGTAATTATAAGCACTATAAGCACTTTTATGTCATTCTTGAAGAATTAGGCATTTACCTGTCTAGACATTAACTAAGGAACCATTGGGCTGTACCTAAAAGACTTAATTTTCTAACAGACATTTATTACTAGTAGCATCTTAGAAGCTGGCAATCCAGCCTTTACCCACTAGAGCTGTACTTAAGTATGTTTTGTTCTTTTTCTAACAGACACCTCAAGCACTTTATCATCAGAGCTGTTACAAAAACAATCCTGAATTGTCTTAAAAAATCAAGTTGTATCCAGTACAGACAGGAGGACATAGAATGCAGTCATTTATTGCTACAGTATATTACAGTAATTATCTCCTAGCATTGTTTACCAGATGTAATTTTTCTACTGTACTCAGAAAGAACAGAGTAATTTAAAAATAGCCAGGAACTTTTCATTCAATAGTTCATGATTTTAGTAATTATACCTGACATTTTTCTTACTGCAAGGACACAGGAATGAAAATGTTATATCTCTGCTAATGCTACTATGGAAATGTGTATTTATGTTTTATATAGGCATTATATAGAACAAGCATATGCCATTATGATCCATTGACAAATTAACTGAAAAGCTTAACAGATATTCTTAAAAGAATCAGGGAGAATGATTGGAGAATGAGACACAAAATTGGTGTAGACATTCAGGTTCCTATAGGCCTCCTCAAGATCTGTAGAAGTGTAAGGGGAAAATGTAAAGAAAATGCCATTAAAATGAAAGATATAAAGTAAAGACACTTCAAAAAATATTTTCTTCCTATGTGTTTTAGCATATGAAAGGAAGAATGAAACTTATCAGCTTAATTCATGAGACTTCTTCAGATATATATTTATGATTTCACCAAAATTGCTGTGAGTTTAAAGTTGTTTAAATAAGTAAATAAACCCCCTCTAGTAAGAAAGCCTTATTTGATCAGATGATGATTTTATCTAGATCTCTGTTGGGCTCTACCAGTGTCATAAATGGAGGCTATAAAAAAAGGGAAAACACATCAAATGAGTATCATGCTTTCTCCTAAGAGTTTCTCTGCTAGCAATTATTTTCTGCTCATGGACACCCTGCATAGCTGTGATTTCCACATGCCCCTTCATGGGCTTTCTCCTACCAACCTGCCTGTTGATTTCTTGCAAGCTTTCATTATCTTCACATCTTTCTCCTTGCTGCAGAGGGAAACACTTCCTTCTGTTTGTTTTAAATGTGACCCCTCATACTATCCCATTGCTGAGAGAGGCAGTGAACACTCAATTCCCATCCATCCTCTTCATACCAGCCATAGTTTTCAAGATACCTTCTGAAGTATTTTTTTTCTCCAGAATAACCATTTATCAAGTATCTCCTCATACAGAAACCATTTGTTACCTTTTAAAATCCTTGCTGCCCCTCTCCAAACCTTTTTCATCTTGATTCTTCCCTCTGGGAAGGAATCAGAACTGTGCACCAGTGGTGAACTGACTACAGACTGGTATCATGGCAAGTGGACATTCAGTAGTTTGGTATCTCTTTCTTGCTTAAATAACTCTCATAAAAGATTGATTTTGTTTTCTTGACCACCACCACTGAGCACTGTGGTATAATTTCACAGAAGTATCTAGCTAACTCCAGTATTTCCCTTTAGTGTAATAAAGAATTTACAATATTAATGGGAAAGAACAGCTATAAAAATCAAGCTGTTTTAATCAAATCTTTATTACAGAGCAGTAATAAATCTATATGAAGTTCTAGCTTATGTCAAATGCAGCTTAAAAATCATAATAAATATGATACAATAGAAGTCTGTAGCTGCAAATACATGACTAGAAAGCAAAATACACAGGAAATATTTTTCTGCCACTCATTGATGGTAGATTATTTATCTTTTAAGCTACTAAACTTGTTTCTGGATTCTAAAAGAGTACAACATTATTCCTAATTCTTCAAACTAAGGAAAGAAAATACCTTCCACATTATGCAAGGTCTCATGCTGTCTAATAAGAATCGTGAGGTTAAAATGCACACGTAGGAGTTATGCACTGAGTCTAATTCTGGTCTGAGCTATTTGATTTCTAAACTAGTCATTCCACCCCATAAATTTATGACAGCTATAGCATTGTCTGCTCTTTCATTACATTGAGGTGGTTTTGTTAGCCACTGTGTGGGTGCTGAGCTGATGAAGGAATTAATGTTAAATTGTACATAACTGCAGGAAAGGGCCTGAACAAATGAAGATTCTAGATGTTCCCCAAGCCTAAATGTTCAACTGGACCAGTCTTATGTCCCTGTTCACATTTCATGTTATCTAACACCCCTGTAGTTACTCACCAGTCCCTGAATAATGCAGTCCTGCAAGCATCCTTTGGGATAAGGCTTTGGTTGAGGCCATGGTTTCCCAGCCTCCAGCCTTCCCAGACACATCATGTCAGATGTCCTCAGACTGTGGTAAACCTTCACCCAGATCTCTAAGCTACCCTTGTAACTATCTTTGTGTCAGATTCATCAGTGTGTGCAGACTGTGCTGGAAGACAGGGCTGGATCACTCCTGACATCTTTATTATGCAAAACACGGGTACCAAATTGCACAAATTCTGCATAGATGCAGCTATTTAATTTTCTGTCCTATAGCCTGTGTTTCTTACTTTTCTTTCAAATGCTTTCAGCACCAGATTTTACTGATTTCTGCCTTAGAAAACATCAAATAACAGAGAGATATGTTTTAGGCACGTGCCAAGCCCCATGTGTTGTTTAGATTTTGACAGCCAAATGGTAGCATTGACAAGAGTACTTTTAATGCCAGCTTGTTTATATGGGTCCTTTTCAAGAGATGGTGGACATACTCTGAATTAAGTTACAATATTTCTCTCTCATTTGCCATTCAAATTGCATTATAAAGAACAGCTTCAAAATTTGTTTTAGATGTAATTTTTTGTTATATGATTTGTTGGGACCTTTGATTTCAATGACATTTGAACTGAAAATAAATGCACTGTTTTAGCTAAATCTTAAATATTACAGGGAGAAGTTTAACAAAAGATGCCAGTGATTTATCAGTTGAAACAAAACTAATTAAAGTCTTGATACAGTTGTTGGATCTAAGGAAAACATTTCTAGCACATTATCAAAATGGTTGTTTTGACTTTGGCTCAAACAGCTGTCTTTTGCCAAATAGGAAGTTGAATGTAGGAAGTACAGACAAGTTTTAGGCTTGAGTTTACATCCAAATCACAGCTATTACTCTGACATTAGCACAAAGCGTGAATGGAAAGGCATTCAGAAATTTGATACTTAATGAGAAGTAAATGTTTTATTTTCAATTTTGTCGCCTGTACCTTCTCACATATGGTCAGAACAAAAAGAGCAGGTGCAACTCAGGAAGAAGGCAGAAGCACCACTGAGCAGGGGAAAAGGGAACAGCTCTTCAGCCTCTGCAGTAGCTCCTGCAGCCAGAAGTACAGCAGCTCTTTCCCCCAAAAACTCATTTTGGAAGGTTTGGACCCTTCCACTCAACTGCCTGAACAGCTGTTCCTCTCCTTCCACTGCAGACCTTCCTCCTCTGCCTTGTCTGACAAAACATGAAGGAAAATATCAGAGAATGTCCAGAGCTGCTTGATAGACCTGCTGCCATGCAACCTCTAGTGACTTTTGATTTTGGGCAGAGGTAAGGCAGAAACCAAAAAAAAAAATTATTCATTAAAAATACCTTGTTGCCAGTTGCATTAGCAAACACACAGCAAGTCTCTCATAAACCCATTTTTAAGAAAGGAAACTTGCTCCCTGCAGTAAGCTACATCTCTTTTAGAAAAATTCCCATGAAGTTTGGCATTATAGTACTTTATTTCCTAGTGATTTTGGCATTATAATATTTCAGAGTTATTATAATCTAGGCTTAGCTGTATAGTTAGCTGGTTTTCACCTGTTAAGTCCCAGAGACTGTTACTATTTGATTTTCCTGAAAAATATTATCTAAGTTTCAACTGTCTACCTAATGCAATGTTTTAGCCCAGGAGTAAACAAACAAATAAATAAATAAATAAATAAGAAGACTACAGCTAAAGTATAATCTAATGATTAAATTCCTGAGTTAATCAGGCATACAGTAATAACACATAAATACCTTTTTCTTATGAAGAGATGGTTTTATTGCATTATCTACAGCAAATTTACATAGCTGTGAACTATGAAGTTCAAAATACCTAGAGAACCTGAGCATTTCTGAAGCAATGGGAGTGAATGGTCAATTTGAAACACTGTCAGATAAAGCCTGTTCAGCCACTGTGAACAGTATGAGGAACTGTTTCTATACATTTTGCTTATGTTTCAGACATACAATGCTGATGTGAGGGAAGTGTGTGCAATTGTGTGATGATGTAAGCAGCATATTTAAAATATCATAATTCAGCAAATCTGAAACACTTAGACAGACCCTTGTAGAACTGGAAAGATTCTGACCTCTGAGCAATTGTTTATAGCATTATGTAAGTCAGTAGTTTTTCAAAAAAAGGTTTTAGATGAAATATTATTCTGTAACCTACATTGCTGCATCCAGGTAAAAATCATTCATGTGAAAATTAGTGTATTAGGTTTTTATTATTAGTAGTATTTATGAGTTTTTTTGATCATATTCAGCCCATAAGAATTCTATGTCATGCAGATACCTGTCAGGGTCAAGAAACAAGGAATTACTTTTGGTTTTTGTCAGGGAGTTTTCCTTATCTTTCTAGTATTTCCCTGTTAGAACAACGTGAGAGAACTTGCAGGCCTTTGTCTACTACACTACAATATTTTTCATCCAGGTTGATGTTCTACTGCTGATCATTGCTCCTCTACTTCCCTTGGCAATGCAACTTTGCTTTTTCTTTCTCTTCATCATCAGTCTGATTCAACTTCAAATGGGAAACAAAGACCACTGTGACCAGTGCTGCCAACTCTTCTCCCTCTCCGAGGAAAGTCAGACTACCTGATCCAAGAGCCCTAAAACATTCTGCAAATGGGAAAATTCCAGAGAGATAAAATTCAAAAGTACATAAATCTATCTCAATTTTTGAGTCATATTTTACATAAGCACAAGACACAAGGTATTTTTTGCTATATAGCTCCATATGTACAACGACTGTTTGTGGTTTTCCCTGTGGACTGTGCAATTTCACAGGTTGTTCCTAGCATGCATTTTCTTAATTGGCAAAGGAAGTAAAATCTTATAAGTTCAATTCAAAATCTTCTGTGACCCAAGTATGACTGTAAAAGCACAGCTATTTTTCTAAGATCCATGTAATAAGTCTTATCATGTTTTTTTCTTTTTGCACACATAAATCCATTATTCCTGCTTTCTTCCAATGTTTAGTCCTAACTATGTAGCTTAAGCAAAAGTAAAAAGTATTAGTATTCTTTAATAATAAAGCAGCAATCACCAAATAAGAATTTATAAAGTTTCATGACTTTTCTCCAGGGTCAAATGATAAGGGAAAGAATAGCTTTGAGACATAAATTCTTATTCAATCACAGACTAAGAAAAGAAGACAGGCACAGGAAATATAAATTACATAGGCACTTTTCATG
>VZRX01017387.1:74318-91390 GCA_013398075.1 Notiomystis cincta
CCTGTATCAGGACTTTCTGATTACTACTTCTGCATTGTTTCAAAGTGAACCCTTGAAGGATTTCATTTAATAGAGATTAGTACCTTTATTAAACAGTGGTTAATTGAAGCTTCCAAGCTCTGCTAAATGTTGTTCAGTGAAGTGGATTAGCTGCTTTAATGTTTGCTCTCTTACACAAGAAAATAACATTGAGTGGAAAAAAGCGCCTTTTCCATTCATCTACTAAGGGTGACATTATTATAGGGTTTTCACCTTTTGTATTTTAAGCTGGTAGTTTTCTAACTTACAGAGAAGTTTGCTCAGGTTCAGCAAACTTAGAAACTATGTTGATCCTAAAAACCCTCTCTTAGATTGGTTTAATTTTGGAAAAGAATAAATCAAGATCACCATCAAGAATGCCTTATTAAATGTATGACCACAATCTATCACTGTTTTCTCTTTCTGACAGGAAGAGAGAAAAAAAAACCAGTAAAAGAAATGTTATGGAACAATTATAATTTTTATTTTCAGTTTGATTTTTTCCCTAGATTTTTGTTTTGTAAATAGCTTTTTTTATGTGACAGCATTATTTTTAGTTGAGCAGCAATATTAAGAGAGATTATAAAAACTTTTAGAATGTCAGTAAGTCATTAAAGAATATTAGTGACTCACTCAAGACCGATTTATTAAAAGATTATTTAGAAAATTTTAGATTCTAAATGAAGATGTCTGCTTCATTAATTTTTCCTGTTGACTTCTCAAGGAATGATAACCTAAAATTCAATTAAAAGTAATAGGTTGTGTTAATTTTACTGCACTGTTTGTAGGCTGGGAATTCTTGCTTAAGGATAAAAACTAATTCTTGGTAAGATTTGGAAAAGAAGACTAAATAAAAGAAAATAAGCCACCAAAAGCAACTGTGTCAAAAACACCTGGAAAAACCCCTCTGCTTCTCTGAGAGCTGTGATAACAAAACAGTGCCTATTTTTGCCAAGCAGAAGAATTCCTGAGGAGGAGAGGAGGAGAGGCTCAGTTCAGAGCCGTGCGGGAAACCTGCGGTGGCTGCCCAGCACAGAGCCCTGGCCCGTCTGCAGGGAGGGAGGGAGGGAGGGAGGAGGCTGCCCTGGGGCCAGCGCTGCACAGGTACAGCCTGCAGCACCACCCTGCCTCCAGCACTCNGCCCCCCCTGCCTCCAGCACTCCCAGCAGCTCCTGGGTGGGAAAGCTGCTCACTGCCAGCTTCCAGGGAAAAAAAAAAAATCAGTAAATACGCTTCATTAGCTACTGTTGATGGTATCAACCTCTGCTGTGTTCACCATACTCAAAATACCTCCAAATAAGTAAACTTGTTTATGGCAAGGTAGGTTTACCAGTTTAGAAGTTCATACCCTAAGAACAGTTTCTGTACTTCATAAATGAGACACTTTACACCAAGTATAACTGAAAGTAGTAACAAAAAGGTTGCAGTAGAAATTACTGACATTTTACACTATTTTTAGACAAATACAGTAGAAGAAAGAAATACTGTAGTAGAGATGACTTAAGTGGATTTCACAGGAGGACCCAAATTTTAGTTTCATCTTTTGAAAAACATTAGATGAGGACTGCATTTGGCCAAATTTTACATTTTTTTCTGACAGGCAAAGCCATGGTAATCAGTGGTATAGCACCACTGAAATGCAGAGACAAATTTGGCCCTGAACTAGTCTGCTTTTATGTCAATGCTGGAAATACATTATATATCAGACTTCATTTATTGTATTTAATGCTTTCTAATGTCACTCCCTCGGGCCTTGCCAGGCAACACTCGTGTATTAAAGTGTCATTAACAGTGCTAATCTGTCTGCTACTTCATCTCCAGAAGAGAGTCTGCAACAGGAGATATGACAACTAAAAATGAGTTCATCTTATCCAGCCCGAGGAATTTACAGATTCACAGCATGAATGAGGCTCAAATCAGGCACATCTGCTTGAAAAGTCTGCAGAAGTGACAGGTCAAGCCAGAGTGGCTACTGATGTGGAGGGAAGCCTGATTTCTCAGCAATCCAAAGGACTGCACTGTAACACAACTGGGAATGTTATTATCTTTTTCTCTTTCATGTTTCCACAGCAATTTTACACCTTTTCAAAAGAAAAAAGAATAATACAAATCCTCCATCTCTGAAGGTTTAAAGTGCACTTGTCAGTTCATAATTATGCACAGAGGAAACACAAGAACTCGTTGGGAACGGTTTGGGAAGGTTGCAGCTCCATGGGCACAGATCTCTGCATTGGAACAGGCACAGATCCTCAACCCCAAATCAACTGTGGCTAAGGGAGAAGCATAACTGGGTTGAGCTTTCTCTGCTCCTCCAGCTCTTGGAGACATTGGGAGCTGGTTGTAGGGATGATGCTGGTGAAGATGGCCAATTTCCATTTCCATGGATTGGAACCTTCTCATTATAAACACAAATCTGGTACAGGTATCTCACTCCCGGTGTTCACACTTGAGTTTTACTAGAGAGCCAATCACTCATCTGCAGTAAGCACCTGCACTATGCAACATCTTGCAAGCCTCTTATTCTTTAATTACTGATCTGCATGTTATAATTTACAAAGACTTCATAGCAAAGGAAATGTGCAAGATTAACCCCAGACACCAGTAATTCAGCATCATGGCTCTAGGTGTAGTATGTTTTGAAGCAGACATTTAAGATCAACCTTTGACAGCTGGGTCCTTCACCAAAAGGAAGAAATCTAAATGGTTCCCCATGAAAGTTCCCCATGGATTCTCCCAAGTGTCAGTATTTTTTGGTTCTCCATGCCTGTAAAATGCTCAGGTTAAGGAAGAATCAGAAGCATCCTGCATTTATGAAAATCAGACTGCAAGCCTTGGAAGCAGAAGGTCTGCTCGTGAAAAATGCTTATCTCTGCATTTTCTCATGAAATCTCACTTAATTAGTACTGGAATTTTGTGTGTCTGTTTTCACTAAATTGCAGTCTGAATACTGCTGGACAGTTTGCTTGTCCAAATAAAGGGTATTTAAAATGCCAACTGTGAGACTGAAAAGTACTTCACAGTATTCTTTGGTTTAGGCTTCCTTTTCAGCACAGATAGCTGTATTCTATAATATAAGTTGTATTTCTTTTGTCTATATCATACAAAATAAAAAGTTAAGATATCTTTAAAAACTCCATGGCCAAAGGCTAAGTCTAAAAACTGAAGCTACAACCTCAGAGCTGAGCTGCCCCTTGCTTTAAGTGTCTCTTTTTCACAGCTTAATGAAGAATAAGACTATTGCCTTATTCTGTATGGCAATGCTAACAGGATCTAGGTCACCAGGCTTGCTATATTACATTCATATGCAGACAGCTAGCTAGCTAAAACATGTGAAAATAATTTTTATAGGGAAAATATCACAGTAGCTAACAACGCACAATAAAAAATGAAAGGATGTCACAGGAGTTGAAATCTAACACAATGTATCTCTAATTTCTGAATATTTTATTCAGATTGTTATTACTCCATTTCCCCTACAGCTTCTTCATTAATGTCTTAGGCTTCAAATGTTGAGGGAAAGTACAGAGAAACAAAGAAAAGAAGATATTTTACAAAGATATATGCCCAACAGAATTGCTATTCTGTAATGTATGTTTGCAATCAGAACAATTTGTTCTCAGTTTAGCTTTCTGATGGTATCTTGAGATTTTTACCACAAAGCACATATTGTAATATTGACATTTTAGCTGACAGAGCTGAAGACACCAAACCAAGCATTTTTGGAGACCACCATAAAGCAGGCTTTCCCTGTAACAATGGCTGGGGAAAGGGTTAGTTCTATTAGTAGACAATAGGTTCTGTTTATAATAAGCTTCCAATACCTGCAAAAAAGACACATCAGTACATGTGCCAGAGAGATCTCCCAGGGTAAAATCTGTTTGACTCAAAGCACAAAAGCTAAGCATTGCCCAGAACACCTATCTACTATGATGGGATGGAGCCCATCTATGGAAAGCGAAGCAAAACAATTCTGCATTTTCTTTTAAAATGACCCAGGAAATACTGGGTTACCACTTCCCACACACTCCACAGATGCCTTTTCAGGGGAATAATTCTATTCTGCCTAACAGACTGAACATCAGGATGATAAAACCTACTTCCACTCTCTCCTTTAACAATTGCATTTAGAAGTGATTCTCTTTCCAAAATTCCTTTCCTAAAGTCCTTTCTCAACTGCAATTAAAAGGCTACCTAATACTGGCAACCTCTTGCCACTGTTATGAGCTTTCCAAACTGAGTCAGAGTAGATTTCTGAGTGGCAATTTGGAAATTTCATTTATGTTTTTCTTAAGCTTTTTCCCTGTGTCAGTATCATAAATACTGTCTATATATCTTTTAAAAGCAAACTGTGTCCCATGGTATATTTTCAAGCAAGTTTATGCAGATTTCTCTCTCACTACTACCCATAAATTCAACTTCTCTTTTATTGAAATAATGGAGAAGGCACAGTTCCCCCAGCAGTGTGATGGAGTTTTGTTTAATCTGAACCATTTCACAGGCAAGAAATGATTAAATGTACATGTCCTCCCTCCATAATTTTAAGTCTACTCTGCTATCATTAATTTTACATTTATCACTTCTATCTGTAATTACAGTATACTTAAATCCAGTAACTTGAAGATTTTTAAATGGTTTATGTAACTTAACCCTTCTCTGTGCAGATATAAATCTACCAATGTTCGCTGTAATCCTCAGATGCCCGAGTTTTAAAATTCAGCATAGACCACTTGATTATCCTTAGTCAAATGAATGCAAAGAGCAAAACATGAAAAAAAGGGAATATCACAGATTTGAAAAAGAATGTCCCTACTTATACATATTTAGCTTTCTTATAACTGAGTGGGATTTTTTTTTTGTGTTTGGACACCTGCAGATTTATTCTGTTAGAAAAAAAAACCACAAATTGCTATTAAAAAGTAGAGGTAACATAACACCCCTCCACCCCTCTACAGTTCCCCCCACCAAACATTTTCCAAAATGAAGACTCTTGAATCTGATGTAAGTTAAAAAATTTTGACGAGCAGGACTTGACAATGCAAAGTGCATTGTTTCACCCAGAAATATTTTGTCAGTATTCAGAAGGCACATTTTCCATGCCTCTATAAGGGCTTTTGCTGTTTAGTATAATTGTTTGTGTCATCAAGAAGACCATCTTGTTATTGACTTCAACAGTCTGAGAATCTGTGATTAAATTTTATATGGAGTGTTTATGGAACAGAGAGGAGGAAGATCAAGGCTGTGGTTACTATCTGCAGTTGTTAGACACACAACCCTATGCTACAGAGTTGAGCTGCTGTCAGAAATTAAAGGTAGCTATCAATTCTATATCTATCTCAGGCATTTGCAGCCAGTCATGTAGATTTTTATTATTTTAATTGAAGGAGCTCAACTACTGTTAGTAATAAGTCAACATCAAAAAAAATATGATTAAAATAACTTTTCTTAAGATTTAAACCACCATGGCCCTCACAGAAGTCTCCAGAGACATAGCTTGAAAAATACTACTTCAAGTAAATATCTATGGTTCTAATATTCTGAAGGACTGTAAAACGCAACAGTACAGGTACAAGTGGTATGGAAGGTGGGGAAGTGACTATATTTAGTATAAATTCTTCAAGACATGTAGCATCTCCAAACATAGAAAAATCTATCACTGACTCATCTCCACAAAACATTTACTTAAAAGCCTCAGAAGGACTTTCCTAGTAGCACATCATTGCCAGTGTATTACCAAATGGCAACACATTGAATGCAAGCTAATGCAATCATGGAATTTTGGTGGAGGGGTTTACACAATTTTGTATGCATTCAGATTTAACCATAGATGATCCAACTATGTATGCCCAAAACATTAACTGTCATAGATTTCAATGTATAAGGCAGGCAAGATTCTACCATTTCTTGACATTTGACATATTTCAATTTTTAAAAAAACCATTGAGTTCATATTTAGCAATTAATCACTACAGCTTCAGACTATGTTGTGTGATATTAGTTATCTATTTCACTGCATGTTAAAAATGTTCCATATAATGATTTCAATCTAAGCACAACATCAAAAGTTTAAAAACCTTAGATAATTCACTAGTGATTAGAAAAGATGTAGAAATTGGTTACTACTCACTCCAGTTTTCAAAACAAACATAGCTTTGCAATTAATATCAATCAAAAGACTGAAAAGTCATCCTAAGCCTTTAATCACAGATTTTCTTTTGTGATTAAATGTATAAATGATTGGCATCTGGATCTAAACATAGAAAGTCAAATTCAGTTTCAATCTCTTTTGACTGAAGTGAGATTTGTGTGCTTACATGAAAGGTGAATTTGATCCATAATACACAAGACACAACTATTTACCCAGACATGCTTAGTATCTTGCAAAATTAATTTTCTTTGCAACCAAACATACAATGTTCTTCCTGCTGTATTAAATCTTCCAGGCCTGAGCTACAATATGAATTATTTACACAGCCTTTGTGCAGGCCCTTTCAGGTAATCTGCTTGGGGAAAAAAAAAACAAACCAAAAAAACGCTGCATGCATTTATTCTAGCTGCAGCCAGAAATTAATTATCCTTTTCTGTTTGTGTCAAGGGAGAAAACTGAAGGTTATTTTTAAACCTTCAGTGCTTATTTAATGATGGGGTAAATGTCTTTTTCTCCATAGACTCTACATGTGTCAGGGCTGTCCCTGTGTTCCATAATATCTGGGCTCTCACTTCCAGAACGTGCAGTGAACACATTATCACACTTTCAACACACTGCCAGAAAGATCCAAAGGGGAAAGTGGTGAATCCTGCAAGAGGACAACTTGAGCACCATGTGTCTGTAACTATTTTTGGAACAGAAATCAACTCTTTTGCCTTAGGATTATGAAAAATAAATGCAAATCCTTTATGAACCTGGTTCAATATTTCAAGCAGCAACACTTTTCGGATGTTTTAGCTCAGAAGTTTTAATTCCACTTATTATGTACCTGTGTTACTACTATAATCAAAATGTTCCAAATTTGCTATCACGGAGTTTTCCAGAAATCACAGAGATATTCTTAAAATTAGGTTTCTTTCCATTAACATCTTAAAAGCAGAATATAATAAGCAGCCAATACCAACAGAAACAAACAAACACACAAACTAACAAGTCAAAGAAGAAATTGTCCGAAGCTATCCTTCTGTGGTGGTCCTTTAGAAAGCCACAGGAATCACACAGAAAATTCGTGGAAAATCAGCATGCTGTAGGAGACATTTTACAGCTGTTGCCAGACATTGCCAGACATTGCCAGAGAAGAAGATTTTCTTCCCAGTGGTATGGGATGGTTTCTGTCCTGTTTCTTTCTGCTCAATTCATGTCATGCACAGCTGCACCACAGACCCTTGTGCTCCTACGGCTGCTGGCTGCGGGAGCCAAGCTGAAGGAGGCTGCCTCACGTGATGGAAAGGAAGGTGTCTGATGCTTTTGTGAAAATTAAGTAATATAATCAGACCTCATACAGTCCACCTCTGCCTAGCCCAATCAATTGTGATTGGTGAAATCACAATGCTTAGCCCCTATCTGATATTTCTGCTCAAGTATGCACATTTAGATAAATGGGTTCAATTGTCTGATGCTGTGCACTGATTAATTCAACACCATGTAAGACTTTAATAGATAACAAGTCCTTCCCACTCCCCTTTATTTCTCTCCACCACTCTCCTCCAACCTACAATAATCTAACAAACCAAAGGACACATCAATTTGTTTTGCTACAAATGAACTGTACTTCAAATAGCTTTCTGAAAAAACTGACAGTAATGCAATTACAGGGACATGATCTGCAGCTTTAAGGTCTGAATTCTTACAGGAAGAGTATATTTTAGTGACACCTTTACAAGAGGTATGTATAGAGAAATTTCAGCAATTTATTGCAATTTACTAATATCCAGTTTATCATAAGTGCCTCATGACCTCCCTGCAGCTCACATACACAGTCCTGATATTTTTTAAACAATCTCGCACATTGAAAAAAAGTCATGTCCCTCTCTTCAGATTACTCTGCTGATAGCTAAAATTTTCACCACAAATGTAAAGTCTATTATAGGTGGGAATGCTGGCCTTTTGAGAAAAGAAGCTAAGAAATAATATTAGCAATTTTGCTTCCAATGCATAGTCAGCAGGATTCGTATCTGAACTGTGCAGTACCAGCTTCAGGCTTGTAAAATAAATTGACATGAGCAAAACTCCTGTTGGCTGCTTTTCTAGCTTCAGTGGAGATCTGAGCTACATTTACCACTGACAAAAAACTTATGTGATTGCCTAGCCTGTGAACAGGAGCCTCCACCCTGAACTACGTAATTTAGAAAATAATGGGGATATGCTGTAAGCACTTTTATCCTTCACATTCATCTTCCTCTCCCTATGACACAAGACTATTTAAAATAAATTCCACTATAAAGAAAGTATGTTACTGTGAGACAGGGAAATTTTGTTACAGTTGAAGAAAAATTAAGAGGAAAAAGTAAGAATAGTGGTCTAGCAACCAAAAATCTAAATGAAGATATTAGGTTTGTAAAACCTAATAAGGCTTTTAAAAGCATCAAAATACAATAATTAATGGAGACTACTGAGTGCTATTTTCTAGAAAACCTAATCCCATTGTGAAAGATTGGTACTGACCAAACAGATGCATAACTAGCCTTGGAAGGCTGAATTGGCCAGCCTTGTATATTGTGCATGCAGATATAGGATGCCAGTGGCTTTTTTTTTTTTTTTTNAAAGGATCAAGCCTTAAGCAGCAAAATATAAATTAACAATAATTGCAGAAGACCAATTTTAGAAATGTAAGTAAAAATCATTAAGTCAAATTCAAATCAAGACTACTGGAAGTCAGTGATTTTATTTTTACTGTTGATTTCTTTTTCAGCAACTTCAATTTTCTCTTCAACTTGGTTACATAAAGCAGTATCTGAAAATTGCTTCTTTTTGTATGTTTTAAGTACACAGCTTATCCTTCTCATTCATATCTTCACAGGCATTTTCCACATGAAACATAGATATTAAAAGCCTTCACATAATATTATATGGCTTTCTGCAAAGCAAGTATAAGTGGACAACTGATGCCAACAATTGTGCAATCAGGGGTTGCAAAATGAATATCTCAATTGGTCTACTGGACCAGAAAGATGAATCCATTTTCAGTAGTGTCACCTCTAATACATTATGGCAGTAAAGAAAAACTGAGCAGCTTATTTCCCACAGATATTTCCAAGGCCTTAGAAACTTCTGTTTGAACCAATCTCTAATTATCTCTGGCACAGACTTCAGAAAGCTCTGTGCAGTCAAAAGTGAGAGTATTAACTGAATTTTGCTCTGGTTCAATAACAGTAATTATGATTATCATAAAATGTAAGAGTCAACTTTGTGCAGTATGTGGTCTTGATGTGAACACTAAATAATACTGGAGATTAGTTGGAAGGTCACTGCTTTTGTTATCCTAGAGCTCCTGGTCTGGAAAATCCTGAATGATCTCAGTTCCCACTGAAACGTATGGGTGTTGTATCCTCCCCATGCCCTATGGAACTGGTATTTCAGCTCTGACTTCTCCCACTGTGACACAGCTAAGCCACCACACAAATACTGGGTTGGAATCTCCCTAATGAGACAAGTTTCCATCTCCAGTGAAAATTCAGAGGACATGGGAAGGGAAGCTGCTATTCGACACATCAGACAAACAGTTTAATTTCTCATCACATCTTTGGCACAACATGTGGGCTTGCAGCTTTTCCTTAAGAGCAAAAAAAAAATCATGTTGAGTCAAAAAAACTTCTCAGTTTATTGGGTTCTTGATTTGACTGTGCTTGATACTCAAATTCAATTGTGCTGTCTTCATAAAGTTAAGCCTCAAAATAGCATGGCTTCTCTCTCTTGCATTTAATAAATTCTTTCAGTTTTTAAAACATACTAATCAGTTTTAGCAGGTGACAAATGCATCATTTGAAAGGTGGGAAACAAGTACTTTCCCTAGACAGCATGATAATTTATCGACGTGAACAATTATTTATGCTCATCCATTAAACTGTAATGAAACAGGTAAGACACACAGGGAAACAAATAAGAATCCTTTCTTGGAGCATCTCTAGCTTTTTCAGAACAAACCTGTCAAAACATTGGTACAAAGTCTTAATCTGAACCAACACCAGCTTGCCTCACAAGTTTGAAAAAGCTCGTTTGAATATAAATAACTTTTCTTTCATGATTTTCCACTGACCACATTTCTTCAGCTTGAAGTAAGTGGAATGGGATTCTACTTGATAGATTCTTTAAACAAGCAACTTTATGAAGTTATACTTCTTTTTAATGCACTTTTTGCTAGCATTTTCTCCTCATCATGGTTTTCATTCATTCTCTTCCCTACAGCAGATTATGCCTCATCTTTTCGTAGAACATTTTCAGCATGTCTCTTGCTTCCTTCTTGCAAGTTTTTACCAGTTAAACTATCTACCTACTCTTTTCACTTATCTCACACTGTATTTGTTCTGCTCCTTTCTCTCTTGTTCTGTCAGTCTCTCAGCTGGCAGCATGGGCAGCCCACAGCTGGCTGAGCACTGCCTCTACTCAGTGGTCCCTGGTCACCCCTTGCATCGTTTCCTGGTGGCTTAGCAGGCTCCACTGAATACCTAACAGGCCACAAAGCAAAGCTTTTGCTAATGAGTGCCACAGAGGATGGCAGACTACAATTTGAGCAGAAAGCCAACACTATATTCTCCCTAACACACAGGGCGGTTTTTTCTCTGAGCTCCCTTTCAGGATTCTCAACTTTCATTTCAAGCTCTTTCACATTTCATACTGAAATCATTAGGCCAGAGGCTTGTGATTCTACCATGTGTGAAAGACTGTAAAGAATAAATGTCTGCTCCAGCTATCAGCAGCTTCCAACTTACTCCATGGAAAACAAGCACACACAGAGGTGCAGCTGTGCAGGCTGGGTTGGTAGCCCACAGAAAAGCTTACCAATGTTAGCAATATGAAATGACAGGACAGCCAAACCAGCAAGAAGAGCAGTATTCATGCATGAAGTGATGGAGTTTTATTCTAGAAAGCTGGTTACCTACCTACAAACATATCTTTTTTTTACTTGTGTAGAGGAGAATGTAACTTCCCTGAAGCAGACTGGTGGTCACGGTGTGATGTTAATAACTTCTAGTTTTGAACAATAGATATTTCCTAAGGTAATAAATATAGACCTTGGTAACTATAACCTTCAGTCCTGCCAAAGGCAAGACTATCACTGTGAGTCTGTGCAGTTGACTATGAACCAGGGTTTGGTTATTGGCAGCAAACAAAATCAATTACTTAAAGCATATGAAAGAATTGCAACGCTACTCCTACAAAACATCAAAGAAAATTTATAAGTGTGCTGCATTATCAGTGCTTCTTTAAACATCAGGTTCCCAAATGTCTTTCCTGGCCTCCTTAGGTCATATTGCAGGTTTTAACTTTTCAGACATGAAAATTAATAGAAAACCAATGGTCTGTTTTCCTCTGCAGAAAGCTAAAGGACTGAATGCAGCTTGTGCTCTGGTTGTTTCTCTTTTACATTCTGTTGGAAAGAGAGTTGTATGTCAAATAAATTTAAAATCCATAGCTTGAGTAGCTTGGCACATAAGAGCTTGTGCTTAGCATATCAGTCAGAAGACAAGATTTATAGACAATCTTTAAATACTCTTATTAGGTCAATATAATTCTCCTGCATGAAAGAAAAGTCTGTTTAGGTAAGGGCGTTTCTAAATCAGATGAATCATGTTCTGAAGATATGTCTGTGCTCTTCATGACTAAAATTTCAGTTACTTTGAAAACAATTTTCTAGCTTATCTTCAAGCAGAGAAATGACGTATTTAAAAGTATCCTTAAATAAAATTTACGTTTAATGCTATTTAGCTGATTTTTTTCAACAAGTTTTACGTAATATTTGTCCTGTCTTTTTCCTCTTTATGTTCTGTAAAACTTAAATCATATGATGTGCTGTCTGTTCCATTAAGGTGTATAACACAAATGTTCATAATTGCAAATTAGATATGTGCACTGGATACTTACATACAACCTTTTCTATTTCTGATAATTTGTCTTCTTTTCAATAAAACTAGATGCTCTGATTATATTCCCTGAAACACTATTTCAGTCTCCTTGTTTATTTGGTAACAGGAAGAGATGAAAACTATTTTGTTAGTCAGATTTATTTGATGAAATCATATAGTATTCCTTATGTATCCCAGTGTGCCTTTAATTGTTAACCAGCTTATAGTCTGACAAACCATAGGTTTGCCCTGCTTTTGCTGGCAAGGTAACCCTTCCAATCCACAATATTTGACTGTGCAACTGTGCAGGTAGAAATTGAACAGTGTATTTCCATGGGAGAATTACTGTGAGGCAGTTTTTTCACCAGCTTTCACCAGGGGTGGTATTTTAGGCAGAGTTGGAGGGGTTCAGCTAAATTAATCCCCTTTAGAAAAACAATCTAGTGCTCAACCCAATCAACTGATTAGAGTGCAAAATAAAAAAAATCTCCAGACAAATCTGGGATTTTAAGCCTTGCTTTAGTTAGGTTCACTGACAAAGGAAGGTGAGCACAGGGGAGGGATTAAATAAAAATTAAATAACTTTTATATGAGCAACAATCACAATGGATTATCGTAGCTCTGCTGCTCCACTTTGCGTACTGCGCTGCACTCTCCCACTAAGCGAACACAGCAGGCACAGCTCTGGCCACGCACAGTTAATGTCTTGTTAGAAGCACAGATAGTGCTTTTCGATGTGTAGAGGATAGTGGACAATCCACTCACTCCTGGTGATTTTTTCTCCACCCTTTCTGTGATGGTGCAAACACGGATGGCAGGCAGACACTCACCCAGGCACAGGGCAGCGCTGGGTGAGTGGGGTTTCTGTCACGCTGCAGGAGAGCAGTATCGTCTTAGCAAAGATGATCAAGCAAAGAAAAGTCTTCATATTCCAAAGGCAACTGCCACTTGTGTTTTAGCTGGGATCTCCATGTAGTCCTTGGTCTCTTAAGAGATATGCTGGGTTTGATGCAGCACAGTAGACACACTCTATCATGAAGCACATGTGTGCAGGGTAAAAAGGAGACAGACTTGCAAAGCCATTTTACTTCTGAGAGTATTGTGTTGAATACATTACCAGAGGAAATAGGATTACAATAAGGTAAGTGTAACTTTAAAGTTCTCTATCATATATATTTCCTTTTAAAAATTTTTAACTAGAAGACATTTTAGCAAACAAAAACTGTGGCATCACAATCTTTATAATGTTTTGTTGAATCACTAGCATACTCTGATTATAAGACTGCATCTATCACTCAAAATTTAGAATAGGCTCCTCAGTACCAGTCTATTTATAATCTTTATATAATTAGGCTGCTATCCTACTGTGCTTGAGGCAAGTTAGTTCTATTTGGAAAAAACAGGTGATTAAAACAACCCTCAGGTAGCTCTTGTCCCACGGCTACTGTCTCCTAACTGGGAAACTTAATTATCCTCGCTCAGCAGCAACTGCCCATCCTACTTGGACTGGTACTTCAAAGCATCTGGTCTCCATGGCTGTTTATTTTCTTCCTCCAGGCAAGGACCATCTTGTCCTTGGCTCCAGACATGGTCAATACTGGTCTGCCAGAACCGCATCCAGAAGTTTCCAAGGTGGTTTCATCTACAGTCAGGAATCTCAGCAGTAAAGCCTTTGGCCCACTCTTCTGCCCAAAGGATGTGTCTTATTCCATTGTTCTTTGCAGTGAGTTTCTGATCCAAGTAATATAAAAGATTCTTCATCCTCCTTTAACTGCAAAATTAGTTTCTTAGTTACCAGGAACCGCTTAAGAAACTTTTGCTCATCCTTAGCAAGGACAAAAAATCTTTGCATTTCCAGCAGTCTGAGCTACTGAAACAGCTGGAAGTTTGAGTCTTCTGGGAGTTCAACAGCTTACTGTCACATGCTCTAAAATTCCTCACTTGAAACACAGGATTTAATGGCTACAACAACATTCTGAATGGGGTTGTTCTTTTTAAAGTCCCACTCCACATACATTTCTGTGGTTAACTGAAGTTTAGATTTTTTCTCTTTACCATGACCTACTTTTCATACTGAGATAAATACACACAATAGCAATATAAATGTCACTTTTTACAAATAATAAGAATCAACTACAGCAGACTCTTTCTCCGACCTTACTTAATTCCCAGAAGTTATAAAAATATAACTGGAAGACATATTTGATATGATGATAGTGGTTTAGAGGACTGCTTTCACACAAAAGCCTTGCCTCAGGATTTCTTTTAGCAAAGAGATACAGGTCCTAGAACTGATGGTATTGAAACAGCACTTAAGATTTCTTTATAGAATACATTATAGATACATTAAACTCCACACTCAAAAAAAAAAAAAAATCCAGTAACTTCCTTCAATATTTCCAGGTAACAATTTCAACATCCACTTCCAGATCTTTCTATTCACAGAAAGTTCTCCAAGAGCAGAGTGTCATTGAGACCTTTTACCAACACAGGCAGGTCTGGAAACATTTTCACCCTTACACATAACATCCCTTATTTCATCACCAGCAGAGTGCCCTCGTGCCCTCTTCTATCTGCCAGAAATATATAAAATAGAGGAGGAACTGGAAACCATGGAAAGATCTTGCCTACCCAATCTTTCAGTTTTCTGTGCCATTTTGGTACGGAGACCAGAATCTCTGTCAAGACTAATAATTTTCTGGAAAAATAACATAGAATTATAAGAGCAATTATATAAAATGCAGACTGTTTTAAGCTGTAGTTGTCTTTACGAGATTTTCACTACCTGAAGTCAAGGGTGTGTATTGCAAACACATTGCACATCATTATTTTCTGTGCATCTACTTTGCTTGTGGTATTAAGTCCTTTCTCATGGAAAATTAAGTAAATTGTTTAAATATCTATTATTTCTTGAATTTGCTAATTGAAAAAGGTCTATCATTAATTGCCATTGAAACAATGGAACTCTTATGCCAAGCAAATACATAATCTCCTGCTTTTTTAGCTGAAAACTAGGAGTAATTTAGGTCTCACTAATTAACAGCATTCTGAAGACTACAGCCAAATCACTGGAAAAAACTAACATCCTGTCTTTCTCATTGTATATAATATAGTACTAATAGTACTATAGTACTATAGTACTAATCAATATAATACTTTATAAAAAAAAAGGCATTGAAAATTGTATATGAAAATATGAATACTTTATACTTATTCCTTCTCCCCTGTCAATGTGCTTATTGAGCTGAGAATGATTTGTCTTTCTTTCTTTCTTTCTTTGCATTTTCTGTTTGCAGGTTCCATTTATATATACATCAACTGATGACAGGAAAATATACATGCTTCATAAAAAAAAATTTAAGAAATCATCAAGCAAACCTTAGTAGCTTGAAGCTGTTCAAGGCCTTCTTTATTTGGTCTCTCCAATGATAAGCACCAAATAGATACAACAGTTAACAAACAGCACTTGGAATTTGGGGTGATAAAAATATGGTCTTTAATAATAACACCTTATATATTCTAAAGTAATTTCCTTTTCCTTCTGAACGTGATGTCCAAATATGAGAGATTCTGGAAGAAAGAAACTCATGAGAATTGCTCTATTTTCCTGTACTTTATAGCATCAATTTTCTCAGGTGATTAAAAATATCCTACAAGCATTTTCATATCAAATAACACCTTAAAACACAAAATTCTCTAGTCATCATCATCATCATCTACAACACAGTAGTAAAAGTGGAAAATGGTTCAGCGATATTTAGTCCAACAAATACTATTTCCATTACTTGAAGGGTAGAAGAAACTTACTAGCTCTTTTTAGACTGTATCAAAATTAAAGCAGTCCTGTCTAGGAGGGAACATACAAGAAGCAGTATCTTCTGAAAAGCACATCTGTGCCTCTTGCCACTCACAAACAGTGCTGGGAGCCAGTTTCTCTGGTTCATTTCTTATGCTACACTGAGCAAACCAGCTTGTCTCACGTTTGTTCCTCAGTAAGCTGGGGATACCACTTCTTGAAAGCCTTATAGACAGGAGGCATTGTGTCTAAAGTGTATGGATTTAGTTATGCAATATTAATTGGATTATTAATAATTTAGATTGCACTAAATCATAGGACCACTGTTCTGAAAACAGAATCTAGTTGTTGCAGGCACTTCACACACAAATACAGGGACCCAGAGCTCAGCCTAGTCTGGACAGTGAATAGAAAGACAAGCAGAAGTAGAGAGTAGGAACACAAGTCTGCACTGACAGCACGAAAACAAATATTTGAACTTGATTTTCATCTATTTCCACTGATATTATATCATAAAATGTTATCTTGCAATCTGACATGTTTCTTAACAGCCACAGCCTGTTTCGAGCCACAAACCTGTCTCCCAAAAGCTCTTGGATACATCTGTCCCAGTCAACTACTTTTGGTTGCACCTTGCTTTCTCCTTGCATATAAGACAGTTGTCTGTAATTACAGACACTGCCTTAACAAACAATCACATCCATACACACAGTTTATAGCTAATTGGTCCACAATTATCCTGTTCTTTGGCCTTGGCTTTCTATTAGCTCAGCTCTCCCATGCTGAAGAAGTATTCCTATTAGCTCAGACCTCTTATGCTGTAAAAGATTTTAAGTTAGACAAAGGTTACAGCCAGTTTTCAGGGCCTTCTAGTATGATACTTGCATATTTTTAATGTTTATGCCCTCGGCATGAATAAACAATACTAATACACTCTTTATAATTTTAACAAATCACAGCAAAGCAAGAACTCAGTCTACAATAGGAATCCCAGGGGAGGCAGGAAATGTTTCCCAGAGATACATCTGTGGCACTGCTGGGTCCCACACAGGAGACACACCATGAAATGTACCCAGGTGAAATACCATAAACATCCACTGATACATATGGCTTTTAACAAAATGTTTCTTCAATACTAGGCAACTTGGTCAGGTAGGAATCTGTTCACCTGCCATCTAGGGATGGACATGCTATAAGAGAGAGGGATATA
>VZRX01017387.1:91408-101845 GCA_013398075.1 Notiomystis cincta
TAATATATTATGCCTTATACATATACATATATATATATAATATATATGTACTCCAAGAATGGGATATTAAAACTCATAAAATCTAGACACATCTTTGGTTGCACTTGAATTAAGAGATTAAAATATGCAATCTTCTGAATCACTCCAGATGAAAGTCACCTAATGACCTACCCAAGTTCTGAGTTTATTGATTGTATTATCCTGAAAAGAACATGGAATCCAGTTCATGACTGGATCTCATGCACCTTGCACACATTAGCCCAGGGCAGTTCCTGTGACAGAAGACAGCTTGCTATTCAAGCATTATATGGATCCCAGATGCCACAGTAGCAACAAATAGAGCCTAGCACGAGTCCAAGAAAGAGGCATTGTACATGGCTTACTGACTCTTTAAGGATCTATTTTTCTCTGGGCTTCTAGCTAAAAGCAACTCCCCTTTTCACCTGTTATGCATGTTTCCTGGTAAGTAGAACTTCGCTGCTCTAAATAATTTATGCTACAGCAGATTGCCACTGAATGGTGGAGTCTGAAAAAGTTCTGTTTGCTTCAATTCAGTGCTTCCTTCAATACTGCAATAAAGATTCTTTGCTTAAGGAAACTGAATTGCACCTCACATGTGAAATGCAATATAAAATTCATCACTCTTCATCGATGAAGGGGCAGTATTGCCAGCAGCTGGAGGGAGGTAATCCTGCCCCTGTCCTCTGCACTGCTGATGCCACACTTGGAGTGCAGAGTTCAGTTCTGGTCTCTCCAGTTTGAGAGAGACATGGACATACTGGAGACAGTTTAGTCAAGGGCCAGAAGAATTATTAAAGGACTGAAGCATCCCTCCTATAAGAAAAATCTGAGAGAGCTGGGACTATTTGCTTCTAGAAGAGAAGATTCAGAGTATCTTATTAATATATATAAATATTCAAAGAGAGGGTGACAATAAGATAGAGCCAGGCTCTTTTCAGTGGTGCTTATAGACAAAAACAGAAGCAATGAGCCCTCACTGACATATATATGCCACCTAAACATAGGAAAAAACTTTGGAGCATTTGAACAATGGAACCTGTTGTTCAGAGAGACTATATAGTATTCATTCTTGGAGATACTCAGCTCCTGACTAGACCCAAAGCTAAGCAACCTGCTGAACCTCACCATCCTTCAGCAGGACAAATAGACTGGATGATCTTCAAAGATCCTTTCCAATATCTCCTGTAATTCAATAAAAAAGATAGTATCTTTCCTTAACTTCTGTTCGTTGGTTTTTACTTTGCAAAGTGTCACCCATTCATCATCCTGGCTCAGTTGCACAGGGTGTGTGGAGGCTTTGGAGTGACAGTCACTGATCTGCATAGATGTAAACTCATCATGATGTGATAAGGATGTGATATAGTTTGCAGGGTGATGGCAGCTCCTCTATGCTACCACAGGGGGTGGTTTGTCTAGTAAACAGAGCTTCTCATCTGTTGATATGAAGAAAACTCTGTAGCACAGAGCATAAGAACAGCTATGGTTTAAAGAAGACTTCAGGCCATGTAACTGATTTTTTTCTTTGATTTTACAAATACTTTTGGGTATGTGCTGAGTTTGCACAACATGTCTCACTCTATCCTTTTCCAGAGGTCACTGGTTGTATGCCATCACCTCTTAGGATAAAGCAAATCATCCTGACATGATGGAGAAAGCTTTGGAAGATGAAGTGCCTCAGAGTAAAGAGTAGCCTGAGGCTGTGGCTCAGAAATTTACAGTCTCAGAAATTCATCCGTGGAGGATGTTCACAAGGCAGAAATGTTCGCTGGCGGATTGTGGCGGGAGCAGTAACACAGGGCCAGTGCTGTGACTGACAAGCAGGCAGTGGCTGTCAGGAGTGCAATGCTACTCCACCATCAGTCAGTGTTGGGGCATGTTGGCAGCACAGCTGACAGCAGGCAGAAACACAAAGCATGATTCAAGTGTGCAAACTCAGGTACTGGCAGCCACGTAACTGCTGAAATCAAAGGAAAGTGTGGGCTGTAATACAGATCCTGACCAAGCACTCAAGAGTGAGGCAAACCAGTCCTTGGGCTGGCTTAACCTTAGCACTCACATTAGCAAGCAGAATGCTCACTTGAATGCATCTGTGTGAGTTGAATCAGCCCTTTTGTTAGAGCATACCAATATGTAGTGTGAGGACATCTGAATTAGAGGTCAGCAATTTTCATAATCTTTCTCTTCCAATGCTTACCAGGAAAAAAGGCCAGCTCTAAGTCTTGGGCTTGGAAATATATAAATGCATATCATTACTTAAGAAACCTCAGAACCCCCTATTTACTGGCTTTAATATCTTCTTTCAGTTTTCCCTTATGGAGTTGCTTCTTAATAAACTATTCCTTAGAATAATTTAATTCCTAGAGCATTAAAAAAAAATTGCTGGAGATCCTTTTAGGAAGCAAAACATGAGCATCAAGCTACATGCAAAAAGCTCCATATTATTACTCTGTTGCATTCTCTGTATTGAAACTCCTGACATTTCAAGTCCCTCTGTCAGCACTGGAGTTCTTGTTTCTAGGTCACTGACCCTGGACAATGTGGAGGACTTGCATATAGTCTGCAGTGTAGCAGAGCCCTGCACTTGAAACAATTATCATAGTTTTCTTTGTTGATTAAATGAGATCCTACTCATCACCAGATTTTTAAAAACCTCAGCAGATTATTATGGTGGAGAATGACTGACAAGTTTGGTTGTGGGGATTACAGTCATTATATGTATGTGACAAATCAGGACCACTGAAAAGAAAGAAAAAAGGAGAAGCTGGAGAAAGATATCTCAGATCCTAAATGAGAACTCAGTTCTGATGACTACTCTGCTCAGTGATAAGCTCTACAGGATCTCATTTTACTCTTGGTTATTGAAAATTATGGATCCTGAACTGTCACAATAGGGCCATGAGAAATTATTCATATTCACTTTTCCAAAGTAAAAGTAGAATTTAGAGACTACATCAGGCAAAAAAGAATTCCATCAAATGTTCTGCAAAAAACATGAAAGTGTTCATCTGTGGACTTTGTTTTGCCAATAGGTCTAACTTTTATCTCACTGCCAAAAAGATGTACCAGGAATTTGCAAAATTCAGTTTTGAAGAAATGTAGGTAAATAATAACTATATATGTGTAAGCAAAGAGGAAAAATCTGTGATAAAGCCTAATTTCAGTTCTGAATTTCTGTTTATTTCTCAGCATCTTCCACACCACTGAATGGCTGTATTGCTATTTTTATAAAAGATATTTGTGACTGGGCAGTGGAGGAGCACTTTTCACATAAGTTTACACTGATGAGTTTAAGCATGGGTCAATTCCAAGTTCATAACAACCCTACTGTTCCTTTGTCCATGCACTAAAAAAGCCCTATCTCCCAGGGCAGACAAGAGAAGTGCAATTTTTCCTGCACAATATGTCTCTTCTACCTCTTTGTTGAGACTGCAAAACAGTCTCCTTCTGGAGATGAAAACCAAACTACAAACATTAAATAACATGCTTTCAATACATTACTGATGGATGAATAACAATATTGGATCTTAAGCAAGAAAATAACTTTTCTGCCATGCAGTTAGCAATTTCAACAGAAACATGGGTCCTCATGATACCAATTGAACAGTACCCTCTTTAACTCATCTGAAATCCTACCAATGCCACATTTCATTTTAGGTGAGAACAAGCAAGCTTCCATTCTCTTTTAGTGTGGAGAATAGCTGTAATACCCATATGATTGTTAAATTTAAAAACACATTGTTGATTTTTTCTGGAAATTTGCATTATTCATGGTTAGCTTTACAAACAAAACCACAAGCAAACATTATTTTCTCAAAAGTCACTAACAAAACACAAAAGATGGAAAAATTGTCCATATTTTGCAATCTATTATGTAACAACATTAGCACATAGACCTGTAGTGAGTTTCTGAATATATGTCCATATTACTTCCCTTACTAATCTGGGATATGAAATCTGGGATATGAACTAGTTTCAGGGGGTATGAATTATATTCTTTTTGGTGAACAGTGGAAATTGAAAGACCTGTGGTTTCCTGCAGATTGTGCAGGCCCCCAGTGGGGACACCCAAGGCTGGTGAGTGGGTTCTATGGGTGTGAAGTTCTCTGGGACACAAACCACACTGTGTGTGCCAGCAGGCACCTTCAGACCTTCCAGTGCCACAACAAGCACCTGACAGTGCTTTGCATATGTATAACAAGCCACATTGCACTGGTTATTTCATGTTCTCACACGATCATCTGTACCATCCCATGACCCCCATAAGGTCCAAATCTCATTAATATACAAATATGGCAATTCTCCTGCTTTATTCTCCACTCTGCATTCTCTTGCTAGCATCAATTCACAGTCCTCTGTTTTTGTTGTTCTTTCTTTTCTTAATATTTTCCTGATGACAAAGTCAATCCCATTGGCCTCCCAAAAGATACACCTGGATACAGTCTGTGGCCCCAAGCTTGATGCAGTCTGTGGCCCCAAGAAAAGATCATAAGCTGTTGTGAAGGGGAGATCAAAGTCTTTGATCTTGGGTAATATAATACTTGGCAACACTATGAAAAAAAAGCTGATAATTGATCAGTTAACCTGAACAGCAAGAAGAGAAAAGATCTAACAAATTCAAGGAAACATCTAAGAAACTTCAAGAAAAGATCTAACAAATGTCAAGAAAAGGAAAATCACAGAACCTGTGATCTAGGGCAACAGACACAGCTCTGAAGAGGTGCCCCTGCTGTGGCTATGTTGGACAGAGGTCTTGGCAGAAGCACACCACAGATCCTGCTGATGACAGATGCCTGCCTGTGAGTACTGCATTTTCACGCTTATTACACTGGAAAGTCTAAAGGAGATCTCATCATCTGAAGTCTGCATTCCTTGATACTGTTCTGTCTCTCTGAGGTGTGCTCCTAGCCACTGCTAATGCCAACAACTTCCTGTGCCAGTGATCACAGCTCCAGAATATGTTTTAACACATTTTAAGGCTGGAGACAGTTGGTAGGAGGAGGAGGACTTGGGTCTTTCTGTAGCACTTCAGCACCTGGGCTACACCATGGTTTGGGTATTCACTCCTAAACCCAGGGTATCATGTAGCATTGCCACAACATGGGTGGGTAGCCACATTCTCCAGATGATCCTGCCAGCCCACAGAGAGGAGGTGTCAGCATCCTGCCCTAAAGCCAGCATGATGAACATGGCAGGGACTATGGGTCCTCCCAGGACAGGGAGTAGAGCTGTACCAGAATTTTTCCTGGTGCTCTCCCAAGGCCTGCAATAGCAACAGCCACTTTCATACCTGTAGGCCACCCTGAACTTTTTAGCCACTGGATTGTATACACTCCAACAGAGCCAAGGATTCCTTGCCAGGGTGACAGCAACATTCTTGGATACAGGCAACCTCCCAAAATATCATCAAGGGTAGTGAAGTCAAGGCACTGGCTCCTGGCAAAAGATGCACAACATCTGAAAGCTTTGAACTAACCATTGATTATTCAGTGTCCTTGGGCCAAAGTAGTACCTACACATTAATATATTCCCTGCCCCTCACTCCTCTTTTTCCTTTCCATTTTACTTCAGCCTCCTAAGAGTCAGGAAGAGATTCAGGCCACAGGTACTGCTGTGTCACTTGGCAACACAACAGGGACAAAGAGAAATAATGTGAGAAACTAAGCAAGAACAAGTGACGTGTTACCATGGTTGCAGTAACACGTACCACCATCTGCAGGAGACAGAGGAGCGAGCAGGGTGGCGCTTCTGGGAGCCCTTAGCATTCACACTCAAGTGAGCAATTTTTCTTTTCACAGTTTCAACCCCATTCACAACAAATACACTGTATGTAGGGGACTGGTCAGAAGTCTGACTGAAATGAAGTGTCTGAAGTGCATACCACATTAATACAAGTTCTAAGCACCAGTGGAGTAGTGCATGACATTTCTTCTTCATTTAGACCTAGTTCTAGCAGAGATACATCCCAGGAAGATCTCTCTGCTAAGTAGTCCCATGATGATGCAACATTTTCTTTAGTTACTTTAAACTGCTTATTTAAGCACACAGATAAATAGAAGCTGAATACAAAATAATTTTAAAGCCATTGCTTTTTCCAACTCAGTGTCCCAGATTTAATTATATGTGCATCATTTTGAACAAAATGTGTAGAAGAGTATATATGCACATTTGTTTATATAAATTCTCTTGATCATCTTAAAAATTTAAGTCGATTCTAGTCCTATGGCTATTCTGAATTAAATTATTCATTGAACAGCTGAGGAACAGTTACCCTCAGTAAATAAATAAAATTTGCTAACTAACAATATCTTTAGTCTCAGTTATATATATTGGTAACTATCAGTTATATATATTGCATATATATTTATATATACACACTACTCTCACTGCTTGCATAGGTACATCTTGCTTGTGACCACATTACAGATTTGAGATGCACATCACCTAGGCTTCAATTTTAGTTACTTTTGTACACCTTCCCCTCACAACAGACATCACAAGTTTGCTATATTGCTACAGAGGACTAAATAATTTTCTGGAGCACAGTTACAGAAGGTTCCTAGAGAATTATAACTGTGTGTGTCCATAAGAAATCATGTTTTTGGAAGGAAAACAATCAAAATATTTCTCTAAAAACACCAATAAACACTAACATCTCAAACATGAAATGCATAATTAAGTATTTTCCTCCTGAATGATAATGGCCAGATGAAAATATTTGAGGCATCTTGTAAGCAAAATCATTGATTATTGAACATGTCTTAAATCTTACTTGTTGTATTTCCATAGCTGATAGTGACAATAACAATTTTTATGCTATGTATTGTGCTGCAAATACTCAGCAGCATTGTACTTTCCTAAGCAAAATAACTGCCTTTATGGACATCAGAAATTACTGACTAAATGGAGAAGGAAGCAAAATGAAATTGATAAAAGTAGTTTACAGCTCACAGTGAACTAAAATTTAAAACTTGAGAGGAACTAAAAGCCAAAATTGAAATACACCTGTGAAATTGATGTTAACAACACTTGTTTCTTTCTATTTTGAAGTTATTCACACTCATGTCAGGACCCTTCTTGACCACAATTTGGGTTTTAAAGTCAAAAGTATAATGTGCCTGAAAAGTAAAGCCACATAAATATTACAACTGAGAGTAACTCTGTAGATGTCTTGCTCATAAAAAGTAATCATATAATTTATCAGTTACGGCAAGAACTTTTCTCACTAAGAAAATCTGATCATAAAGAATTCTCCAGTAGCTGAATGCTCAGAAAATGGACTCAGTAAGTTCACTGAGCAAAGTATACATACCTGCAGATAAACAAGAATCAAAAAATAAGTATTTATCTAGATAAATTTCTAAATATATTTTACCAAAACTGAGGAAGTGACATCTTTATACAAATAAGCATTTTGATCCATCAAGTACTGCAGCTCGCACCCAAGCCTTTTTTCACTGCTATTAAAAGTACAGCTTTTGAATACTGGGAGGAAATTTTGTAAACTCTGTTGGCCACTCTAGTATTAAGGTCTGAAGTTAAAATAGACATTGTCTTCTCTGTTGAAACCATTTTTTCCTTTATTAATTGGATGGTTAATTAGAATAAATTGTTTATTGACTCAGATGTACAGGATATACAGCACATCAAGTGTGTATTGTTGATTTAATCTTTCTCTTACTTCTTTATTAAGCTGCTTCTGACAAAGTTGCTAAGCTGGGCTTAGCACTATGCCTGAGAAGGCTGAGGTAGAAAAACTTCAGGAGTTTAGATAAGAAGTCCATTGATGTGACACTCATTCTCCCCAGTGATCCATTTTATGGATCTCTGAGCAGCAAAATTAAGTATTATTTCAAACAACTGAACATCAGGCAAGCCATTTTAACCAGCACCACAAAAATACAAGGCTCTGAAAACAAAATAAATGACAGTGACCATCTGCTGACATAGCTATTAAAACTAACCATCTCCTTTTGGCAAAATATTTAAAGATAATGTTATAATGGTTCATGGGTGTATTTTGCTAACTTTTACTGGCAAAGTATGAGAAGAAATCTCCAGTTCTACAGGTAATGGTACAAAAAGGTGACCTGGAATCTGGCTGACCTAATGTTAATGCAGGAAGGGAAGGTCTAGGAGGCCAGCAGCTTTCTCTGCCTTTGTTACCTCCTGTCTCTCCAGTAAGATGGGGAAGGACGTGAACATGCATTGCCTACCACAGGAACCACGACCTTTGTGAGTAGGGTTGATGCAAGCACATGCTTATTATCTTTAAGGAAAGAAAAGATATTTTTTCCAGTCCAAAAAAGATTAAAATCAAGATCTGCAACTTGTAAACTACTGTGAAATCAGAACATGAGTCTCTGGTCAGGTAAGTCATAAAGACATCTTTAAGAAGGAGGCAGAGTCTATTTCTCATGGAATATGCCCTTCCACAAGGTATCAGCATGATCAGAGGCTACCCAAGGGATCAATTCCCACTGCAGTTATCAATCCACCTCTATAAATATCTTCTGTTATTTGTAACCTTCTGCACCACTGTGTCTCTAGTTATCATTCAGTCAGAATGACGCTTTTAGTAGAAAAGACACTGGTAAATTTTAACAATGTAGCGCCCATACACTGAAAGAGAATTGCATGTTAATATTATTATTACTACAAGAAAACAAATGGAACATTGTTTCCTGGTCCTAGAATTTCTGTATTTGGCCACAAGACTTCTAACATCTCCTGTCCTTTTGGATGCCTTTTACATTATATTGCTTTCTATGCCAATGTTCTTGTTATGATATATCCTCTGCTTTGGCAATACTACATTTATTCAAAGAAGTTTACAGATGCAAAACCTTGAAAATGACTGATTGATTTCTGTTATCAAAGAGGTGCAAATGTATTTTTTCCAATAAAGTGAACCTTACAGTCTTGTGTTTCTGTTTGACAGAGACTTGCAATGTTTTCCTTGCATATTTTCATTTGAACTGATACAGACAGAAATAAACAATTATGACTAACTGAGGATTAAGATTGTCAGACCATGAACAGCAAAAGCACTGTCATATGTTTTAAGTCCATCAATTTCCCTTATAAGCATTTAAATATATCACCTAGCATTTTGTTTTAAGCACATACTTCTCTCCACTCTGCATCTTTGTAGCAATTAACAAGGTTATTCATCATCCTAAAGCCCACTGTCACCTCTTTTCTAGTTACAGATTAAGAGAGGGTTATCTTATTGAAAAGAACATTATGACAAGTGTTGTGGCAAGTGAGAGCAATGCCCAGGACCCTCTTTGTTAAAACACCTTTTGAAGCTCTGAGTAAAAGAGACCCTGACCTGCTCCCACAGGACTGACATTATCATTGTCCTTAGGTTTAGGGAAAATCATGCCTTAGAGACACCTTTAGAGTTATGCCACCCACCACCCACTGGAAATGATTATTTCATTCCTGACAAAGAGGCTCTTACAAGGGGAGTGTGCAGCCCCTGCTGTGTCAGGAGGCTGGTGCCCATACCCAGACTTGCTCCACCACTCCTGGCATTGCACTGTGGGGTCCCCCTTCCAGGCTGTAGCTATGCTTTTTGGGGATGAAGTAGCTGTGGCCAGTTGCAAAGCAAAAGAGTGACAAGAACTGAGTGCAAAGACTATAACAAATATGAATGTAGACCTTATCCTTGAGAAGATAGTGCTTTCATTGAGCACTGATGGAAAAATCCCCAAAGCATAAGCAGACAATCTCGAACAAGAGATCCACAGTGGTGGTAACAAACAACAAAACCAGGGATGCTGAAAACAGAAACCACCTCTTCATTTGCATTGCCTATTTTCTTCTAAATCCATGTTTGGTATCTCAGAGCACCATGAAGTTACAGGAAAAGCTTTTCTGGCAGATTAATCTGAAATATTTTCAGTCTGTGTTCTGTCTTTCCTGAGTTTGCCACTTAAACACCACTGAACACAGCAGCACAAATGGTTTTATGACTGAGATCCCTAAGGAGATTCATTATAACAAGAAAAGAAACATGAGGAGTCAGTAAGAGATGGTAACTGTTGACAGGCAGAGAAGCGTAAGAGAAGTGATAATTTGCCATCCAAGACAGAAAGGATGATTTGGAAATTTCTGCTCAGGTACCAGTGGGTCCTCACTACTTTTCAGCAGGTGGCACTACAGTCCTAGTGTTGGACTTCACGGGCACAGTCACTTGGACTCCCAGAACAGGACTGCCCCCCTGTTCATGCACGTGGCTTCAAAAAGGGATTTCACACTTTGTAATTGTTTGAGAAACAATGGCCAAGCAGAACTAATTCCCCCTATGAATGCAAATTGTTCTTAAACTGTAGAAGTCAGCAAATGTTTACAGTCATAAACAAATTACCAATTATTTTGCAAATGTAATCTGCCTATGCTCTACTTTAGAAA
>VZRX01017389.1:3512-13705 GCA_013398075.1 Notiomystis cincta
GAGAAGGAGGAGGAGGAGGAGGAGGAGGGAGAGGCGCAGGAGCAGCGCTCCAGCGATTGCAGGCGCTGGCAGGGGCTGTTGGTGCTGCTGCCGTGTGCATGTGGGTAATGTGTGTGTGCGTGTGCGTGTGCCGCTCCCATCCCCCCGCGCCTGCCGGGGAGGCTCCGGCTCCTCGCTCTGCCGGAGCCCCCCGCTCCCCACACACAGCCCCGACCCGTCTCTCCCGTGCCGCGGCCTCCCCCGCCCTTCAGGCTTCGCCCGCGGTGGCCCCAGCGCTGGGGCGGGTGCTGGGACACGCTGGGGTTGGTCCTTTTTGGGGGGCTCCTTCCAGCCCCTTTGCGGCCATGGGGCACACGCGTCCTCGGGTGTCACCCCGGGCTCACCCCGGGCCCTGCTCTGCTGCCTGTGGCCGGTCCCTGTCACGCTTGTCACGGTGACAGGGACCGACCCTCCTGGAGGCGCTGGGCCCTTGCCCTGCTCGGGACACGCTGCCCCTTTCCCAGTATCGTCCCCCCGCCGCTGTCCCCGGGCTGCTCCCGGGGCAGGAGGCACCGGCTGCCGGGCTCTCTGCTGCTCCCCGGGGCACAGCGAGGGGGTTGCAGAGCGCTGCCCAGCTTCCCCCAGCGCCAGCACATCTCCCAGTGCCTCCAGCTGCAGCCCGTGCCTGCCCCGGAGAGCGGGGTGCCCTCCTCAGCCGAGCGGAGCTCCCGCGGCAGCGGCTCGGGGCGCGGAGGCTGCAGCAGGTGCCCGCCCACTGCTCCCAGTAAGGCGGCTGCAGTCAAATGGAAAAGGATGTTTCGATGTCCTTTACGAGTGTGATGTTGGAAAGGGACAGCCGGACCCCAGGGTTGTCACAAGATGTGTCCCTGCCCGGAGGTGCCTTCCCAGCACAGTGTCCCCACCTGAACCGCGGCAAACCGGAGCGTGGGCACTTTGGGATACAGCAGGGTGAGGCACACGCACCCTGTCCCCAAATCCCACGGCTTGGACACGCTTGGTTTGGTCCTTTTCTGGAGCATCCTCTCCCCTGCCCCCGGGTTTTACAGCAGGACCTGCTCGGGAGACGCTGGGAACGGCGGGGGACACACACAGGGACACCCCCCGAGCCAGTGCCCCCCTTGCTGGGCTCAGGGACAGCCCTGCCAGTGCCTGGGGACGTGGCTGCGAGGCCGGAGAGCAGCATTAGCATTCCCAGTTGGCACCAGCTCTGCCTCTGCCTTGCCGCTCCGTTCGGCAGCCGACAGCTGCCTGCTGATAGCTGTCCCTCCATTAGCGCTCCTGATGGGAGCCCGGAGAAGGATGTGCTGCTGGGATAAGGGATAAGGACATTCAGAAAGTGCTTGTTCCCTCCCCTCCTTCTTTCCTTCCACTCTCTGCAGTGGTTTTATGGACAGTAAATCCCCCGGCAGCGCGGGCTGGGCAGGGAGGGAGGAGGTCTCAGGCTGGAGAGGTGAGCACGTGGATGTTCTTGGGAGTTCTTGATTTCCAGGGAAGGGGCTCTGATGTGTCCCCTGGATTGAGAACGTTCCCTGGGGGTCTCACGGAGCTGTCGGGGCCCCAGACAGCCCAGGACCCTTTTCTGCAGGAGCCAGGGAGGAGGAGAGCGGCCAGAGGAAACTTCCTCACCGCTGGCCCTCGGCCAGGGAGAATGCAGCTGCATCCTTGGAATCGAGAGGAGCGTGGGGACTGGGAGCGTTTCCGTGTTATTTTTTGGGGAAGCCACGTGAGGGTTGTGTTAATTCCTGCTGGGAGAGACAGCGGAACGCCGAGGGCTGTGGGATGGGTGAGGAGGTAACAGCCCCAGGTGATAACTGCAAGACACAAAGCCTTTGAGGGCTGGCGGGCCCTGAGTGGCTGTGGCGGAGTCCTCCTGTTGAAAAAGGGTGCTCAGAGCACGGAATCAGCAGCTGGGGCTCCCCTCAGCGTGCCCTCAGATCTAATTAGCACGACAAAAGTAATTAAGGGAAGGTGCTGCAGAGCTGAGGCTCCCGGCGCAGGCTCGGGCAGACAGGCAGGCACCTGACGTGTGTTGGGAACACCCCTGGAGCTTGGGCCGAGGGACAACTCGAGCCCTGGGGCTCTTTCCTCGCCTTGCTCATCCCTGCTCCACCATCCACACCCCAGTTAAGGAAACCAGCTCCCGTCCTGCTTCTTGGAAGAGCATCCCCAGGGCAAGGAGGGATAAGTGATGCTTTTCCATGCTTTTTTGGGGTTGTGTCCTGCTACTGCTCTCTTCATGGAGGCAGCCCTGGCTTGCAAATTGCTTCTTTATTTGCATTCACACCGCTGTGTCCCTCCCTGGAGCGTGGGGCTCTGGGGGTGCCTGGCCCTGCACTCCAGGACTGTATTTGTGTATTTAAGAGATTTAATTCAGAAGTCACCACTGGCGTGTGGCAAAGCTGCTGGGGCTGCAGAGGCAGCACTCGGGTGTTCACCCCATCCAGGACAAAAATTCCAAAGGAGAGGGGGGGAAAATTCCGTCCCCCCTCAAACCTGGACTGAGTGATGTGTAAAATATCTTTACAGCCGATCTCTGCTAATGGGTTGCAAATTGCTTCCATCAGCTCCAGCATTACAGATTGCCGTCTGAAATTGCTTCCAGGAGCCCATTTTGGGGCCAAATACTTCCTAGCTTGGGGAAATAACCATCAGCATCATTAGCGACAGTAAATTGTATTCAAATGAGGCACCGTGGGGCCCTATTAGGACTTCTTACATGTGCCTTTCTTGCTGATGGGGCAGCTCAGCATCAGGGACTCTTGTGTCCACATGGAATCCTTTAAGTTGGAAAAGACTTTCAAGATCATCCTCCAGCTGTTCCCCCAGCACTGCCAAGGCCACCACCAAGCCACGTCCTCAAGCACCACATCCACGTGTCTTAAATCCCTCTGGGAATGCTGCCTCCACCACTGCCAGGGCGCAACAACATTTTCCAGGGAGAATTTTTTCCTGTTTTCCCAGCTCCAGATGTTGGATACCTGGAGGACAACTGGTTTGCCATTAAAGACTGGGGCAAGGAAGGCTTCTGCCAGTCCCTGTTGGCCACTCCCATTGCTTTGTGCTGCTCCTCGAGGCATCGCTTTGCTCCAGCTCTGAACCAAGAGCAGCTCTGTTGCCTCCACAGAGATCCTGGTAGAGGTCCAGGGTTTCCTAATTCATGAGCACATCGTTAATTATCTGCTGGAAGCCAAAGCCTCGGCATCTTGGTGAGACTAACGAGGCTATTAACAGAGCTGCTTCTTGCCATGCTGGCTTGGGCTGGCCCGGAGCGCGGGGCTGGCCCGGGCGGGTGAGCAAAGGCAGACACAGGCTTTGTATCACATCCTCTGGCACCTGTTTGCCTTCCAAACCACATCTGACCACTGCTGAGACCTTTCCAGAGGAAACCACCGCATCTAAATCCCAGGAACAGAGAACACAGCACAGGCAGCTCGGGGATTTCTAAACCAAGCGCATCCCCAGCATCCGCGTGGTGGCAGCTCGGGAAGGGTCACGGCCAGCCTGGGCGGAGGGTCGGGCTGCAATGCCTGAAGCTGCTGCTCCCAGGAGTTCCCCACGGGGTTACCCTGAGCGCAAACAGCAGCGTTTAAACCCAGCAGTCGCTGCTCGGGGCCGCTGGGTCAGCGGGCCCCGTGAGCGGTGTCTCCGTGTGATTTATGCCGTGTTGTGCCGCGCTCTCGCTTTCACCCGCCTGGCTCTCCCGGCGTGAGGAGCAGCCAGTCCATTAAACACTGAGTCATCCTCAGCAGCATTTAATTTTGTGAGGGGCAGCAGTTTGGATAATTAAAGGCCTCCATGGCCAATGCCAGCGGCTGTGGAGAGCAGGGCTGACGGGGAAGGCGAGGACACCCGGCAGCGCCGGTTAACCCGCCACGGAGGAGGCTCAGCTCTCCCTCCCTCCCTCCCTCCCTCCCCTCTCCCGCTGCATTTTGGGGTGGGTTTTAACCTGTTCCTACCTCAGAGAAGGGCTTCCTTATTCAGGTGAGTGAGATGATGCTTCGTGCTATTTCTGCCTGGATTAACCACGTCCTGATGGGATCTCCCATGGGCAGATCTGCTATCTGGAGGCCTTGGCTTATTAAAAGGACAAGCTGTTCAGGGAGCTGGTAATAAAGCCATGAAAGCTTTTACGAACCAGAGTTGAAGGCACTAATATCGCTGTGCTCTGCGTGGGTGAGAAATTAGACAAGAGTTCCTCCATGCTGATGGTTTTTTTTTCTCCCCCCTATTCATCTTTCTCAACAATTATCTTTTATTTTGATATCTTTCTATTTAAACCTTCAGAACTGCACTTGGGATTAAAAGGAGGCTGAACTGCTTAGCAGCCATGCACCTTGCGGCGCGGGGGACCTGGAGCCACAGAGCCATGGGGAAGGTGGCTTGGGTTCTCCTGGGGTTTTGGCAGCAGGAACCATCCCCAAAGCAGCAAATTCCCTGGGGATGGTATCCTGTGGGAGGGCAGGAACACCTCCTCACCAGCAGCCTCAGGAAGAGCCATAACGCTGCGCCTCTGTTGCACCAACATTGTACGCCTGGGGTTGGATAGCTGGGAATTCCTCCTCCTGCAGCTCCTCACCCTTGCATCTGGGTGCCCCTCACCTGCTTTGGGGCTCAATGTATTTTTTTGCAGCCACTTCAGGGTTGTTTCTACTCTTTTTTCCATCCTGGAATCTCGCAGTCAATCAGCCGCGTCTTTCTGGAATTGTGGACAGCACCCTGAAAACCAAAGGCGGATGGAAACCCTGTGGAAAATCACCAAGATGGGTGTGTGGCTTCATTAGCTCGAGCAATTAGCATGAGGCAATGCAAAACCACTGGCTCCTGCTCAACCACTTCCCCTGTGCACAAATTCCATCTTGGCTGGCTCCTGCCATCCCCACTTGTTCCACCCAGTGTCCAGAGAAACATCTCCTGGGACACACAGAGCCCTGGGGCCACTGCCCTGGACTGAAGGGGCTGAAGATGCTCGGGCTGGATGGCACCTGTAGCTGGAAGCCTGGGCCAGAGACTAAACAAACTCATTCCTCAGGATGCTGGGTCAAGCAGGGATCTGTGTGCTTGCCAGCAGTCCTGCAGTGCTGCCCAAGGCCTTCCCTCCTGGCTCCTTGCTCTCTTCCTGCTCTGATATCCATAAAAGAAGCTGGTTTGGAGCTACCTGAGCAGGAATGCCCCTGTTGGGCCAGGCTGGTGTTCCCAGAGATGTGTCTGCTGAAGCCCCAGGGTCATGGCATCGTGTGTGTGTGCACAGGTGAGGTCTGGGATGTGCCCTGTGTGGCACAGGAGAGCAGAAATCCCCAGCCCCTCCCTGGGTGTGGATCCAGCCCGTCCCCCTGTGCTGCCCCACTCGCCCCACACCATTTCTCCCCCCGTGCTGCCCTGGCTTTGCTGGCAGCTGTTTGTCCTCGTGTCCTTGTCACTGCCAGAGAGCCCGTCCGGATCACTTTTTCTTTTATTCCCTCTGACACTGGTTGTGGTCACAACAAAACTCATCTTCATTACGGAAATGCTGAGGGTAGCTGGAAGGGGAAATGGATCCCTCCATCTGGGAAGTGCCAGGTCGGCTGCAGAGCCGGGCTGGAGGAGGCAGCTCGTGTGTCTCGGGCGTGCAAAAGCCGCTCCAGCAGCTCGGGGGGTGTGGGAGCCAAAGGGTTAACGCTGCCGGCATCCTCAAACGGCACCGATGGGAGCAGGAGCCTCTCCATCTCGGAAAGCTGGCAAACAAATTAAAGCAATGTTGCAAGTAAGGCGTTTCTTTGCAGCAGAGAGGAGGGGAAGAGCAGCTCCGAGGCTGCGGAGACAAAGGCGGTGCAGATGGGTGCTGGGGGACCCGCGAGCGCCACGTGCGCCCAGCTAAGCTCAGATTTGCTGCCACGGCTCCCTGAATAACCTGGGGAGGATTTATGGGAACCACAGCAGGGCCAAAGGGGGAGCCTGCCTGGAAAAGGCTGTAGCTGTACTCTGGTGGTGCTGCTTCTCTGTGCTCGTGTCCCATTTCCGCAGGAGGGATTGGGGTGCGGGGAGGGAATATGGCACTGGATGCTCCAGGCACAGAGATCCTCCTCCCAGCACGGCACACGGCAGTCCAGCATCTCCCACTTGGCTTCCTGGGCTCTTCTTTGTGTTGAGGATAAATTAAATAGAGAGATGCAAATCCCCTTAAACAATTTAACGGAGCCGATGGCCCCGCTGGAGCCAGGTCTGGGACTGGTGGGTGCTGGTTGGCAGAGTTTGGTGTGTGGTGAAAAGGGCTGGGGGAGTTGGGCAGCTGGACCCACAGCCACTGTCCAGGAGCTGCTGCTGCCCCCCAGCCTGGCTTGTCCTTGTCCCCTGTCGGCACAAATGACACGTTTCTGTCAGAGGAGGGGCTCTGTCCCCTCCCGCAGCAGCCAGGCCCATGCACGGAGCAGATGGAGCCCATCTTGAACGTGCAGTCTCAGCAAAAGAAAAGCCAATAATCGAGTTAATTACAGACGTTATGTGATCACTGGGGATTCCCAGGGGATGCTGGCGATGGAGCAGCCCTTTGCTGAGCTGCCCTCCCTGGGGATGGCTCCTGCACGGAGCCCTCGATGGACTGACCTGGAGCTCTGTGGGTATGGGGGGCGTATCCATCCCTTCTCCTGTGTTTTTCCTGGCTGTCTCCCGGGGCATATTCACAGGGTGGCTGGAAGTGCCGAGCAGTGTCTGCTCTCCCCAGGAGCTGCGCCTCTGGCTGTGTGAAACGTGACTATCCCGAGGGCAGAGCATCCTCTGCCTTTGTCTCGCTGCTGAGAAAACCTACGAGAGGAAGTGCAGCAGCTCCTAAACTCCCTGGTTTAAAAGTGAATTTTAGCTCGGCTCGAAAGACCACAGACCCCTTTCCTGGAGCCTCTGGGGCAGCTCTGCCGTGTCCCCCAGCCATGCAATGTGTGATCAGTGACACAAGGGACTTGCCAGTGGAAATGCCTGCCCAGAGGCAGCGCTCAGCTCTGGCCGCTGGAGGATGTGGATGTGCTGCTTTGGCCTCTTGGTGCTTCTGCTCTGCTCCCCATCAGCTGAGCTAATAAAGTTTGGACTCGTTAAATCCACAAATGGTTTCAAAGTCGATTGCCCTGGGCTGGCTCGCAGCTCCTGCCCACCCCTCCCCTCGCTTCTCTGCCGGGGAGATAAGGATGGCAGTGGCTTTAATTCCTCACTTATGCATCGACTGCCAATTCTCCTGTCCGCTCACCCTTGATAAACATTGCACAAAGATTTGGCGGCCACCGTGCCAGAGATAAAGGTCCAGTCCCACCAGATCTCTTTCCTCTGTGCCTTTTGTCTCCTTATGTGTCCAATTTGTTGAACAACCCACCTGCTGCAAGAGGCTCTTCCCGTCCCTGCTCCTGCCTGGGATTATTGCTAAACCTCTGTGGGCCTCCAGCCTGGGCTGGGAGCTGAGGACCAGGGAAAGGCGCTGTCATTTCCAGGCCTTGAGCTGTCATTGATCAGGGATCAATAGTGGAGCTGCCTTGGCTCAGAGCTCTCCAGGCCTGGCAGGATCCTCGTCGCTGGCGTCCTGTGGGGGCCGAGGTGCTGCCGTCTCATCTGTGAGCCCAGCCCTGGGAACAGAGCCCAAACCAGGATTTAGGGATGTTCCTGTGCAGCAAACCTACAAAACAGAGTGTGCCAGGGGTTCTGGGTGGGTTTAGCCTTGCTAAAATCCACCCAGGCTGGGGGAGCACAGGGTTGGGTGCTCTTGGGGCCGTGTCACTGGGGGCTGTGCTGTGTCTTGCCCACCCACCAGATTTGGGTTTGCTGGAACTGGCTCCCCCAGCTCAGAAAGTCTCAAGCGGCTGAAAGCTGCTGCTGGGGGTGCACAAATATCCCACAGAGATGCAGCAGTGATGGAGCTGCTCAGGGATTGGGGTCGTGGCACGGGGAGAGTGCCCAGCACTGCTGGGCACTGCAGGACCATGCAGACAACAGCCCTGACGCTGCAGCTCCTGCCCAAGCCTCAAATTTCAGGGCTGATGTAGGCGAGGGGACAGGCAGAGGCCATCGATTGGGATGGAGAGGGAAGAGCAGGAGAGAAGGTCTCAAGAAACATAATCACTGAGTACGAGTATAGATCTGGTTGGTGGTATCTCAGAGCTGATATTCCCCCTTTGCATCCTCATCCCGAGTGTTGTCTCTCTATGAGAAGATCGAATTAAAGAAGAGACGAGTGTTGCTCGGGTCTGGATGTCTTTGAGCTCGATGTGGCACATGAGTCTGTTATTCCTGCTGGAAGAGCAGCTGTCCCAGGCAGCTTCAGGTGCTATTTAGCTTCCAGGTCTCTGGACTCCGCAGTTTGGCAGCGGCTCTGACAACATGGTTTGATCACTATCGTTTCTAAATCCATAGGAAATGTCATCTGAAGTGCAACAAATAACGGTCTGATTATCTGCTGGATCCTAATGCTACTCCCCGGAGATAACGAGCTGCAATTTTCCCCCTGGGCCATACAATAATCGCCCCAATTACTCCCAAGCAGTGATTATTAAACTCATGGCACTGCTTTCGTTTACAAAGCAGAAATCATTAAGCAGGTGTGTGTGTGTTCTGGGAGTGACCGAGGTTTGGTCTTGCTTTGTTGTGGGAAAGGAACTCTTGGTGGCTGTGGAAAACCTCCGTGGCTCTCCCGCTCTGTGTGGCAGAGGAGCCTCTGGATGATCGACCAAATAAAATGCAGTTGGTGGCTGTTAATGCTGGGGTTGGTATCCCGGAGGATGTGACCTCTATCCAAGTGTAACACGGAGGGATTTAGGGAGACAGCCTGGCTAGCAGGGCTGGGATGTGCTGGGCATATCAAACACAGCCCGGCCCTGGCAGGAGTGGATGTGCTGCTGTGGCGTGGCTGGATCGCAGTGGGAATTGCAGGACGCCAGCACAGGCTGTGGGGTGTTACCCCTCTGCTCCAGGTAGAGGGGACAAGGTCCCCTTACCCCTGTCCCAACAAGAGCCAGGGTGCCACCGAGGTCTGCACACACACACACTCTCAGGATGGCTCTCACACGAGTGTCCCGCACCCACCACGCGCCGGACACGGAGCTTCCAGCTGAGCTTCCAGCTGCTCTGGGAGCAGAACAGCGAAAGCAAGAGGGAGGGATGACCAGGACGAGGGAGGCAGTGCTGGTGAATTATGCATGACTGCAGGAGGGGAGCGTTATCTGCACGGACAAAGGCCTGTGCCAGCAGCCCGGCTCCGCTGTACCTGTGCTTCCCTCGCCCGCGCTTTATCTCCGCTCCCAGCTTGTAATTCAGCCCAAATATCAGAGGAAGCTGGGAGATTAATTTTCTCTGTTTGCATGGCAAAGGAGAGGGGACACGCTCTCACTCCCGACTCCCAGCTGTTTAATCCTCCACCAAGGCCTGCCGAAGGAAAAGGCACAAATTTATCAGTGTTGGCAAGTCGCTGGTGCGGGGAGGGGTGTTGGAGCCCGGGGCCCCCCACCAGCAGGTCATGGGTACTCACAGCAAGCTCCATGTGTGGGCAAGGTTTGAGGGGCACTAGGAAAATGCAAAATCTTCCCCCCTCCCCAGAATTTGTGTCCAGAGGAGGGTGTGGGCTTGGGAGAGCTGGAGTCATCCCTGCGGCGTGGGAGCGTTCGCGGCTGTGAGTCGCTCAAATATTTAAGAGATGACAACTGTATTAATACAAAAACTAGATAAGGATCCCTTGAGTTTAAAGGCAGAACCATCAGCTCAGCTCTTATTTTCCAGCCCTCTCCCTTAGCTTACTCCCTGGCTTAAATGAAATCATAAATATCGGCCCACAAAGGTCCTTTGTCACCGCACGCAGCTCCCGGCGACAAGAGGTCATTCATTAAAAGCCAGATGAAGGCAATAGAGACTCCCTTTGTTTTTTAAGGAGTTCAGGGTAAGGCCGTGGCTGCTCTGCTGACATTAATGCACAGTTTCACTAGGAGGAGCAGAGAGGATGGACGGCAGCTTTGGCTCATCCCATCCGTGCTCTTCACCCCGAAGCTGGAGGAAACATCCCGGCTTTGCTCAGGTGGGACATCACAGAAAAATCTGGTTTGTTGTTGCACTGATGGCAAAAACAGGGCCCCTTTGGCCCCCTCCTCACAGACCCCGTGGGCTCCTTCATCTCCCTCCTTCCAAACCTCATGGACTCATCATCCCCCTCCTCACAGACCCCATGGGCTCCTTTATCCCCCTCCTTCCAAACC
>VZRX01017390.1:0-18244 GCA_013398075.1 Notiomystis cincta
TAATGGCTCTGTGCATCCCTGGCCCAGCTGGGTTGATGGCCACACTCCTGGATTAAACCCAAGCTCTGGGGTGGGCCTACCTTGGAGGACACTGGTGACAATGGTTTCTGTGTGCTCAGCCAGCAGCTCTGCCTTGGCAATGGCAGCCAAGGACAGGTAACTGGACATGTTCCTGCACAGCTCCTTATTGCCCCTCTGCAGGAATTTCACTGCCACTGGCACAGCCAGGGCCATCACTGGAGGCCGGTTGTAATTCTGCAAAAACGTGAAAACAAATTGATTAATATAAAAGTGTTGTGCTGGGCAGAGCAGGGAAAGCAAAAGTCAAAGCAAGAAGGGGAAAAGAGCAAAAAGCCTGTCAAGAAAGGTCATGTTTTGGTAGCAGCACTGAAGGCAGGAGTCAAAGAAAGAGCAAATACAGAAATTTAAAATAAATGCAGCAGGCAGTGTTGAGAACAGCCCTATTTTAATCTTCTGCTGGGGGAAGCAGAAGTGCACTAATAAAATATGTGGTACATAAATATAAATAAAATATATAAGACAAAGTGCACTAACTACACATTGACATTTCTAACAAGATGTTTTGTTGTCAGAAGCTGGATCCATCACTCACAGAAACTGCACTGGAAACTTGTGCAGTGTAACAGCTTTAGTATTGATGTTTAATTATCCTGTAATCATTAAGATTTCATTTTTTAATTTAAACTCACAGAATACCAGAATGGTTTGGGTTGGAAAGGTCCCTAAAACTCAACTCTTTCCACCCCCTGCCATGGCAGGGACACCTCCCACTATCCCAGGCTGCTCCAAGCCCCATCCAGGCTGGCCTTGGACACTGCCAGGGATCCAGGGACAGCCACAGCCTCTCTGGGAAACTCCAGCCAATGTCTCTGAACACTGAGATTTTTCAGGAGTGCAAACTCCTCTTCCTAAATTGGCTTCAAGCTTCAGGAATTCCAGGATCCCTGAGTGTACACCTGGGTTTTGAATTGAGGTCAGAAAAGGTTTTCTGCTATTATTTATAGAGAAAATTGTGTGTACAAACCACACACATCCATTGCCTGCTGAATTCCTACAGCAGCAGGACACTTTTGTGTGTGGCAGAGGACCTGCATTCCGTCTGGAGCCTCCTTAACCAGTGCTGTGCCCTCCACTCAGTTCTGAGCAGCTCTTTGAAACTGGAGCACATCCCTGTTTCTGAAAATAATCCTGCAATGTGATTATGTTTAATTAGCAGTTGAAATCCCAGGCAACCTCTGGAACCCAGATGTTTCAGACAGCAACAGAGTGGTGCAAAAAAATAGGCAGAGCAGACTTTCTGGACTTTCATTCTGGAGCAGCTCTGAATAAATTTAGACTGAGAAACCCCAAATCTGTTCTTCCACAGAATTTGAGTGGCTCTGAGAATTTTTCTTTGGAACAGAGACTTGCCAAGCAGGGGACACTCCCTTCCAGAGACCCCTAAGGAAGAAGGGGCTGCAGCCACCCCTTGGTGTCAAGACAGATAATCCTGGCAGCTGTCATATGACCAAAAGCTGCATCTTTAATGAGAAAAGCCCTTCAAATAAATGGAGCTTTCTGCAGCAGCATGTTTAAATCAACATAATGCCTCGTTATGTTTGGCTGAGACACCACTGAGCAGGAGCCAAATGCTGCTCCAAGTTATTGCTCTGCTACTCCACACAAAGAATGGGAAGATAAGGCTTGGCTCTCTGACTAGGATTTAAAAGATCTAAGAAAATTCCAAAGAACAATTTTTTTTTTCCTCCCTCCCTCACTATAAAGATAAAATCCTTAGTTAAGAGAAGGTTTGAATTCAGAGGGAAGGAGAAAGGTTTCATTTGTTCTGTGATAAACAGCAGGGCAGGAAGGCACACTCAGAGAATGTGGAGGTGACAATGAAGAGCAGATTTCAATAAAGTGATACAGTGATGTTTGCAAACCTTGGGGACCTCCCTGCTGCTGCTATCAACAGAGTCCTGCCTGAGATCCAGCCCAGCTGGCAGATATTCATTATTGTTCCAACTGTCCCCCACATCTGCTGGAAAGCCTCATTTTATACCTCTTTTTTTAATGCAAAGGAACTTGCCAATAAAAGCTCTGTTTCAGGGAGCAGCAAATGTACTTTTATAACTCAGCTGTGGCTGCCTCTGGATCCCTGGCAGTGTCCAAGGCCAGGCTGGACAGGGCTTGGAGCAGCCTGGGAGAGCGGAAGGTGTCCCTGCCATGGCAGGGGGGGAATGGGATGATTTTTAGGATCCCTTTCACCCCAAACCATTCCATGATTCTATGAGCTGCCTCAGTGGCTTCAGGAGAGGAGGAATCAGTAATAGTGCAACCCCCCAAGCTCTTAGTTTCAAACGTAACCACTCACAAGCAGCCAAAAAAAGAGCTACAGAAGCGTTTAAAAATAAAACCGAAGCGGCGATGAGCGCAGAGCCCTCCCTGTTTCAGCCCAGCTCTACCTGCAGGATACAGCTCATGATGTCAGATGCAATTTTGGCATGTGGGGCATCCTCATCTTTCCCTGAGGGCTTCAGGTTGTGCTCCAGACAGGACTCCCAGAGAGCCACCAGGGCCCTGCCGTGCTTCTCGATGGAGGCGGTCTCCCGGATGGCCGTGGTGATGCGGGTGATGCAGATCTCCACCACAGCCTGGTCGTTGTCATTGCTCTGGTAGTCCTGGCACACAGGGAGAGACATTGCCAATGGTCTTAGCTCACCAGGACCCCACAAAATTACGGTTTTGTAGCAGTCCAGTGTCCCTTTTCCCACATCCACCTTTACAACAAATGCTCAGCGTGATAAAACTCTGGAATTTGTCATCCCACGGGTCCTAATTCTCATTGCTGGGAAGGTGGGGACCCCTGTAATCTCATTTAATCTTTAATATGCTTTAAATAACTATTTAATAAAAATTATTATAAAGATGAACTTGAAATATCTTTGAATGAAAACCAACTGGATTTTGTCACCACATTTTAAAATCTTACTCCTTGCTATTCAAGCCTTAGCAGAAATTTAAATTGTTTCTATCCTCCCCTTTATTTATACAATATAATCTTAAGAATTATTAAGGACAATGCTTCACTCACTGCAGCTGAACTAATGATTCTGATCTGTTCAAGGGCTTCGGAGAGGCTTCCCTCGATCTCGGCATCCTCCAGGGAGAAGAGATCCCCGGCGCGGGAGAGGTCCTTCTGTGCCAAAACCAGCCCGAAGAGATGATGCATGGCCCTGCTCAGCCGCCCCCTGCAGGCACCATGGGCACGGAGCGCTCAGGTGGGGACCGAACGGCTGCACTCCTGGCCGGGAGAGATCAGTCCAACAGGAAGGATAAATCTGGGCTGTATTTCAAGGCTGCCTTGGCCCCAGCCTGAAAGAAAACAATTGAAAAAAAGAGAGAGAAAAATGAGCAAATGCATTGATTGACATATTCCAGTTTAGCAAAGGGTTTTAAATGTGTGTGGAAGCATCAGGCTCCCCCCCGTGACACAGGGACATCCTTAAGCACAATCATGAACTGTGTGAATTTTTACCTTCAAACACTAAATACATTAAAATTAGATTAAAAAATACATAATAACTGAACCCAAGGTTTTCTTCCTTTCAGTGCAGGTTACCTGAGCAGGCTGGTGCCTGGACCAGCTGATGAGGGCTCCAAATTCTGTTCCCTGGTCGGGAGCAGAGCTGGAGGAGGAGGGTGAAGCCTCTTCCTTTGTTTTCTGGGTTGCTGTGTCTCCACTCCAGAAAAACATTATTAGCGAGATTGAGAAGATAACGAGCTTTGTTTAGAAAAAAACTGTCACTTTTGTTGCCAAAACGATCCCTGGGGTCTTTTCAACTCTGTAAAACAAAGCTTTGGCTGAGGTGTCCTGCACTTGAGTCCTAAAACTCTGCTCAGAATTAGGGCCCAGTGGATTCATTCTGGGTGCCAGCTCTGGATTCTTCCCCTGAGCTGACAAGGCCACAAGATGTATCACTTATAATTATTATTTGAGATATGGAGTCCCCTCAAACCCTGTTTTCTTCTCTTTTCCAGGGAAAAAAGCCAAATATAATCATAGAACCACAGAATGTTAAGGGGTTGGGAGGGACCTCAAAGCCCAGTGCCATCCCTGCCATGGGCAGGGCCACCTCCCACTAGCCCAGGTTGCCCAAGGCCTTATCCAGGCTGGCTTTGAACACTGCCAGGGTTGGGGCAGCCTCAGAAGGGGCAAACCCAAGGCAAAACACAGAGAACCTTCTGGAAGGAACTCCCTGGAACCACCTCTGTTTTAACAGACAGTGCATTGATAACTCCACAGGGCTGTTTTAATTTCCCCACCTCTATCTACAGCATCCCACAGGACTCCCACTTCCATCAGGCAGCAGCAGAAGGGAGCTCAGACTGCAAAGCCCAAGGCACAAATCACCCATCTGAAGGGAAGGGTGGGGGGAACTCAGATCCTCACACCCTGCTCACACTCAGCCATTGCCAAGCTCAGAAATAACAGCTCCCAAAGCCCCAGACAGAACCAGATTTTTTACCTGCTCGGGATTCCCCCAGGCCATCCTGGGGATGGGGACGGGTGCTCTGAGGACAAAGCCTGCCCCTTTTCTCCTCTCACCCCGGGCAGCATCCAGGGGCAGGGGCAGAAGCCGGGAAGGGGTGGCAGGCAGGGATCCCGGAGCTGTTAATTGCGGTGCCACGGGCAAGGCATCCCAGGAATGCAGAATAAAGCAGCCTAAAAGTTACCCAGGGCTCCTGTCAGGTGACTGAAGGAACCCAAATGCAGGGAGGCCTTATCTCTGAATGAGCTGCTCTGTTTCCAGGGCAAAACACAAAGCCTGCTCCACTTGAGGGCAGTTGTTTTTAATAGAGAAAACAGAACTCCCTGTGTTAGTGGAAAGCTATCCTTCCCTGGGAAGGAGGGGAAGCAGCCCTCAGTAAGCTCAAACTGTTTGAGAGACAGAGAACAAGTGAGCAGCCTCGCTGGAGAGGAGATTTCCTGGCCAAAGGAATAAACGCTGTCATTCTGCAGCCTTTACATGAGCACAAAGGGGGCTGAGGTTTGCTTTGGCTTTTCACGTGAGCCTCAGGAGTGGCACAGTAAAACGTGCCCACTTCGTGCACTAAAGGGAGGGAGGGAGGGAGGGGCGCTGAGCCCTCCCTTGGATCGGCTGCTCTGAGAGGCAGCAGCTCCTTCTGCAGGAGCCGGGCTTCATCATCGCCCTGGGTCCCTTCCAGCTCAGGATATTCCCTGATCCGTGGCCAAAGGATCCTCCCCCGGGTGTACTCCTGCACAGGGGCTCCTCAGAGAGGTCCTGAGCTCTACCTGAACAGCCACTTCTACAGAGTTTTATAGACAATGCCTGGGATAATGCAGAACAACATTTTTTTATTGGGAGCTCTTTGGAATGGAATTGTAGCAAATCCTCTTAATGCTTGCATTGTGTAACAGTGCTGGAAACACTTTCCTTGCATCAGCATTAAAGAGAATTGTTCCTTAAGCATTTCCTTGCTCACTACAAGATTTGCTATTAATAGGCAGCAGGCACTGGGCAAGAGGGAAAACAAATCATGTGTCTTATAAAATGTCATTTTTAAATTTTGTTTTTTTTTAAAGGATCAACCTGGGCAAGAAAATTGCTTCAGACTGCAGCTCCTGAGCTCTCATCTCCTTGAATCTACATCACCCTGACTCCTCACCACCCTCCAGAGTTTTCCCACTCCCTGTATTTGTGTCCCATGTACAGGAGAAATGGAAAAGGCAAAGGGTTTTGCCAAAGTTGGTCCATCCTGCCTGGATCCCCCTGGCACTGCACCTGAGGGGTTTCCCAGCAGGAATCCACACCTTTCCAAGGCCCAAACGTGGGGAACAAAGAGGGAACTCCAGCACCTGTAACAAACTGTAAAGTCACCATTTATGCAGGACAAACCCCTCAGCTTATGGCATGAATCACTCCCACTGGTTCTGCTGCAGCTCCACATTAATTCCAAGGTTTGATCTGATTTTCAACACCTCGTTTCCCTTTTCATGCCAAGCTGAAAGAGCCACCCTTTCCCTGGGACCTTGAAGCTGTTCCCCTCCAAGGTGAGTCTCTCCACTTGCTGCAGGCACAGCATTCTTACCAAAGCTCCTTATCAGAAGTAATCAGAATAAAAGCCAGCCTGACAGGTTTCAGAGCTTGAAGCTACTGAATCAGTCTGTTTGCAAAATAATTCCCCCAATAATAGAAGATTAACAATAAAAATTCCATGTAAAAGGGCAGCTGGACCTACAGGCATCCAAAAGCCAATTGAACTTGAGCTAAAAGGCTGAGCCTTACAGTTTTTCAGGAGCTCAGCAGAATTCTGCAGAATGACATTAGAAGGACAGGAAAAATATCTCTTTTAAACCAAAGAGGAAGGGAGAAGATAAAATTTTTTATATTTGCAGTGAAGGAAATTCTACAAGAAAATAATTTCCTTAACTTCCTAAAGACTTGAAATGTAAATCCAGCTGCTTGATTTTCAGTTATCCCATTGAAAACAGAAACACAACCCCCAAAGAATTGGGCAATAACATCTTTTATCTAGTTCTGTGCTACACAATATACATCAGGAGAGCCTTCTCTCTCTGTTTAAGGAATTTCAGGGAATTCAGGCTGCTGGAATTCACGTTAAGTGAACCTTTACAGGATTTTCTGGTTTCTCTCTTGCTGGAGCTGCAGGGAAGACAGGGATGAGGGATGCTCCCATCCCAGCCAGGGCTCCCAAGGGACTCCAATGAATTACCAGAGCCTCCATCCTCTGGGACGCCCAGTTTGCCATGGGCACCACCCCTGGTTCTCCCCAGCTGCTGCAGCACAGCTCCCACATGGAATTCCTTATTCCCCATGGAAGGGCTGAGCCACCACAGGTGCCAAAGCTCTTGGAGAAACACAAGGCCACGCTCATTTTTGGAAATCTTCAAAAATCTATAAGGTGTAAAAGGAGCACTTGGTGTAAAAATGTAACTTAAAGTGTCCAGTAAATTACATGGGAGAGGAAAGTGATGTGGGAATTCCTTGAACTGGAGAGACTGGTGTCAGAGAACTGAGAGCTGTTGCCTTACTGTGGTCATCTGGGGCACAGCCAGAGCAGCACCTGGGCAGCCCAGAGCTGTGAGCAGCCTCAGAAAGGAAACAAAACCCCATTTCTTACCTCGCAGCCATGCTGCCATCTTCACACATGGGTTATACAGAGAGCTCTGGAAGCCTTGGGTGAAAGGCACTGCAGCAAAACACAAGGAAAACAGTGTTAGTGACTCTGTGCCTTTCCAGACTGTAAAATTCCACCCAGGACTCCTCCAGGAATGCCTGGTTTTCAGCAAACAGGGTTTAATCTTCAGGACCTGGGCCCTTCAAGGCCAGGAGAGCAGCTCTGCTGAGCCCTCTGGGGCTGGTGTTGCTCACACCTGCGTGGAGTGAACAGAGCAGGTTTGGATTTCCATGCCCTGGGGATAAATGTTTGCAACAACTGTATATTTACTTTTAGTTTCATTTTCCATGATTGGCAGGAAGATTGGAATCATCTCCAAAGAAAACTTTGAATTTCAGGTAGAATTCCCTTTTGTTGAAATTCTTCTTCCCCATCTTACAAGAAAAAATGTTGTGGAATTTCTGTCTCAAAGAGTTTGTAATGTTGCCAAGACTGCTGGGTGCTTCCTTCCCCCCTGCATCCACCCAGGAAAAAAAAAAATATACAATTCATGGACAGAACCTCACAAGATATTTCAGAGACCCTCTCCCCTCTGGGTTGCACTAATAACAATTTATTTTATTTTTATGCTTGGAAAGCATTTACTCCCTAAACCAGAGCATTCTTTCAAAACTTGGAAATAAAGTTCTCACATTTTTCAGTGAAAGAAAAGGATTAAAGCTTATATTGAGAGAGCATCGTTTTCACACAGGGTGAATAGACTACAGCAGTTCCCATGGGATCAGCTGCATATATTTAAAATCTTCCCACAAGACAACCATTGTTTCCTACAAGCCTCTCTCTTTTTTTCTGTCAGGACAGGTTTCCACACTTCACATCCCTCAAAATTCCGTGGATGCTGAGCTGAGCCAGATGATGAAACCATAAATTATGAAGTCAATTAATTAGGCTGGGGGTAGCACTGGATTTTGTAATGGAACACCTTGCTGCAGTGCTGGGAGCTGACTGGCTCTGGGACACAAGAATCTGGGTCCCTATGGAGGCACTGCAGGACAGTCAGGAATCACAGAGCCTGGTAGGGGATCTCTCCCACCAGAATTCCAACCTGAGGGCAGCTCAGGGTCCCTCCAGATGTGTGAACGTCCTCCCCTGTGATGATCTGGTTTAATCAGCAGGTTTGCTGGGTCAGCAGCTGCCTGAAGTGAACAGGATCTCACAGAGCTCCAGGGCAATTTTGGCTGCACAGCCCATGCAGAACCCACTGCTCCAGGGGGGTAGGAATGTACTTAGGAACTTGCCAACTTCTACTGCTGCAGACAGACAACTTGATCAATTTTTTATATAAATAAATTACTTGATAATCTGGGTGCTGTCAAGACAGCTTTCTCTGATTTTCCATCTATAAGAAATCATATTTGGATGCTGGTTCAGCACACACTGACGCTTTATATAACACTTCATAAGACTTAGCATTTTTAACATCACAAAGGCTGATTTGTAAGAATTCCATGTTTAAATGTCTCCATAATATTAAAATATTAGGCTAAACTAAACAACCCAGTGCTAAGATGGAATAAATTGCTTCACAACAAACACCAATTCCATCACTGTCACAATGATGCTGTCAAAAGCTGCTCATTTTCAAAGGTCACTTAACAAGCTTTTAGATCTGTGACTTACTTTCAGGACTGCAGTGATGTTACAGAAAAAGAATTTGGTTTAAAATTTTACAAAGGGAATAATGTGTATTTCTGTCTAAAGAGAGTGAAGGAGGAAATGGGGCAGAGGGTGAGGGACTGCAGGGTCAGAATACAGGAACCCTGCCATGAAAAATGCCACTCTGGAAGGGAAAACTGGACTAGAGCAGTAAATAAATGCAAAAATCACTGAACCTCAAAGTGTCCTGAAACAGCAGTCACCAGACAAGCACCAAATGTCCCAGGTTCCTCCCAGGTACCTGGCAGTCCACCCCAGTGTCTCTCCAGGTCGTGATTTAACAGCACCAGCAGCTCCCCAGTCTGCCAGAGCTCCCCTAAAGCAAGGCTTTGGTTCTGGGGCCCAGGACAGAGTGCCCCCTGAGCACTGGGAGGATCCAGGAGCTCTGCAGGTTCGTGTCCCACACACAGGCACTGCTGTTTCCTTCCCTGGCACTTCCAGCTGACTCACAGCACTTCCCACTGTAACACATCTCTACATCTCATACCCACCGCTCCGCAGCCAGAGAAACCCTGGGACAGCCACGCTCTTAACGACCACATTCCCTCCAAAACCTCCTCCATTATTTAACACTCAGCTCTGCTCCTCAACTCCTCTCCCTGCAGTAATTTATTCATTATTCAAGCTGTTACACGAACACATATTTAAGTTATTCATACCTCTCAGAAGCGAGACCTCGGAAAAACATGAATAATTGACGGCGAATTGGCGCTCTGCAGAGAAATTCGGATGGGCTCCATCCCAGCTGCCAGTGCCCCTTCCATCCCCCTGGCTCTGGTATGTGAGCCAGGCTGCTGGCGGGTGCTCAGCCCTGTCAACCCAACCGTACAGTCTGTGCAGTTACCCTGGAGTTGTCATGTGGAATCAAGCAAACAAATATCTTCTCTCCCTTTGCCCCGACTCCGGCGCTGGAAAACACATCAGGAATAATTCCTCACCCAGCTCCACTTGGGCAGCAGCTCGAGTGAAAGTGCTCCCAGCTCGATACAGAATTTGAATTAGTTAAAAGGATTTATCAACAGCCAGTGGTTACATTCAGTTAATTAATAACCTGCTTGAGAGTAACAAGGAAATTGCAGAAGTTAATATTACTTATGGGGCCTCTTCTGGAAGGCTGAAGCCTGTCAGTGCCCCTGGAGGAGCTTCAGCCAAAAGAGAAGTCGGGGAGAGCAGGGCAGCGAGGGGAGGCAGCCTTTCAGCTGACACTTGTGGCATCTCAGCAGCTCCTGAACTTCAGCCAGCCCTCCCAGAGGGACTGCCCGGGTGGGAGCCGTGCCCAGGACCCACCTGAGCACCTCCAGAGCTTGGCAGCTGTAACAGGAATGATCTCCAAGGCATTCCAGAGGCCTTCCACACACACCTGACCCTTCCACATCAAGCACATCCATACCTTCCCCCCTTAACTTCCCTCTGATAAATGAATTCCAGACTCCCCCCAAGTCAAGTTTAACTAAAACCGACCCCACGGATCAGAGCCTGGCTGTGTCCTCCTCTCCCAGGAGAGCACAGGAGCAAATCCCTGCTGGGAGTGTCCCAGCAAGGACATTTTTCTAATAACAGCCAAAGAAATATCAAAGGAACCAACTGGGAACAGCCAAGTGTAAGGTCAAGCACCCTTGGGCAGCTGCTGGGAGAAAGGAAAGCCTGTTTGCCCAAAGATAATGAGGAGAAAACGTTTGTACAACCCTTGTTAGGGTTTGTTGGGTTTTTTTTGTAATACTGAAGGAGTTTATAAATTATAGTTTTTAAAAAAATCTGCTCCCCAGAATACACATTCAGTCATAAGGTCCTCAATTTTGATGGCAATTCCTCCTAATGGCTTTTTTGCTCCTGTTCATTGCACCACAGCCTGGGCAATCAAATACAAAATTAATGGGGGTGAACACATTCTTTTAACGATGTTAAAGTTGTTGTTGTTCTTTAAGGGAAATGCAGTTGTGTGCTCCCTACACCTTCCTTTTAGCTCAGGAAGGACATGAAGAACACAGCTGGCTTCTCTCCCACTTCTGTGAGACTGTAAAAAAGCTTGTGAGATAATGGCAGAACAGAAACATTCTCACTCTAGAAATCCTTTTCTAAACAAGAGATTTCAACACAATAAATTTCACAGGGCAGGGTGGTCTGACTAGGAGAGCACGGACAGGGGGCTGGATTTTATTTCTGCATCTGATAACGACTTTATTCACTGCACAGCAGGAATTCAGAGATTCCTTTGCTCACTATGAACCTAATTTTGACTTCTAAAGCAACCAAAGTCACCCAGAGACTGTGGATTCCCCATCCCTGGAAGTGCCCAAGGCCAGGCTGGACTGGGAGCAGCCTGGGATAGTGGAAGATGCTCACGGCAGGGGTGGAACAAGATGAGTTTTAAATCTTTGCTGTAATCATAAGACAAACCAAGATGTTGTGGTAATAAAGAAAAAAAGGTTCACATACATTTTTCACCAGCTGAAGAAAGAGAATTTACTTTATGAACATAGGTTTTTCCCCATTCTAGAAAAAAATTAATTTGTTTTAACTTCTCTTATAACAGCTACAATGAATGACGCCCTTTTTCAGCAAAGCCCTGAAAATATTTATTTTGTTAGACTTTTAAAAACAAACATCTTGTTAGGGAAGAGACAGGCTATTGTTCTCCCTCTGACTAATTGGGGAAAACAACAGAATATTCTGTATTCATTACATTTCACCAAAATGAGTCATGTTATCTTCCACCCAGACAAAGCATTTTAATTTTAATAACGACCGTGCCGACAGCTACAATGCTGTTCTTGCAGAGGTTTGCTTGTAAATAATTAACAATTGTTGTATAATGACAGAGGGGGGGTTGATAGCTCTATTAATTTCACAGTCAGGCCGGAGTCTCTTTAATTTTGGGTATTCATAAGAACCACTCCCCTCCCACAATAAAAGGCTAATGGCACCATCAGGTTTATGTCCCTGCAGCCTGTCCCAACGCCCAAATCCTGTCATATGCCAGGAATCAGCCAGGGAAAACCCAGGAAAGTGGTGCAGGACTCACAGATCACACCTCCAGAGGGTTTCAGTTTGGCTAATAATTGTCTGGGTTTGAGGCTGAAATCTGGGATGGGATAAATGATGAGTTTCACACCCTGTTCTGTGCTGGGGGGGCCTCAGCAGGGGACAGATCCAGGGCAGGGCACCTCTTATCAATGGCCTTAAATATGTGCACTCCAAGGCTGGCCAGGCAGGACACCCACAAATGTTCCACTAATCCACTCATATTTTTAAAATCAGGCAACATTCCCCTGGTTCTGATGGAATGAGCCAGGACACAAACACCTTGAGGACCTTGTAAAGGCTTCCCTTGCTAAGGAAGGTCTTTATCTACCACATGCCCTATAGGTCACTAATGCACAGCTAATTCACATCTTTCACAGACATATCAGGAATTTCATCCAAGAATTGAAGAACTGGATGCAATATGCCCTCTATCACAGCAGGAAATATCTAGTTTGATTATTTTTCCCTTCAGAAAACACATCTGGTCTTTCCACTCCTCAGAAGATGAAGTATTGAACTCCAAATAATAGTAGAGCTTCTCAAAATTAATGGAGAGATTCTTACTATCATTACAGTAATCAATAATCTTTTATTCTACCAGTAGGTATTTCCTGCTTTTACCTTCTGCTGTCCCAGATAAACAAGGGGATAATACCACAGAAGCCTTTGGTTTCTTCATGGGCCAGGTACCAAGAAGCATTTCTGGGCCATGTGTTTGCCTGGCAGCAGCCCAATATTCAGTGTATTTGCACAGTTTCATGTACTAAGTGCATTATTCAGGATTGGAACCACAGCCAAATAAAACATGCTAGATGTCAACTTAATACTTCAATCAAATTCTGTATTAATTACTAAAGCTGTTTCAGAATCGTGGAACATGGAATGGTTGGGGTTGAAGGGACCTTAAAGCTCATCTCATCCCACCCCTGCCATGGGCAGGGACACCTTTCACAATCCCAGGCTGCTCCAAGCCCGCTCCAACCTGGCCTTGGACACTTCCAGGGATCCAGGGGAATCCACAACCTCTCTGGGCAAGCAAGTCTGATTTCTTTTCCATACCAAGTCTTGCTTATTCTCCAGTTACCGTGTACCAGGCACAGTCACAGCTCCTGCTGAAGTTAAAAGAGCTTTTCCTTGAATAAACCCCTGGCATTGTGACCCAGGTCTCGGAGGAGCCGGACCCTGCCCAGCGCTGGCGCTGCTGCTCGGGCAGCTTTGCAGGTGGGTATTGCCTCGCTCGATCCTCACAGCTCATTAACAGCTGCCCTGCTCCAAAGGCTCATCTGCATCACAAACCCGACATCTGCTGCGCCACCGTGCTGATAAAGTTCATCACAAACAGGGACACTTCGCACACTCCTTTTGTTACAACCAATGCCGGTTCAGAGATGTCTCTAAAATGCTCACAAGCAACAACAAAAAAAGGCACCTCAGCCTCCCTTTGGACAAACTCAAACACACCCAGCCCCGTTTTTACATCCCCGCACACATTCGTGTTTCACATCTCAGGTAACATTTTCATTAACCACCTGCACCATTTCCCCTCTGAACCGCGTATTTTATTACTTCAGGCATCTCCTTCCACTGGCTTTGCTTTCCACGGACAGGGCTTCCTTAATTGAGCTGCATAGTTAATGAACTGTGCTAATCGAGCTGCATAACTCCGCTGCTGCCGGGGTTCAGACCCCTGAGCCCGCCCCAACATCGGTGTCCCTGGAGCTGCAGCTCCGCGACTGGAGGAGCCCTTTAACAGCTCGGCCGCGCTTCTCGCTCCGAGCGCTCCAGCGGGTTTTTCCTACTTTGTAACCCCTGAAGGGACCAAAAGCTGCTTTCGCCTCGCACAGGTTTTTTAAGGAGAGGCAGGACGAATGAACGAGCTGCTGCGGGCAGCCCCAGGAAGCCTCGTGTTGTGTCCCTGAGAGCCGCAGGGAGGAAAACTTACCCGGGAGAGCAAGGGCGGCTACTCCCACTGCGAGCAAAACCTGCCTGACTACAGGGACTGCCCCAGCCACGCTGCCAGGCCCTGGGCAGGAGCCAGAAGCCTCTAAAAGGGTCCTGGAAGCAGGAAGGAGGAGCGGTATCGATAAGGAACCGTGAGGACGTGCCGTTCCCAGCTGCCCGAGTTAAGAGCTCAGCAATCAGGGCAGAGACACCGCGACTGGAGCCAGGGCTGGTTCCGCACAGCATCCAGCTGTTTCTCACCCTAATTAAGTCTGTAGGCTATCAGGGATTATTAATATTAATCACCCAGCCTCCGCAGCTGCTAATGAAACCAGCTAATCCATAGCAGTGGAAATTAACCCCGGGATTTGTGCTGAGTTACACGGAAGGGAAGCAGTACCTGCTCTATAAGGTGCTCACACCTTGCTTGTTCTCCTCCTGGCTCCGGAGAGATGCCTCAGCAAGGCACAAAAAACCCTAAAACATCCCCTTTCCATCATTAATGCTGCACCTCAGAGGAGCACAGGGCTCTGAAAGGGGAACAGGCTCCCACCAGCACCTCATTTCACACGGGCAGCAGAGCTCAGCAGCAATTTGGGGAGCCTATTTGGAGGCAGGGCAAGAGAGAAGAGAGGCAGCACCTCACGGGAAAAGTTATTTAAATTAATATCAGCACTGATAAGGGAAGTGGCTTGGCAGGCAGAGTTTTGTTCACTAAGTTTGTAGAAGAAAATCTACAGCATGAAACTGCAGAGTGCTGGACTGGAAAATCCTCGGGGCTGCCAAACCTGTTGAGGCGAGAGCTGTCAGGTCTAGGCCCACCTGATGTTTGTCCTGATGCTGCTTCCCTGAGCAAAGCTTTGCAACACTGCTCACTCAGGAAATTACTCATTGGCCAGAGACTTTTCCAAACTCCATTAGAACAGAGGGGAACAGGTCACTGGTCCGTTCTGGTGTCTGAATTAATGATTCTTTGGTGTCTGAATTAACGATTCTTTGGTGTCTGAATTAATGATTCTTTGGTGTCTGAATTAATGATTCTTTGCTCTCTCAAATGCCTCCTTTTGAAGGAAACATTTCTTTCTTTCCTTCTCTTTCTCACTCTGCTCATGTTATCCTGTCCTGCTCCTGAGCCACCCTCACAAAGTTTTCATTTCCTCAGTTTCTCTGTGTTTTGTGGGGTTTTTGCTAGTTTGGGTTTGTTTGTGGGGTGGTTATTTTGGGTTTCTTTGGGTGGTACCCCTGTATCTGTTTTGGTTTTTCTCCAACATCCTCCCCAACCTGAGAACCTCCTGCTCCAGAAACCAACTCCCCGAATTTCCAACATATTTTGCAGAAAAAAAAACATTTTTCTCTCATAAGTTCAAAATTTAAACCAATAGTTCCTGCGAAATAAAACAAGATATGATCCTTTGTGTCCAAAATGTGATTCCTGGCTTTTCCCCAGCAGGTCTGAATTTATCAAATCCTGAGGTGTACACATTGCATTAAAACCAAGTAATAGAAAATTCAGTGTTCACCTTTCAAGTCCAACTCGGTAGGAAACCGATTCAATTTTGCTGTCAATTACGTTAGGGAGAAATAGGAGAAAATAGAAAAAAAAATCAGATTAATGCATTCTGAGATAAATGGTATTTCAGATAAGTTTAATCTTACTTCTGAGAGGTGCAAACTCATCACGTGCATCTACATGGAGGAGTCTGGAAGGCACAACACCAAAACAGTTTCACCCTCATCTAACTGAATTAGGGTTTCCTTTTTCTCCCTCAGCAGGACTCATGGGACAGGATGAGTTTTTCAGCTGGGGCCTGGAATTCCATATCCAGTTTAACTGACTTTAGCCACAAAGGCAATTTTCTCCTAATCAGAAGGTAGACTGGCCCTTTGGTCTCCCTTGTCAGGCTGTAAATAGATGTTCCCCTCTCTCCTTGGGAGGACAGGGATTGAAGGAAGACAGTATGGAAAGGAGACTGAAACCCAGAGAACTGGAGGTGGAGACCATGTTTTTAGGAGGTGCCAGATCCCAGTTCAGCAGATTCTTCAGCTTAACTTTAACCATATGATTAAAGTCTCATCTTTTTAATTATTCAGTGTCCCCTCTCTTAGAGTGGGACTGAGACTGGAAGGAGCCCCCAGTGACCATCAAGTCCCAGCCCAGCAGGGTGGTCAGGGCCACCTCCAGCTGGATTTTGAACCATTTTCACAGCTCTCCCCTGGATTCAGTGTCCTTCTTGTACTGAGAAGTTTGTCTTTTAGAAGTGAAGTGCATTTATCCCCTCTCAAACCCAGAAAAATCCTTCCTGCATGTCTTCAAATCCCTGACACTGTTTCACCTGTGAAATGATGAAATCTACCAAAATTTTCCACTCTAACACTGCCTTCACCCAGCCTACATTTTGCTCCCAGAAGAGAGGTTAATGTCACTCACATACACACACACACCAAGGGTTTTTATATTTTCTAGCAAAGGCAACAAAGAAATTCACTTAATGACAAGTTCTTGGACTGATGCATTATTCATTTTGTTATGTGACAGCAGAACAAAACTGTAGCCATAAATATATAATGTTACACACCACATTTAATGTCGTTCACATTTATGGAGTAATTGGCTGTCTTCCACATTATCCTCTCTTTAGTCACTTCTTTTTTAAGGGAGTGTCATGAAATGCAGCTTGTGAAATCAAAGATGTGTTGATTCAGGGACAGCAACAGATAAATGTAGGAATCACAACCTCTGTTTCTGAAAACTTCTTTTAGTCTCTGGAAGGATTTTGGACATACCTTTACATTGTTTTCCCACATATAAACTGCTTTTTTTGCTCATTTCCCCCCCTGTGATTAACATGAGTTTTTAAATATTCAGGAACAAAGGGAGGTGAGAAAGAGGACCTGTGACAAGGCTGCAGCACAGATCCAAAGGGAACAGGGGTGGATTCAGGCCAGCTGGACTATGCTGGCATCAAGGGTCCATCCAGGGGCTCCCCTGCTACAGCCACAGAATCCTGGAGTGCTTGGCATGGGGGGGACCCCTTCCCCTCCAGCCTGGGCTTCCCTGCAGAACAAACCCCATTCCTGCCTCCAGAACTGTTACAGCTCCTCCTGCTTCTGCCCATCCCCAGCAGATGAGTGTCACGGACTTAACAGGGAATTTCACTGTGCCAGACAAATGCAGCTCAACTGCCAAAACCAACACGGAATCACTGCCTGAGCAGCAATTAAACTAGAACAATGCAGATACCCATAGCCTGCCTTTAATCATTCTCCCAGCCCTGTGTTAATTAGCTAGGCTGCAGCAACCACTGACATGATGAGTCTGTATGAGAATAAAAAGTAAAACTCTATTAAAAATTCAGTAAATTATACAACACTCTTCCCTATCAAAATATTCTAAAATATTCATGTCCAGCTTTCCAAGACCTAAAGGGGGCTTGCAAAGAGGCTGGAGGGGCACTTTTCACAAGGGCCTGGAGTGACAGGACAAGGGGGAATGGCCTTGAGCAGAAAGTGGGCAGGGTTAAATGGGATATTAGGGGAAATCCTTCCCTGGGAGGGTGGGCAGGCCCTGGCACAGGGTGCCCAGAGAACCTATGGCTGCCCCTGGATCCCTGGCAGTGTCCAAGGCCAGGCTGGACTGGGTTTGGATCTGCCTGGGACAGTGGGAGGTGTCCCTGCCATGGCAGGGGTGGCAGTGGGTGGGATTTAAGGTCCTTCTAACCCAAAGCACTCTATGGGTCTAAAAGGACAGAAATCTCTACAAAGATCAAAGTTAATTAGAATTCTTTGTATTGCAATCTTTGTTGATCAGATGAAATGTGTTTAAGCGAGCAGGTGGGTGCTGGTACCTCAGGGGAAAGGTCTCCCGATGCTCTCATTTCCAGCAGGTCAGGGAGTGGTCCTGTCCCTCTGCCCAGCCCTGCCAGGCACCTCTGGACCCTGGGAGCGGAGGGCTCGCTGTGCGCCCTTCCAGCCTTGCCCAGGCCGGGGTTCGGGGCTCCACCGCGGGCTCGCGGGGTGCGCGGGGCCCCGAGGCCGCTCCGCTCCCGGCGGGAAGGCGCTGCNCCCGGCTCTCCCCCTTTCCCCGGCCATCCCGGCTATCCCGGCTCTCCCCCTTTCCCCGGCCATCCCGGCTATCCCGGCTCTCCCCCTTTCCCCGGCCATCCCGGCTATCCCGGCTCTCCCCCTTTCCCCGGCCATCCCGGCTATCCCGGCTCTCCCCCTTTCCCCGGCCATCCCGGCTCTCCCCTGTCTCCCTCCCCTGTCTCCCTCCCCGCCCTCAGGGTCTCCCTCGAGGCGAGCCCGCCGGAGGCCGGAGCAGCGGCCCTGCGGCTCGGTGCGGTCCGTGCCCCCTCTCCAGTGCCCGCGGCCGCTCCCGACGCCGTTCCCGGGTGTGATTCCC
>VZRX01017390.1:18290-39853 GCA_013398075.1 Notiomystis cincta
CCCCCGAGGAGCCGCCGGCGCTCCCCGGCTCCGCAGGGAAACGGGGAACAGCAGCCCCGGGACCCCGGTCCCAACAGGGATGCGGCTCCCCGGGATGGGATGCTGGGCTCTCCTGAAGGGCGCTTCCCTCTGTTCTGGTGTTCGGCTTATTATTGTTAATAAAACCATAAAATCACAGATCAAAGCACCCGGACTGGTTCGGGTTGGAAGGGACCTTAAAGATCATCCCATTCCAGCCCTGCCACGGGCAGGGACACCTTCTGCTATCCCAGGTTAAGATAAACCGGGATTGTTCTCTGGGAACCGGCCTTGGTTTCCAGGTGAAATCTGCCCAGCAGAATTCACAAGCAGGAGTGTGTAAAATGCTTTCAGAGAGCAGTTTAAGCCAAAATCCAGCGCCCAGGTTACTACTGGGACAGGCTTGCAGAATCCCAGGTTACTCCATAGCCCAGCTCCACCTTTCCCTTCCCCAGCAGGAATTAAATGATGAACACCGTACAAACAGAGCCCTTTTGGGGTTTGGGCTGTTCTTAACTGCAGTTTAAAGAACTTGCACATCAGCCAAACGCACATCTGACATCCTCATACATCACTTGCAGGTCTGGTTATTTGACATCCAGAGCACAAGGATGTTCACAGCAGCTGCAGAGGCAGAGAAGCTGTGGCAAATCTCCCAAATTTCAGGGAAAAGCTGCTTTTCCTTGTCTGCACTGGGAGGCTGTTCCTAAGCAAGTGGGTTTCACTTCTAAACCATTGTCCATTTCTGTTTACTCCCTCCAGAGTAAGATATTAAAAAGGGAAAAAGTATCCAAGCAGGAGGCTCAGGTTACTGATTCCTAATTCCCAAATATCTTGGACCACAAGAGTTTTATTTGTAGCTGGACAAGCACTAAACCCTTGCAGAAAGAGGTGATGCCAAGGATCCAAGCTCACACCTTCTCTGGAACTTCTCCAGATGGAAGCAACCAGTATTTGAGCAGCAACCTAAGAAGGAATATGAGGTTGCAGACAAAGAATTGTTATAGGAACATGAACCATTTTTAATATAAGTTTATTATTTGGAGGTTGGAACTGGATGGTCTTTAAGGTCCCTTCCAACCCAAACCATTCCATGTTTTTCTCATCATTGACAACTTCAATCCTGCAAGAAGCAAAGAAATGTCCTGGCAATCTCCTTATCCTCTTTTCATATGGAATTCCTGGGTTTGCTCTTCCTAGGACAGGATATTTTGCCAGGGGTTTAAGAAAAGTAGCAATTTTTGTAATACTAAAATTACAGTCTCAGAGACTGGCAACACAAATATTCTGCTGCATAAATATTGAATAATAACAACCCAAAAAATCCAATTTAAATACCATGCACTGTTCTAGTGAGTCTGCTCAGCTGCACAGTGCCAGAATGGGATAAAAATGCTTGAAATACCACTTGCAACATTTTTTTTAACTTTAAAAGTTATTTTCAAAGATGGCTCCAAAGTCTAATAACTTCCCCAGTATAAGCAGAATAAACTGAATATATCCTCCAGGCTCAGGTGATTTCTCAGTGTATAAATGTAGGTTGTATTTTTATTGTTTAATTGGTTTAGGTCCAATGATGACAGTTCTCTGGAGAGGCAGCCAATTCCTGCAGGAAACTTGTTCCAGCATTTAAAGCTACAAAAACCTGAAGTCTCATGGAAAGAAAAAGGAGTTTCTGGCTGATGAGCAAAGTGAGCCCTAATTTTACAGAGGATGATGCTCTGTGAAAACAGATTTTGGAGCTTTTTTCAAGATTTGAATAGTTTGGTGCATAATGGTGGTGTCATTTAGGGGATTTTGGGGGCAGGATCACCCTACATTTGCCTTCTGCAAGTTTTTTATGCTTCCCAGGTTTCCTGTGGAGTGTTAAACAACACAAACTGTTTGACACTGTGTCGAGTCACTGATTAGGCTGGATGGATTTTAGGGACCTTAAAGCTCACCTGGAATCTGAGTCATAACTCACTTCTTGCTCATAGCATTATCTTCAAATTAATTGCATGGGACCAACAAAGAGATACATATTTTATATAAATATACTTTTTAAGAGTGAGTAGCATGTTCAGAATCTGCCTGAGCACCTCTAAGGAAAGTACTGGAGCTTTATTAGCATCACATTGAACATGAAAAATCAAGAGGTCTGGTCTTAAATTCCAATAAATTCCTTGGTTTAGCTTATCCTGCAGCAGATTTGTGGCCCCTCAGTGTCACTGACAGCCTCATCCAAGGCGAGCTCAGACTAAAACGCTGCAGTGATAAATCTGCAGTGTTACATATTGGATCCACAAAGTATTTTTCTTTCTTGGAAGTCCATCTTGTGCCTGTAATCAGCGCAGAGGAGCGAGCATTGTGTGGGTAATGCCTCGTTACAGTGGCTGCATTTATTCCCCGGGATTTGGCAGGTTCCAGGGGGAGATTGGGGCTGCCGGGGAGCTGCTGCATCCGTCTGGATGCTCAGGGCTTTGCGCAGAGGATGTTCAGCACCCCTAACAGGATTTAGGGATTTGCACGGGGTGGGAATGGAGGCAGAAATCAACTTTGGGGTTGGCTCCGGTCCGGGAGCGGTGGCTGCTCCCAGCAGGGAGCGGGAGATGGCGCAGCCGCGGAGCGGCCGGGATTTGGCACCTCCTGGGAGGATGTGCCAGGGATGTGTGGGAGTGCTGGAGCGCTGTCACAGGGCTCTTTCCATTGTCTGCTCTCTGCTCTCCCCTAAGCTGAAAGTCTTAAGCAGTTCTCAGATTCAAACATGAGTAATCTTGCCTGAAGCCTTCTGCAAAAGCTTTTTCTTTTTTTTTTTTTTCTTTTTTAATTTTATCTTGGATATGTTCCTCTATCTGCATAATACAGATAGAATAATATGCCAGAGAAGCATGTTGTTCGTGTTTGCAAAAATATTTGGTGGTTGACAAATGAGCTTGATGTACTGTGCTGTTGTACTGACTTGACACTAATCTCTGCCACTTAGAGCAAATGAGAATAAATCACCTCTCCTCTCTTATCTTCTCCACCCCGAGTTGTGTGTGCACTTGCAGCACAAGCTGGGCTCAAGGTTTATTTAAATCCCGTGCTCTCCCACCAATCCTGTCCTGCCAATTCAGTTTGGGGTGGGGAAAGGTCAGGAGCAGCACTGGAGCTGGCACTTGCACAGTGCTGAGTCACTTGGTCACTGGGTTCAGGTTTCAGACATGCAGGTAGGAGATGACAAAGGCAAAGTGGGAATGATCTCAGCAGCTAAAAATGCCTGAAAAAAATGGGATTGACTCCAAAGTCTGTCCCCATAAGGGGGATATAATTTACTGACTGGGTAAAAGGGCTGTGGAAATCAAGAGAAATAAAACCACGCTGGCTCAGCTGTTGAGCTGCAGAAATGTGAGTTGAAATATTAATTGGAGAGGGGCTTTACATGAAAACTGTCATGTTTGTGAGCCCAGGGTTGCTCCCTAGTCCTCATTGTCAATCACAGCTCTCCAATTAAGGGGCTTAGGTGGAGTTGGGAGCCCTTCTGTGATAAATAACAGAGGCTTTTCTTATTTCAGTCCCTGAAAGGCTGCTGTTTGCAGCAGGGGAGGGTAAAACGCTTGTGAGGGAGTTCTGGTCACCACAAACTGGTGTTTCAGTGCAGGTCAGGCACAAGGAGCACATGAGGCAGTGAGCAGCCTGTGGTTTGTGCCTTTGTCCCATGGGGTGGCACCTGCTGAGCTGTGGTGACACCAAATTCTTCCAACGGCGAGGGGACATCACTGTGAGAGGTCCCTGGGGCTGCAGCTTTCATCTTTCTTTATTTTGAAAAACCCTTCTAAGTTACTAAACCTTGTTCTGCTCACAATTCCCTCTGGAACTGGTGCCAGTCCAACCCGTGTGTCCTGCCAGAGGGGGAGAGTGGACAAGCAGTGTCCTGGGGGCTCCTGCTGGCCTGGATGGCTGCACACCTGGCCACTTTCCTCAGCTGCTGCTCAGCAAACCAGCTGCACTGACCCCTTCCACACTGCCCCTTCAGACCCTGACTCTGCACAGCCAAACCCTCACTGGGAGAGAAACGAGGTTTGTGTTCAGTTCACTGATCTGCCGTCTATAAACAGAGGCATAACTGCCCAAGTATTTACATTGGTGTTTATTTCTGCCAGGGATTTGGTGTTTGTCACTCACATTATGATTATGAAGCAGCATTTCTGTGCAGTTGAGGTATTTCAAACTATTTGCCTACTGAGCAAGCAAAGGTTTCATTTCTTTCAGATTGTCACTGCTGCTTTTTATGTGAACAAGGATCTAATTATGATTTCACAATTTGTTTACTGTGAGCTCAAGAATCAGAAGGTGACAAAAGGTAAGTCACAAATAAAATGTTCTCCATGATGTAGCACAGCCTTTACTGAGACATTACAGCATTTAAATAATAATTTTTTTCCCCAGAGGGATCCAAAAATAAAGTGTACAAATTCTGGAGTTCTGGGACCTGTTGCCTCCAGGTTTTCCTTCCTTCTCATTTCTGACCCACACACATCTGTGAATATTTTCCATGGAGTACTTTCAGTTGATAGAGACATAAAAAATGCAATAGATTTGTGGAATCTGGTTCCATATTTAACTGATTCCATGGTTTTTGTGGAAATATGTGGGAGTTGAAACCAAACCTTATTTCTTTGTGGGGTTCAATTGGTTTCCTCACTGTTGATTGAAACTGGGCTTTATTTGCTTATAGCATAAAATATGTTAACATCTTCATGTGCTCTGTTTCAAGATATGCATTTAAAAAAAAAAAAAATATTCCAGGGAATGAAATTACTGGAGCTGTGCTTGAGCAAATCCTGGCAGTGGTTGGAATGTTCAGCCTGCCTATGGACTACTGTTTTGTCTGAAATGGAAGACAGCTTTCTTCATGTTGGATCAAATCAAAACCATTAACTCATCAATTTAAAAAATATAGGAAAGGAAACCCATGGTTCAGCAGAGGTAACAAAAAGCTGAAGTAAACCAGATGCCTCCCCACAGACTAAACAGGGATAAAGCAGATTCAATATGGAACTGATAATAGGGCTGGAGATAGTGCTGAGAGATTTCCTTCCTGCTGCTCCCCTGGAAACAAACCCAGGCTTGGGTGCACTCAACTGCCACTGGTCCAAAGTGATACAAGCATCAATATCCTGGGGAGATTTGAGGAATTCACATTCCAATTATCCTTGCTTTGGCAGTTTTTAATCAAGATGTGTGGAAAGAAAGTCACATTCTATTCTCTTCATCAGTTTTGTTCATTAGCTGTTATTTAATCATAAATTATTAGATATAATATGTAATTATGATATAAGAGAGAAGGTGAGGATGAACATTTCCTCTCAGTAGCAATGTCCACCCAGGAGCTCCCCAGCAGTTCCTCCATTGCCACCCTCAGTACCACAACAGTGAGCAGGGGAGGGCACAGAGCCCAGAAAAAGAGGTGGAACTTCCACCTCTGCCAAGAAAAAGAGACATGAAATTCTACCTTCACATTTGCATGTTTGTACTGCAAACAGAAAGTGACCTCAAATCAACAGCAGATGTTATTTTTCAGCTAATTTGTTTGTGTGTCATTCCAGGCAGTCCCAGCCTGAGGAATTTGGGCACAGCATGGATTGTGGGGTGTGGAGCTCTGAGTGTCACTGCCCTCTGTCAGCTGCTCCTCAGGAACCTGGAGCACAGTCCAGCAATCCCAAGGAATAATGTAAAGTCTTACCTGTTTCCATTAAAAAAAAAAAAAATCCCACCTAAAAGTGTCTTGAAAAGTTTGTGTACTTTAAAAAAAAAAGCAGAGGATTTTTAAACAAGGATTTAGCAATCGTGTCTGTGGATGTTTTCCTCACACATCCCAAAATAAAGAAGTTATAAAATTGCTTCTTTCAGCAGCTTCCTGGGCTCGTTGTGTCCTTTGGGTCCCGAGGATGTGCTGCTCTGAACTAACAGCACATAAATGTTGTGTCTCTGCCTGTGGGAAATGCTGTAAACATCCACGTGGAGAGCACAGGAAAATCAATAAGAGTGGAAAATCACCATTGTACCTGCTGCTGTCAGTGCAGCAGGAAAGTTCACAGCCCAGTGCAGTCTGATGGCCTTCCACTAATGCCAGGGAAATAATTGTAATCCAGCCATGGCCCAGCAGGGAAGCAGCTTATTTTCAAAACACAGCCGGAGTGAGAAAACCAGCAACTCTTAAACTGTGAAAAATGACTATTTTGCTTTCTCCAGACAGGATGATTCATTTTTTTTTCGTGGCTCGAGCTACAGTTTTTAGTTTTGGTTTGAGTTATTGTGCCCAGGCTTTTTTAGCAGGAGGACTGGATTGATATCAGTGTCATATCCTAAAGCCTGGCAGCACTTTTGATCTGCATTGTTGTGAGATGAAGATTAAACCCTTCCCAGCCCTCTTTGGTCACCTGAAGAGCAGCACTGCCCTGCTTGGAAGGAGCTCTGTCCACAGACTCAGCCCGTGGACTCTCAGTTTAATCCTCTGAAATGCCTCAGAGCGTTCTTGCCAAAATCCATGTGCTTTTCTCTTCCAGAACTCTCCTGATCTGATCGAAATGTCAGCCTTCATTTGTGGCTGTGTGTCCTGTGAGTTTGACCTGGGCAGCAGATTCCCTCAGCTCCATAAAAATGTGAGTGGCCTTTGGGCACTTCTTTATTTGACTTTCTCTTGCTTCCAGTGTTGGATTCTCCCTCACACTGAGCCCTCCTCGACTCAAACCCCAACTTCACTTTTGGGACTGAAAAAAATGGGATTTTTTTTCCCATTCAGAGGAAGATGATGAGAATTTTAGGGAAATGCTGGTCTTTGATGGGAAAAGATTGATTGGCAGAGGAAGAGGAAAGGAATATTTACATTTGGATTTATCAGCAGAAATCTGCTTTGCATGATTGTTGTCATGAGCAAGTGGCATCCCCCCTTTTCTTTCTCCAAACTATTCCATCATGGGAATAAAAGTTAGAATTAGAGGAAAATTGGTTTTAAATCTTAGCCCCTTTTTCACCAAGGTGCCATTACCCTTCCCCACATCCTCTTCAATATCAATATATTTAAAAAACCCCCAACAAATACATCAAAAGACCAGAATGTTTTACATTGTCTATTGTATACAGAGATTTTAATTGATTATAGAAGTGATTAATTAATTTCTAAGCCTGTTGACATTCCCTCTCTACCTGGAATGCCACAGCATTTTCAAAAAGATCTACTAAATAGCCACAGATTCCTTAAAAATGAGTTTCCATTTGGGAGCAGATTATCCCTGCTGTTTACACTCCCACAAAAATGGCATTAACCAGAGATCTAAGGACTGTAGCAGTTCCTGAATTTCCAGTGATTTGTGCTGAAAATCAGCAGTTCAGAGCCCCAGGAAGACATGGACAAGGATGGCTGAAAGTCTTTGAATGTGTTATACCCCAAAATGCCCAAATTCCCTCTAACTGGCTACTGTGGGGTACATTTTAACATTTCTTTGTGTTTATAAAACCGTTATTTTAATAATTTGTGTATAAAATTTGTGTTTAGCTCCAGAGAAGATCCACAGAAGGCACCTCTTACCTGCTCTCTGCCTTGGCCATGATGGGAAACTGCCCCTGTGGACTGAGCCTTGTTCTAAAGATGCCAAACCCCAAATCCTCCTGGGTCCTCTGCTTTGTTCACCACCTTCCCTGGCTCACTGGGACCTTTGGACTTCTGTTGCTTGACATTTTTCTATCATCTTCCTGTGACAGCTAAAGACTCTCAGGGTAGGTTTGTTAATAAGTAGATCAGAAATTAAGTGGATTTTTTTTAAAATCATATTTTTTCTAGCCTGCTAATAAAATCTTCTAGGCTGAACAATAATTGGTACCCTTTCTATAATAATAATTCTTACCAGAATAGCAAGTTTATAGAAAATATCAACATTAAAGCCACTTTGAACAGGTTAATTTATAACTGGGAGACAGTGAGTAGACACTAAAAGTTGGGTAGGGTTGCACATTGTGCTGGGGTGTTTTTATATTGAATATATTCATACCCAGTGGAGTAGTTACTGTTAGCCATGCTCTTTCTCGGTGGAGCATTGGAACTTTGTGCTCAAGAAATGAAAAGGAAAATCTTTGGAGAAACTCTTGTACCTTGGCTTTAAACACCTGGTGAACAGGGATGGATTGGGGCTGGGCACTACAGTCAGCCTGTCTTGTTACCAGAGCTTGGATTTGCACTTTAAAGAGCATAAAAAGGAGATTTTCTGGGGTTATTTGTGGTTTGGTTTGGTTGGTTTTGTTTTTGTTTTGTTGGGTTTTTTTTTGTTGTTGTTTGTTTTTCTTTTGTTTGTTTTTTGTTTGTTTTGTTTTGTTTTGTTTGTTTTGGTTTTTGTTTGGGTTTTTTTTGTAGGAAGAATTGTGAGTTTGTGTGTGAAAACATCTTGGTGCTTAACACGAACTGGAGCCATAAACCAGGATGGAACAAGGAGGGATTCCAGGCATTTTGTGCTAATCCATTCCAGATTAAAAGCCAAGTTCTTCACCAGCTTTACCTGGAACTCTTCCAGGAGTTCTGACTCCCAGGCATCGGTGTTGTCTTTCTGATTAAAGCAATTTCCTGAGGCCCTGCAATCAGAGGAGTGACCAGGCAGCCCTGGCCTCGGGATGGGCCCTGAAATTCCAGGGTCACTCCCAGCCCTGTGGCTGGGTAAAACCTCCTGCACGTGGAACACGATCCCCCACTAAGGTGGGCAGCCCGAACTGGGGGTCCTGGCCTGTCCTCAAACAGATTCTGGGTTTTTCTCTCATGGGACAGTGCATTCTGTGGGCAGATTGTGGGATGCAGGGGGTTATTCCATGAACAAAGTCCTGACTTTCTTCTGCTGCAGCCCCCAGCTGGAAACATAACCCAGCAGTATTCATTTACCCAAACCCCCAGAACCTGATCTTGACGACCCTCAAGTATGTTCTGCACAGATTTGCAGATGCTTTTCTATGATAGACTCTGAAAATCAACTTTTTATTGTCCCCAGAGCTCCCCCCTCTCCATTCCCTGCCCTGGGACTGCAGTGCCAACCTGCACATGACATCAATTCCTGGGTTCTGGCTTGATTGGAGTCTGAATCCAATCTTGTTAATAGTCCTCCAGTTCAAATCCTATTGGAAACAGATGCTTCCAAATCAGGATGAGGAGCTTACAGGAATCTGGTCAAGTATAAAGTGTTGGTTGGGAATGGATGAGGCATTTGTAATCAAGAGAAAACAAAAGCAGACCTCCTGCTTGGAGAGCCCTGAAGGTAAGGAAGGCACTGCTTTTAAAAAGAGCCTCACTGCTGCCTCTTGCCAAGCAAGAAAACAAAAATCTGACAAATTTATCCATCACTTCAGTCCAGAAATCAAAGGACAGGCTCACCTGGGTCTTGGAAAACAGGAATTAACCTCAAAAGCCCTAATTTCTAAGAGAGAAGTGTTTCATCATTGGTACTTGTGTAACACTCTGTTTTGAGGAGAAATTTCCTAATTCTGGTTGACTTTACTCCTGATTGAGTCCCGAGTTTCATTAGGTGGAAAAGAAACCCTCATTTCTCAAGGTGCAGGGCAGGATTAAGAGTTCACTCGCTCTGTGTTGGCTGCGCTGCTCCTGTGCTTCCCCTGCCACGGCTGCAGGGCTAATTCTGGGAACAACTGGGCTCCTGCCCAGGGCTGGAGCAGCAGGATTCCCCTGGAGAGCCCTCAGGTGGGAGGGGATAACAGCACCCTCACCCCAGAGCTTTGGAGCCTGCAGTTAAAGGTGGTCAGCTGCACAACAAGCCAGTTATTCCCAAAATCAGTGGGAATTGCCTGTAAAGCAGGGCATCCTCCTGTTCATTTTGGGAGGAGTTTCAGTTGAATTATAAATTGGAGTCATTATAAATTAATTATAATAATTAATAATAATTGGATTCATTATAAATTGAATTACAAATTGGACACAATTTCCTTTTCCAGTCAGTGTTTCCCCCACTTTGCTGTGGGAGGTGGTTGGGATTCCTCAAGGTATTCTGGAGCTTGTCAGAGATGCCAAATCCATGTTTGGATTTTGTTAGAGCTTTGTGTTCTGTGTGTGATTATTTAATGTTCCCTTGTACACAGGGGTGCAGTCCTACGTGTTTTAAAGTCCTGAACCATCCTGCCCTTGGCCTTGGAGCAGCAGCATCCTGAAGTTTCTAAGAGCCTGAATCCAGAGCAAGTTTTTCTGGACAACTTCATCCTTTCCTCTTGTTTCCTACCCTGTGTCCTTCCTCCCTTGCTCCCTCCAAACCCAAACAACCCTGCTCTGGGTTTAGTTCAGACAAAGCCCTTCACCAACATTTTTCTCCTTTTTTTCTTTTGCTTTGACATCACCCTGTTGTCAGGGTATTGTGTTCAGCTCCTCCACACGTTTTCCTTTTCATTAAACACGGCCAGGCTGTGAGTGGATAGCCAGAGTTTATTCAGCAAGGCCAAGCTGCTGTACACAGACTTCTCCTGCACCTTCAGAACCCATTCTCTCCCTCCACAAAACATCAGGCTCTGCAATTTAATTACTGGGCTAAAAATAGAAGCCTGGCCTGACAATTGAGCCAGGAGAGTTTCCCAGCCAGACATTCAATTTCTCTGCACTCCTGCAAATGCTTGGGTTTGCCTCCAGTTTTTAAACTCAGTTTTTAAATTCATCTCAGATTTTTAAATTGTCAGTACATTGTTAATTTCATGGCACAAATTTGCTGCAGTAGCTCCATGGCTGTCAGAAAGTTTACCCTGGAACTCACTTTGGTTGTTTCCTCCACTCTGGGCTGTCTCTTGAGGTCTGAAAGTTCCTGGATTCAGTATTTTGGCAGATTCACTTTTAAATTTATTTTTTTAAAGAAGCTGCTGATACATTTGCTGCAGAAAACCCTTCTGGAAATACTCTTTGGTAAGCTGCACATAACCTGTGTTTATCACTTATTTGCCCTCAGAGCCCTGGGGCTGTTGCCAGCTTGGTGGCTCAGGGTGATGCTGCCCAGTGCTGCAGCCCAGGAGCTCGGGGATGGCTTTGCCAGCCTTAGAAATTCCATGAGTCTCTCATTCTGTGAGCCATGGGGAGACTCCCGCAAATTTTCCCAGTTCACAGGGAAGCCTCTCTGAGAAAACAAAGTGGTTTTTACCCAGCTCAGAACTCAAGTACAAAACTCCTCGATTACCCAGCAAAACTTCTGGAGAACTCTGATTATTTTGTATTTAAGGGCTGTCTGTGCTCCAAGTCAATAATTTTACTGGAGAGCTGACACCATCAGGAGAAAGGACAAGGACACATTTGTTAATTCTTTTTAGATGAGCAATGTTTCAATGCTCTGCTTTACAATGGGAATAAATAATTGTGTCTAATTGCACAACTCGTGTTGAAAACAGCTCCAAATGTTGAGTCATTTGTTGTCTGAATGGAAATCTGCCTGCCTGGAAGTTTTGCAGGAGATGAGAATTGTGTTTTGTGATCAGGCCCTGCTGAGCTATTGCTAAGAAGAGTTTTTTAATAATTTTTAATTAACTTTTTCTCCTTACCAGTCTCTCCTCTGCTCACCCTGCCTGCAGCACTTACAGCACTGGTGCTGGAGCAGTGCAGGGCAATGCTTTTCCCAGATTAACTTTGTTCTCATCCTTATATTTCTCACTGAGGACCTTTGCAAGCACAAGGATGAGGTAGAAAGGGTATTTTCATGGATGTTTGAACCACACCCCCAAGGGGATCTGAAGTCTGGAGCTGGAATTTTTCTCCATTTTCGCTTTCCTAGCATCACAAGTGAAACCTGAAGGGGCTTTCTGCCCTGAAGGAGCAGAGGAAAGGAGCCTTGAGCAGGATTTGGAAAAGCTGCTGTGTTCATGCAGGAAATCCCCCAGCCAGGATAAATAAATGGGTCCCAGTGCAGGAACTGGACACAGAGGGATCTGAGCCCTCCTCCATGGAATGGAGCCACTGCCAAAGGGGAGCTGCTGCTCCTCTGGGGCTCCTCTGGGCTCTGACAGAAATCCAGAGCTCAAAGTGCCACCCCTGTGCCCCAGTCAGTGCCATCCTCACCTGGGAATTGTGAGTGCCAGCAGGGAATTCAGGAGCACTGGAGGAGGGGAATGAGGCTCCTGCCCGGTGTCCAGCAGGGTCTGGCTCCTCTTTGCCCCGAATCCTGGAATCCCTGAGGCTGGAAAAGCTCTCCAGGACCATCAAATCCCACCTGTGCCCCATCCCCTCCTTGTCCCCAGCCCAGAGCTCTGAGTGCCACGTCCAGGAATTCCCTGGGCACCTCCAGGCATGGGGACTCCAAAGCTCCCTGGGAGCCCCTGCCAAGGCCTGGCCACCCTTTCCAGGAAGGAATTTTTATTGGATTTTGTGCTTGGATGACTTTGGCAAACCATTAAGTCTGCAGTTGCTTGGGGACCAAACTTAGTACTTTTCTTTTTTAACTTATTTTGCCATTCATGTGTCACAAATGACATGCTAATAATATTTAATATTTACTGTGTTGTTTCCAGGCAAAAATGTTGTATTTCATGGAATTTATGTCTAAATCACAAAGATCATAAATAAAAAGACTTTTTAAATAGGTCAATAAGAGCTTTTCATACATTTGTAGGCTGATCATGAAGCTCCTTTGATTTCAGGTAACTTAAAGGGACACAATATAAATTTTGTTTTTAAATAATAAAAACTAATCCAAAATAAATTTGTTTTTAAATAATAAACTAATGGATTCAGTAGATTGTATTTAAATTCCTGCCAAAAGCACACACTGACAATGAAAGGTTTTCTCTGTGTTTTTCAGGATCCACCTTGGAGAACCTCATTACTTTATTAGTTTCAGTCTGTATTTCCCTGATTTCTGGAGTAAGTAGAGGGAATTAAAAATTAACCTTTTCAGTCTATAAATTAAAATGCAATTTGTTGTCCTCCCAGATTTATCTGCTGCACACATGAGATTAGCAATCTCCTGCCTGGCTGTGATTGAAACCATGACTTGTTCCTTCTTAATGCCCTTAGAATTTGTTCTTCCATCATTTCTTCAAAGATTATTTCCCCTTTTATTGCTGCTCTGTGTAATCCTGTTTTGGGATGTCTTTTTATCCCCGTTTCATACTGCTGGTTAGAACAGCCAAATGTGGGGTGTATAAAGTTGCTGTGATTTAATTTGAGGCTTTTGACTGAAAATAATTTGAATTTTTAAATGTGAAGCAGTGGCAGTTACTTACTGATAGGTCATATATAAGTAATATTTAGTGTATGGGTCAATGCAAGGCTTAGACTTGAGGAAATATTATTTCCATGCTCAGATATTTCAGGTTAAAGGCTGAAAGGCAGATCCTGACCACCTCTTCCTTAACCCCAGGAAAACACAGCATGGAGCTCCCACCCCAGATACTTTATTGGAGAGCAAAGTGCCTTAAATCTTCTTGAGTTATTTTACTAATTCTTCCCTGGTGCTGCTTGTAATCCGAGATTAAGGGCATTGTTTGCTAATTTCATTGTTTTAACTATCATGGAAATCTCATTAACTAAAGGAAACATCTAAAATGTCTCCAGGGCTTTATTTTTAAGCAAATTAATCCCATCACAGAGCTACCACAGTTCTCTGTTGTCCTCAGAAGACTCCTCCAGGACTGGAGTTACTCCTGGGTGTTTCATCCCTCGTTCCAGAAAAAAATACACGAACTGTGCTTTACTTATCTCTTGGAATTCAGGCTTTTCCCAACTCCTCCTTGTGTTCCCACTCCCCACACCTGTGATATCGGGAAGGGAATTGTGACATTGGAGCAGCACGGCCACAATCGGTCACTCCAGCGTCTCATTCCCTCGGGCTGCTGTTAAAGAGCTCTTCACCAGCCTCTGGAAGCAACAAAAGCTTCCCAAAAATCCTTTTTTTTTGGCACAACCCCTGCGAGAGAGGCAAAACCCCGTAATGGATAACTGGCAAACTGTTCCAGGGGACATCCAGGGCTGGGGACATCCAGGGCCGGGTTCCCCAAGCCCCGGGGACACGGCCCTGGTCCCTGCAGGAGGAGGGTGATCCCTGGCTCAGGGGGCCCTGGGACAGCACCCACGCTGCTGGAGCAGCCCAGTTCCCCCCTCCCTGCTGGGATGGGCTGGGATTGCTGCCGGGCTGCGTCCCCTGGCCCTGGGAGGTGCCAGGGATGCACCCCGAGATTCCCTGGCAGCACAGCTCCAAAGGCTCTGGACCTGTCCCTGGAAGCTGCTCCAGCTCCTCCAAACCCCAGGCCGAGAGTGCTGCCCAGCCCTCCTGCTGGCAGCGTGGGGCTCAGGAGCTCCAGCACAGCAGGAGTTAAATCCTGGGGCTCAGGAGCTCCAAAAACAGCAGGAGACTTAAATCCTGGGGCTCAGGAGCTCCAGCACAGCAGGAGAGTTAAATCCTGGGGTTCAGGAGCTCCAAAAACAGCAGGAGAGTTAAACCCTGGGGTTCAGGAGCTCCAGCACAGCAGGAGAGTTAATCCAGCTCCTGCTGGGAGGGGTTTGGGAAGCTGAAGGGCAGGAGGGAGGGTTCATGAATATTAACTGCTCCTAGTGCCTCGGTGTCCATCGTGTGGCTGCTCGTGAGAGGCTGCTTGAAATATATGGGATGGAGACAGGGCATTGATTCATTCCAGGATGAGGGGGGTCGCCCTAATGTGCTCCAAACAGCTTTTAAATAATGACTGTGGAGGAATTAAGACCAGTTTAATCCGACTAAATAATACTCCTAATGATAAACCATTAAAATCAAGTTGACTTTTAGATTCCAGCAATTGTATCAGACAAGGTGATTACACTCACCATCAGTATTGATAATCATTAAAATAGATTAAACCATGGACTGAGAAATGAGAGATGCTGGGTGACTCTGGCAGAAGTGCTGCTTTGACTTTACAGCAGGGCCCCTCCTGCTCCCTGGAACTTCCTGCTGCTCCCTGGGGATTCAGGGAGCAGGAACTGTTCTCCAAGAGCCTCAGAGCGAGCAACCCTTGAAACAGCACAATTTATCTTAAAATGTCTTTAGGGGGTGGCTGCAGACAACAGGGAGGAAAAGGATTGTGTGGTTTTGCCTTGGTCCTGCCTGAGCCCAAGCCTTGCTCTGCTGGGGGACATTTCAGGGTGGGAACATCCAGAGGGAACAGCCCTCACTGGGACTGAGCTTTGGTTTCTTCAGCAGCAGCCTGAGGTTTCCCCTCCTGAAGGAAATCCTTGTAGACGTGGCCCAAAGTGGCTCTGAGGAAGCTGAACATGAGCAGAGCCTCAGCTCAGAGCTGGACCTGAGATGGCCCCAAAGCCACGGGGCCAAAACCAGATGGCCCTTGGTCCTTTCTGACCAAACCACTCTGTGATCCTGTGACAACACAAAGGGCCAGAAGCAGCCAAGGCAGGGGGGAGAGGAGGGACCACTCACCAGCTCATCAGAACTGATTTTCCTTGCCACAGGCAGCACTTCTGCCCCATGGATTGGCCAGAACCCCAGAGCCTGTGATAAAAATCACCTCCACAGCAACCAGAGAAGGTGTTCTAGGAGTGGATGAGGCAGAAGAGCTCTTGGGCACCTTGGAGGAGGAATTCTCAGTGCTCCAAAAGGCTCCTTGGAAATGGAGCCTCCCCCTGCAGCGCTCCCTGCTCGCCTCATCCCCTGTGGGGGCTCTAACTCAGCCTGGCATGTTTGGGGTGCTCCAGAGCAGCGTGGCTGCAGCTCTGCTGTGGGAGTATTGATACTGAGCACTCACTTGTCTGTGCCTTCAATTGCAAAGGGCTTTTTAAAATTGATTACTGGTCTGGCTCAAGTTATTGGATGACCCTGTAAATACAGAGCGAGGATGGGCGTTTTATGATGTCTGACTTCCCTACAATATTTTTTTATTAAGTAAACGGTAATGGAAATATTGGGTTTTCATTCCTTGCTTGCTCCTTTTCCAACAATTGCCAGTAAATCAAAGTTGCAAAGAGCTGCTCTGTGCTGGCAGAGCTGACAGAGCCTGGCACTCATTTTGGAGATGATATCCCCTTATTTCGAGGCACTCAGCAGACTTCAGCGCTGATGTATTGACACTCCCAGCTTTCAGGTCAAGGAAATAGTGCAGGAAAGCATTTCCAGCAGAGAAATGCCCATATTTTAAAGTAAGGACTGCTGGTGGTAGCGACGCCAATTTGCTGAGGTACAAAAATGCCACGCTCAGAAAGCAAGGAAGTATTTCTTCCCTTCTTCTTCCAACATCCATTTCTGGGTGTCTCCAAATCCATCAGGCACTTTGGAGAGCACAGAAACCCCCTGGGAGCCCCTGGCCACAGGGCCAGGCTTGGGCCATCTCTCCCATCACACCTCTGAGCACCCACAGCCAGGCAGCTGATCTCTTTTGGGGCAGTTGGATCCCTTTTGGGGTGGCTTGATCCCTTCTGGGGTGGTTTGATACCTTCTGGGGTGGTTTAATTCCATCTGGGGCAGTTTGATCCCTTCTGGGGTGGTTTAATTCCATCTGGGGCAGTTTGATCCCTTCTGGGGTGGTTTGATCCCTTCTGGGGTGGTTTGATCCCTTCTGGGACAGTCTGACCCTTTCTGGAATGGTTTGATCCCATCTGGGGCACTTGGATCTCTTCTGGGGTGGTTTGATTCCACCTGGGGCAGTTTGATCCCTTCTGGGACAGTCTGATCCCATCTGGGGAACTTTGATCCCTTCTGGGGTGATCTGATTCCATCTGGGGTGGTTTGATCCCATCTGGGGCACTTTGATCCCTTCTGGGGCAGGGGCTCATTCAAGCAGGCCCAGGACAAATAAATGCATGGAGCATCCAAGCAAATCCACAATTCTTAATTTGGGGATGAGTCCTGCAGTCCAGCCTGGTCTCTCAGGGCTCTCCTTGGCTTCTGAGGAAGCAAAAATTCCTGTGAAAGGAAAATTTAAATTCTGGACATCGATTTCCCCCCTCTCTGCATTTCTGTATTTGCTTTTTAGAGTGGAACGTGTGACGCCAGGCAGAGCCCAGCTCGGGCTGTGTGCTCCCACCCCTGCACCCTCCTGGGAAACCTCAGGGAATCCTGGAATGGTTTGGGTTGGAAGGGACCCTGAAAATCATCCCATTCCACCCCTGCTGTGGGCAGGGACACCTCCCACTGTCCCAGCCTGGCGTGGGACACTGCCAGGGATCCAGGGCAGCCACAGCTGCTCTGGGCACCCTGTGCCAGGGCCTGCCCACCCTGCCAGGGAGGATTTTCCCCCCACACCTGATCCAAATCCTCTTTCTTTTAAGTGATTCGTTTATAACCCGAGAGCAGCCGGCCCGGCTCAAGTCGGTTTCTTTAGGACCGGCGCCCTCTCCGCCACTCCAGCCGGGATTCCCCGGGATGCTGGGAGCTCTGGGAGCCCCTGGGATACCGGGAGTGGCCGGGACATCGCCGCCGCTCTGCCGGGGGAGCTGCGAGCCAGCATCCCTCATCCCTCATCCCTCATCCTTCATCTTGCATCCCTCAATCCCTCATCCTTCATCCCTCATCCCGCATCCCTCATCCCACATCCCTCAACCTGCATCCCTCATCCCCCATCCCTCATCCCTCAATCCCTCATCCCGCATCCTTCATCTCTCAATCCCGCATCCCCCATCCCTCATCCCCCATCCCTCCTCCCTCCTCCCTCAATCCCACATCCCAGCCCTGCCGGAGCCGCTCCCACCAGATGGAGCAGTTGCTGTTCCGGCGCTGCCGAGCCGTGAATCCCAAGCCCTGCGCAGCTCCGACTCCAGGGGGACGCGCTGATTTTGCCGCTGCTCCCGGCTGTGAATCGGCCACAGAACCCCCGGAGCCACCAAACTTCAGCCCCTGCTGCTCTGGCCCTTTGCGTCCTCTGCTTTAGCAGCCTCTGCTCCCCGAGCGTGCCCAGGCTCTGCCCGTGCTTGTGCCGGCTTTGCCAGGTTTCAGCTTGGCTCAGAGCTGCTGCTTTTCGGCAAAATCTTTTTACCCGGTTTGCCCAAAACGTCAAAGAGGTGATTAAAGGTCAGGCAAGATTTAACAGCAAAACGTGCTCCAGGTGTGGACTGGGGGTATCTTTCCCAGGGGGGAGCAGAGGATGCCCACACAGCCACCCCCATCCCCTTGGCACAGCTCTGGCAGCCGGGNTTTTCCCCCCACACCTGATCCAAATCCTCTTTCTTTTAAGTGATTCGTTTATAACCCGAGAGCAGCCGGCCCGGCTCAAGTCGGTTTCTTTAGGACCGGCGCCCTCTCCGCCACTCCAGCCGGGATTCCCCGGGATGCTGGGAGCTCTGGGAGCCCCTGGGATACCGGGAGTGGCCGGGACATCGCCGCCGCTCTGCCGGGGGAGCTGCGAGCCAGCATCCCTCATCCCTCATCCCTCATCCTTCATCTTGCATCCCTCAATCCCTCATCCTTCATCCCTCATCCCGCATCCCTCATCCCACATCCCTCAACCTGCATCCCTCATCCCCCATCCCTCATCCCTCAATCCCTCATCCCGCATCCTTCATCTCTCAATCCCGCATCCCCCATCCCTCATCCCCCATCCCTCCTCCCTCCTCCCTCAATCCCACATCCCAGCCCTGCCGGAGCCGCTCCCACCAGATGGAGCAGTTGCTGTTCCGGCGCTGCCGAGCCGTGAATCCCAAGCCCTGCGCAGCTCCGACTCCAGGGGGACGCGCTGATTTTGCCGCTGCTCCCGGCTGTGAATCGGCCACAGAACCCCCGGAGCCACCAAACTTCAGCCCCTGCTGCTCTGGCCCTTTGCGTCCTCTGCTTTAGCAGCCTCTGCTCCCCGAGCGTGCCCAGGCTCTGCCCGTGCTTGTGCCGGCTTTGCCAGGTTTCAGCTTGGCTCAGAGCTGCTGCTTTTCGGCAAAATCTTTTTACCCGGTTTGCCCAAAACGTCAAAGAGGTGATTAAAGGTCAGGCAAGATTTAACAGCAAAACGTGCTCCAGGTGTGGACTGGGGGTATCTTTCCCAGGGGGGAGCAGAGGATGCCCACACAGCCACCCCCATCCCCTTGGCACAGCTCTGGCAGCCGGGGCTGGACCTGGTGGCTCTGCAAAAATCCCTGACAGGAGGATTTGGGATCTGGGAACAGGGACAGGAGGAGAGGGAACAGCCTCAAGGTGCACCAGAGGAAGTTCAGGTTGGATTTTGGGATAATTCCTCCATGGAAAGGGCTCTCCAGCCTGGCACAGCTGCCCAGGGCAGTGCTGGAGTCCCCATCCTTGCAGGGATTTGCCAGCCCGTGGATGTGGCACTCGGGGACACGGGGCAGGGGTGGCCTGGGCAGAGCTGGGGGTGGTTGGACTGGATGGTCTGAGAGGGATTTTCCAACCTGAACAATTCTCTGAGTCCGTTCCCTGACTTCCCTCCTGCCTTACAAAGGAATTGTTCCCAGCCCATCCTGCCCTGGCTGCACAGGGAGGGTGCTGCCCTCTCCCTGTGTGCTGCTACTTCTGGGGGAACCAAGGGACTCAAACCTCCAGTTCTCCATCTGCTCTGCTGGGACCGTGGGGTCCAGGCACCCCCAGAATTTGGGAGGCTCAGCCAGAGCTCCAGATGTGCAGTTTGGAGCTGGCTGTGAGCTGGTGGAACACAAAGGTGTGATTTATTATTGCATCATTCGTCTGACACCGAAAATAAGATTGTGTTACATAATCAGATCTCATTTGTTATTTATTGCTTGCTCTCCCTGCACAGATGTGGATGTTTCTCCCTCTCTCCTGGTGGATAATCCCCGTGGTTTTCCTGCTGGGATGGGATGGGTCAAAGTTTTTCCAAAGGAAACCAACATCTTTTGCCTGTTTGTGCCTACAAAGCTGCAGGAACTTCTCAAAGGGTGAGCTCAGGAGCCATGGCTTGTCCTGGGAGGGGAAATCCTTGGATATCCAGCTGATACTGCTACAAAAATGCCCCAAAAAGGTGCTGTTGGCACCCAACCCCAGCCCTGCTTGTGCAGGAGACTCTCCTGTGCCTGCCCACTGCCTTTTCCAGCAGGGGAAGGGCAGGCAGTGCCACCCCCAGGCTCCTGCTGTGCTGCCTGGCCATGGAATTCCTGGTCTGGGAGCTGCCAAAGTACAATCCTTGCTGCTCAGGGCAACAAAAACCTGCAGCACCAGGTGCCCTCCCTGCCCAGCAGCCTTCCAGAGCTCAAGGAGTGTTTGGACAGCACTTGGTGGGATTTTGGGACTGTCCCGTGCAGGGCCAGGAGCTGCTCTGGGTGATCCTTTGGGTCCCATCCAGCTCAGGATGTTCTGTGATTTTGGGATTCTCCCATCCCACAGAGAGCCAAGGCTGTGCTGTGCTGGCAGCCACAGCCTGGAGGGTGCAGCTCCAGGTAAAATCCACATTTCCCTGAGAGGCAGAGATTCAGGATTCAGAAACTGTGAGGTGAAAAGGCTTGGGAAGGACCCTGCATTGCACCAAAATCCACAGGTTGTGGGTGCCACCTCTGCTGCTCACTGAGAACAGTTTATGATATCAAACCCAGATGGACCAACCCTTGGAGCAAGTCCTTCCTCCCCTGTGCCCACACATATCAGTTCCATCTCCCAAACCACAACAGACAAATGATTTCTGTTCTGTTTTGGGCCCCCACAGCAAATTTAACACGACCCCAGCAGTGCTGGTGCTGCAGGAACTTGCCCCAAGCACAAAGCTGGAGACAGGTTTGATTTTAAACCCTCTTTATCCAATATTCCACTTCATACTTTAAAGCAGGTGTGTGAATGGAGACGTAATAAATGTTGATCTTCTCGCTCCAGCTCCCTGCTAATGTGATTTTTAGTGCTGCATCAGGTGGAAAATCTCAATTCTTGTATCTTTATGTAAAAACCCCAGAGAGTTTTCAGCGTGATGAGACCCTTACAAAAACAAAAAAAAAGGGGGGATTTTTGTTGTGTTGTAGTTACTGATGTTTTCTGCAAAGGAAGAACAGGAACAGCTCTGGCTCTGGCCAGTGTTGGGAATCACTTGGATGCTCATGGAATGCAGGGACTGTGATGGAAAACCTCCCCAACTTCTCAGCAGCTGGCTGGGCTGGTCCTGCCTTGGCTTTGTGTTTCTCCCAGGTTTTTCACTGTGTCCCCTCCCTGCCTGAGTCCTCCTCCCCACCATGGGCAGAGTGGGAGTGGGGAACTTTCCCTGGAGCTCCAACTCCAAACCCCTGGGCAGCCCCTCGAAAAGGAATTGAGTGTGAGCTCAGGAGTGAGGATTGAGGGCAGCTGTTTTGGTGTGTTTGAGGTCCTGCAGAGGGGACAGGTGAGTGCTTTGGCCATGTTGCCCCAGTTACAGACCCTTAACAGCCTGGGGAATGGCCTGGGAGACTTCGTGAAATGTTCATTTAAAAGGAATTGGTGAGGATTTAAAAAGGAAAGAAGGAAAAGATGTGGGAAGGGGTTTGGTGGGAAGGGGATTGAAGGTGCTGAGACAGCAGAGGCTGTCCTGGGACTGTCCTGGGACTGTCCTGAGGCTGTCCTGAGGCTGTCCTGGCTTTCCTGAGCCTGTCCTGAGCCTGTCCTGAGCCTGTCCTGGGACTGTCCTGGGGCTGTTCTGGCTGTCCTGAGCCTGTCCTGGCTTTCCTGAGCCTG